>SNQJ01S0007312.1:0-16695 GCA_010110895.2 Picea sitchensis | reverse complement strand
TGACCACATTCCCATATATTAAATGACTTCCACTAATAACACATAACTACATTCCCATTGGGTACCTCCCTAGGTACCCCATATTACCTCCCTAGGTATACCACAATATCATTGTAGCCATAGACTACTCTACGAAGTGGGTCGAAGCTATGCCAATGTTTAAAGATGATGGAGAGACTGCAACTCTCTTTTTGTTCAACCAGATAATCACAAGGTTCAACGTCTCGAGAGAGATTGTCATTGACCATGGCAGTCACTTTCAGAACCAAATGATGACCGAATTAACATCAAAGCTTGGATTGCGGCAAGAAAATTCGTCACCCTACTACCCCCAAGAAAATGGTAAGGTGGAAGCTGTACATAAATCTCTTAAGACCATCCTACAACGAAAAATCAACTCGGCCAAGTCAAATTGACATTTGATGTTATACTCGGTATTATGGGATTACCAAATGTCTATTAAGACTGCAACTGGTTTCTCACCTTTTCAACTTGTTTACGGGCTGGAAGCAGTCTTGCCTATAGAATGTTAGATCCCATCCCTAAAATTGGTAGTATAGTTACTGCCAGACACTTCTCCACTTGAAGAACGATTATTATACCTTGAGCGGCTCAATGAGCAGCGTTGTGATGCGGCCCTGGCCAATGAGGCTCATAAACAAAAATTCAAGTGTCAGTATGATCGGTCCGTTCATCCTCAAATTTTCTCTGAAGGTGACCTTGTCTTGGTCTATGACCAAGATAAGGACCCCTTGGGGGCAATGAAATTCAAACCAATGTGGTTCGGACCTTTCATGATAAAAGAGGTTCTAAAAAAGGGTACTTATCATCTGGTTGACTTTGAGGGAAATGCTTTGGTGGAGCCTAGAAATGGGCTCTACCTCAAGAAGTATTACTCATAGGTAGGTCACCTTGGGTAACTTTTTGTAACATATGTATAGTATTTGTACTATTACTTTCTGGTTTCTTTTAGTATTATGGATGTGTCTTTTTTGATGTTATCTTTTGTCACTGTGGCAGATGTCAAGTGAATCAGAGGTGTTCATTGGGTACGCAGATGGTGCTAGCCGACACACTCGGAGGCTTGCCTCCATAGCTTGGGTAATTTTTACACCTCAGGGCTAGTTATTATCTTCGGGAGGTATATGTTTAGGTGACACCACAAACAATGTCGCCGAGTACAGTGTAGTTATTGAGTTGCTTCGTGACGCCTTGTCATTTGGTATCTCTCATCTTTGGGTCTATTTAGATGCTCAGTTGGTTGTGTCTCAGTTAAATAGATTCTACCGTGTTCATGATCCGACTTTACATTGACTTTAAATGAAGCTTTGATTATATTACATATTTTCATGTTCCTAGGATATTAAACCAAGTTACAGATACTCTAGCTAATCAAATTTTAGACTGGCATCTCGCACACATATAAAAAGACATACACATAAACATGTAAATACATTTTTAAAGGAAAATATGATCCATAAGACACAAAAAGACATAAAAATCCATATATAATATCATAATCATCAGAGTACATAGGTGGACGCAAGCGCCTCAAAAAATGTGACTAGTAACGAGTCATGGGGCTTATGCCCTCAAAAAATATATACAAGTAGAGCTATCAGCACATGAAAAGTCTAGACTAACTAAGGTCAGGGCTTGTGGGACCTGTTGTAATAATCAATAGATTTTTCCAAACGCCGAAACTGTCGGACCCATGTTCGTGGTGCCCCCACTACATGAGGCTTCATAGATGGTGGCAGATCCTCAATCTCTGCCATGGGGATGGTGTGAGTGAGCGAGGTAAAATTTTGCTCAAATCATCTCAAAACCCTCTCAGCCTCACCGACTGGAATCTCTCCTGCTGCTACTGGTCCCCTTGCGGCGGCAAGTACGACCCTTGGCCGAGGACGACGCCTGTTCCTCGCATAATCCGCAGGTTGCGCGGGTCCCACATCTGCACACAATAGACACATATCTATCAAATACTCTGGTATAAAAAAATGATATATATAAAAAAAAACATAAAAATTATATATGTTTCACAAAAAAAATGATGCTAACTTACCCTTCTCACCTTGCTCCTCGCCTGGAGGTACAGGGATCTCGGGATCTCTCGAGAAATCAATCCCAGCATAAGGATAATCCTCTATGGCTGGGATCTACCATGACAACCAAGCAAATAAGTCATCATCAAAGGAATCATTGGTCCTTCCACCACTATGTCGTGGCAACAACACTACCCATCTACAAACCGTAGGAAGAGAGGCATGATGTCCTTGTACCACCACTCGAGGACTGAAACTAGGAACTCTTTCCAAGAAGAAAGAGCATAGAGTCGTCCCGAACTCGAAGTTCCTCTGCTTCCACAACCAACAATTTGTCATCTGCCTCTTCATACAATCCAATAGTGTGGTGCTCTAGTCAAATATCTGTGCATTTAAGCACTGGACTGCATAGTTCATCTGTGCACGGGATGCCTGATGTAGAGCCGTAGAACCAGTCATCCACCCAATAAGAAACACAATCGCCTGCAGTGATAAATAGGTGATCCTGCTTATTGGCACCTATGAACTTGATCGGTCTGTACCCTCCTCACAATAGAGTCCTATCAATTCCGATATATTGTGGGGCCCAGAAGGAAATGTTCGAAAATTGACTGGTTCCCCTCTCTTGGAGAGGCCAGTCAAAAAGTATATATCCTCTGTAGTGGGCACCAACGACTGCCCCTCTAACATAAAAGCTTCTGCATCAGGGTGCTAATATTCAACCAAGGCATTCAGTAGCCTAGGTTGTTCTCTCATGAAAGGACACAGGAAAATCTTGAGCAAGCCACATTGCATTAATGCTACCACAACATTAGGGTCTTCCCCAACTAGTGCGCTAATATCTTCGTGCTCTCATTTTCTCCATTGCACATACATCCTGCACATGGGAAAATTTTTAGAGGGTTAGGCCTTGCTTTTTAAACTTTTTTTGCACTCATTGGAGGGTCCACGCGGGCTGTTGTGATGACAATCGCGTGCACACATGCTCTGACATCAGACAAAGCGAGTGTACACGTGGGTTGTCATAAGACAACCCACGTGGACCTAGGGCCAACCTTTCAGAGGTCGACGCCCCTCCAAAAAACCAAATTAAATGCATATATAAAGAATTAAAAGGCAAAAGGAGGTAGTTTATACTTACTTGGTCCATACGGATGGTCGTTTCGTCCACTGTAGCTCCCGGAATCACCACTTTTACCAAAGTTTTTTTTTTTTTCTCTAGAGTCAATTTCCAAATCAACAATGGTGATAATGAGCTGCCAGCTTCTATTTATAGACTTTTTGGCCCCTTTTTGTCACTTTTTTGGCCCCCCTTATCATTTTCTCTAAATTGAAAACCATTTAGAGTGATTCAAGAGTTTCTATGGAAAGTTACGTTCAGGTATCAGGACATTTTTTGGAGTTTTGGGTCACTTTTGACGGTCTGTGGGGAAAAATCTTAGATGGTCAACTTGAGCATATAAGTTAGGTTTCCACCCCTACTTTTGTATCTTGTTGTCTTTATCCCTTTTCCATAGGATCGATCCCACTAGGTTGCGACACAAAACCATCATTGTTTCTTTAGAAGTGTCACAATTTGGTGGTAGAGCTTACCGAAACATGGATGTCCTAGGTAGATCCTGGTTGCATTATGGTGTCCATGCTGTCACTAATGACTGTAGGCTCGAGAGTCCTTTTAGTTTTGCCTAATTACGAGTTTGAGCCTCATTTGCATGACTCTTTATCACTCTTGACCTCACCCTCGGGACTCCCAAAACATAATGGGTCTTCTTTTAAGCCCTTTTTAGACCCTCTAAACATGAAAAGATCGCTGAGAGATCTTGTGGCCTTTCACGCTCATTAAACTGAAATTTGAAGTCACATCTATCCGACAGTAGTTTACCCCTTTTTCGGTCCGGATGATCAACTGTATGAACAAATGTATACTCTAGAGGCTTCGGATCCCTAGAAGAGTATTCTCAGGTATAATTTTAACCCTTTTTCGGGCATGAGGGACTAAATTTATGAAAAAGGAACCCCCACGGAGCCCATAGTTAAGCTCTTTTAAGACTCCCTAAAATTGAAAATATCGTCGAGTGACCTTATTCTTTCACACTCGTTAAAATGGTCCAAAAGAACATTCCTAACGGAGTCCATAGTTAAGATTTTTTCAAACTCCTTAAAAATGAAAAAATTGTCGAGTGATCTTGTCTTTATCACACTCATTAAAATGGTTTTGAATAGACGTCTTGTCGGTGCTAGTTTACCCATTTTTCGAACTGACTAGACTACCTTCGAAAAAGGTACCCCATTGGAGTCTCCTTTTACATTTTTTTAGACTCTAAATACGAAAAACCGCCAAGCTTACCTTCTCTGGGCTCGTAAAACTTACATCGAAGGACGTTACCATTGTGTGTCTTATTAATCGCATTTGCATACCTGCATCTCTGGTCTACTATCGACTCCATGTTTCTTTCAACTAAACCATATGAAGCATGCCTTATACGCAAGCCCTGTAGCACTTTGCCTCTGCGTCTTGACACCTTTAGCCCCATGAGGGAATTTTCCTGAGTGTCCTTACTTTGAACATCAGTCTTGTCCTTGCACCTCGAGATTGTATGTTTACAAAACTCATCCCTCCTTTGTAACATAACATTCTTTTATTCTTTTTTCAAAATTATTGAAAAGGACAAAAAAAATCAAATATACCCCAAAAAGAGGAAGGGAAAAGTATTTTCTTTGTATTGGCAGCACAATGAGTCTCCCTTGGATAAAGCACATCTTTTCGTTTGTTCGTCAAACCCTGGGATTTAATATGACCTTAGGAAGTTGTTCCCTCTACATTGAGTTGTGTCCTCCTCCGTTTGGTTATTCTTCCAAACATATGGAGAGTTTGTGTTGCCTCCTGCCTCGTAAACTTATGTTAATGCCATGCTGCCTGAGTCTCATATTTTGTCGTGCTATTATCCAAGGGAATTTTTTCTAAGTCTGAGTCAGCCCCTCTGTAGTTTGTCTCTTGCTCTCATTCCTGGCCATCCTCAAAGTCCAATCAAGTCTTTGTTTGAAATCAATGAAGCCTTCAGTCTGATCATCAATATTCTCTAGTCCATGACCGACGAGCCGTCGAAGACCTCTGGGTAGTGAAGTCGTACACTCATATTACACTCCTACCTGAGTTTTGAATATTTTGAAGTTGTTGCTCGAGATTTGAATACCTTATCTCCAACCATCAGGCCTTATCATCTTCTAGAAGATGGATACTCTACATGTATATCTCTTTTATTTCAAGATGTAGCTCCACTATGTATTTCTCGCGGATACACTTTATATAGTTATATGACATGGATCTACAGTGTATTTGATTGGTAGCCATGATTTTATTTCATCCTGAGCATGGGTATGCCCACCTCGGTGAGACAATTATTATTTTGTAGAAGGCACCTCCTGATTTCTGATCCTTGGGCTCACTTATTTGGAACGTTGGTGAAGATTGTTAATGTATTTCGGCCATCAGATGCTCTTCTGACCTCAAACATTAGGGGGAATCTCTTATAACCCTAATTTGCACTAGACATGCTTACTTGGCATCACTCCATCTCAGATTCCTTCTTTGCCAAAACACTACTGAACAACTCTTCTTAAAAACCCCTTTTATAAAGGCCCACGCACCCTGCTCCATTAATGCACGCGTGTACACGCTAGCTGACCCAAGACAACCATCATGTACCTGCAAAAGCACGAAAAAAGGAAAGTTACTGACATAACACACAGCTTTGGGTAATTTAACTAAACCTTTCAGCCATGCATGGATGGTCATTCGACCAAATACCTAGCTCCTTCTAACCTATAAAATAAGGGGTAGGGGTCCCATTTGAGAGGAGGAAAATCATAGTAAAGAAACTATACCTGATTGAGCATTCCCTTTGTCCCAACCTTTAACCATCCTTGTGCAAAGAGAAGTATAGAGCAAAGCAGATGGAAGACAGTGGAAGAAGATCCCAAGACCAAGATCGAGGAGCAGTAGCCGACTTTATCATTGTAAGGTATCATTCTGAAGTTAATAAAAGAATTGATTTTCCCGTCCTGCCATATGAGATTGTCATTATTTGAATATTGATTGTATGATTGATTAAATCTCTAACCCATTAGTTCATAGATCAAATGCATGTGGATTTCTTTGCTTGTC
Source organism: Picea sitchensis (assembly GCA_010110895.2). Taxonomy (NCBI): domain Eukaryota; kingdom Viridiplantae; phylum Streptophyta; class Pinopsida; order Pinales; family Pinaceae; genus Picea; species Picea sitchensis. Next base: position 10,485 of record SNQJ01S0007312.1, on the reverse strand, counting down.
TTTTGTGAATGCGGGTCAACATTGGGAGGAGAGCTGCAGTCAAAGAATGACCAAGTGTGAAAAGGGATCGACATAAAACGTGAAAAATAAGGTACATGGACTTAATCTCTTGAGCCTTGTATTTGCATATGAGTGGTGGGGGTTTAGGCATGGGATGATGGTAAGAAGTAAGAATCTTTAGGTCATTTCTACATGCATGATAAAAACCCTTAGTGCTAGTTTGTAGTGCTAGTCGGGAAAGTACCAAACACACTGAACAAAGAAAACGGTGTCAACCCTACTAGCATATTATGAGAAGGTGGTCCTTGAATCCCTACTCCAATTGAACTATGGTGTGTGTTTAGCCCGACGGATTGCTGGTGGGTACCACCGAGTGAAGGGGACGAAGGATGTATATGACCTCCTCTGTAAGGGAAAGCGTTAAAAGAAACTGAAGTGCCCCCCATGGGTCCTTGTAGAGGAGCGTTAGGGCTCCCTACCCCTAGACCTAAAGTCTGCAAAGTGGAGTAGGATATTACATGACTTATTCCTAAGCTAGGCATCCCGTATGAGAACGGAGGGCCTGTCGCACTCTATGTGAAAGGAGCAGTGGCTTTCACCAAAGATGGGATTGGACCACTGCTCTAGGTAGAGGCAGTCGAGACCGTGGTGGCTCGGACTAGCAATGGTGGGGTAGGAGGTGGAACACCCCTTGTGATGACAACCGTGGTGGGAATATCAGGATTCATAGAAGAAGAGACAAGATTTTTTCTCCATTACCATCCACTTTAAAGGTGTTGACTGGTCCTTTAACAGAGGTTGGTCAGGTGTGATTTTTAGTGACCCGATCTCTTCAAAAGACCCTCATTGGTCTAGCTTTCGCCTTAGCAGTGGCGGAGGTGGCTCCAGTGTAACCGGTGGTAGGCCAAGAAGCCTTCGTGACCGACGAAGCTCATGATCCTCCACTGTGTGAGAAGATCAAAGACACACTATGGATTTCTATTCGTTCAAAAACAACACACACTAGGAAAGTCCCTATAAGATAAAACAAGCAAACACTAAACTAGTTGGAAGAACATTTACAACAACCAACACTAGAGCAACTTACCGGTGCAAGTGAAAATCGAACAGGGAAGCACCCTCCGGGTATACTCTACAAAGCGTGGCCCGATGTATGTCCTAGTTACCGTGGTATACCCCTGCAGTCACCTGTGTATGTCCCTAAAAAAGATAGGCAACTAGGTTGCCAGCGTGAGAAAAATCACCAGGCGGGTACAGTCGGCAGTCAGGTAGACCACAATGAGAAGGGTATCAAGCCCGAAACCTGTCAAGGGTATTGAAAGCAAGTGGTCCAGAAGACAACTAAGGACCTTAAACAAATTCGAGACCCACGAATCTCCGTGGAAAATGCAATCAACAGAATCCCAAGACAAGCCCTCTATATGTGTTCTCCACTACAATTGATCCAACTTTGGAGAGGTTATCTCCGCTACCTTTCCACACACGACCTCGTGTTTAACCCCTGTGTTAGAGGGGGGTCCCAGATAAATTTCACGATACTAGACTTTTAACACTCCCTAGCTCAGACTCCAATGTTTGATTTAACGGCCTTGAAGAGTTTCCTCTCCAACCTAATTCAAGGCCCTAACCCTAAACTAGTTGGTTGAACCTACAAACATAAAAGGTCTAATTAATTTTAGATTTAGCGTTAATTTGTATGGCTTGTCTTAATTCAAAAGTTATGAAAGTGAAACTAGTGATGTTTGAAAGACGAAAGAAAAATAAACAGAAAGATGGAAACAAAATAACTTCTTCTTGATTCAAATCTTAATCAAATTTTCAAACTAAAATTTTCTAAGATCTTTGAACAAAAAACTCAAAGCAGGATTTCACTTGACTAAGAGCTACTTATCATCTAAGTAAACCGTCAAGAACTTATTAAAGCAAAGACTTTTCTCTCACATTTGTCTAAAAACCCTATAAAAATAAAATTTTGAGGAAAACTTCTTAATGAAAAAGAAAGCTATTGTTGTGATCAAACCTAAGTTACTGACAGCTATGACAAAGACCCAAAAACCTGAGAGGTATAACTCTTGACAAAGGAAAGGATGACTACCTCAACTTAAACTCCACAGGCACGCTGATGACAGTTCAACAACACGCATGTGCATGCAAGCTGTGTAAAGTCAGGGCACGTGTACACGCATGCAGACCTTATACAGACCATGTGTACTTATGAAACTCTAAAAAATGAAAGGAAAATAAATCAAGCCCAACCAGAGACTACTGGTATTGAGAACCAGAATCTCTTGAAGACTCAGACACTTACTTTGACAGAAAAAAGAAAAAAATTCAAGGAAAACTTCATAGAATAAACCAATATGAGGTGAAACCTAAGCTATAGACTGAAAACAACAAAGACTTAGAATGAGTTCCATAAAACCCCTAAGAAGGATTATTTCTGACAGGGGAGAGGATGATTGCCTCTCTAAAAGAAATTTTCTGGAATCGTACACATGAATGACACTTCCTTAGCTAGCGTGTACACAGGGGTTGTGGGAAGGTAGGGCGTGGGTACACGCGTGCAGACCTTATACATGTCGCGTGTACCTATGTGGGTCTCGAAAAAAAAAATGCGGTCAAGTAAAGAAACATAGATAACTTTTATGGAAAACCAAAATCTTTGTTATCTCAGACTTTTGCAGAAACTTTAAAAACAAGGAATGAAACGAGTTCTTAAAAATACCCAAGAAAACATATTCCCAGAAACCCTAGAGATCCCCAGTATGGTCACCAATTCTGTTGTGGGTGGGAAATCCCTCCTATGGACTAGAACTAAGGGTTTTTATCATGCATGCAGAAATGACCTAAAGATTCTTACTTCTTACCATCATCCCATGCCTAAACCCCCACCACTCATATGTAAATACAAGGCTCAAGAGATTAAGTCGACATACCTTATTTTTCGCATTTTATGTCGATCCCTTTTCACACTTGGTCGTTCTTTGACTGCAGCTCTCCTCCCAGTGCTGACCTGCATTCACAAAAGACAAGCAAAGAACTCCACATGCATTTGATCTATGAACTAATGGGTTAGATATTTAATCAATCATACGATCAATATTAAAATAATGACAATCTCATATGGCAGGACGATAAAAGCAATTCTTTTATTAACTTTACAATGATACCTTACAATGATAAAGTCGGCTACTGCTCCTCGATCCTGGTCCTGGGCTCTTCTTCCACTATCTTCCAACTGCTTTTCTCTATACTTCTCTTTGCACAAGGATGGCTAAAGGTTGGGACAAAGGGAAATATCAATCGGGTATGGTTTCTTTACTATGATTTTCCTCCTCTCAAATGGGACCCCTACCCCTTATTTATAGGTTAGAAGGAGCTAGGTATTTGGTCGAATGACTGGCCATGCATGGCCGAAAGGTTTATTTAACTTACCCATATTTGTGTGTTTCGTCAACAACTTTCTTTTTTTCATTCTTTTGTACGTACACGCGGGTACAAAGAGAAGAGGGGATAGAGGACACCCTTGTCAAATTCCTCTTTAAGCTTGAAAAAGGGGAAGGATGCACTGTTTATTAAAACATTGAAGGAAATTGAGCTTATGCAACACATAACCCATGCCACAAAGTGAAGGATAAATCCAAAGTGTATGAGAATGGAAAGAAGAAAGAGAAAACATACTCCGTCAAAAACCTTCGAAAGGTCCACTTTGAATATCATAGCCTTCAAATTTCTTTTTTTTAACCGAGTGGAGGCTCTTGGGAAACCCCCATATCCTCATTTATTTGTCTGCCTTCCAGAAAGCCACACTGCTCTGGTGATATATGTCACAATAGGATTCCCTTCAATCTTTTAGAAATGATTTTGTAAATGCTGCTGCAGAGTGAAATGTTTTGGAAGCTTTGATAGTGCATTAGGTTATAAATATTTGGGATGAGTGCTATGAATGTGGTATTGAAAGATGCCACGATTTTTCTATAAGTTCTTGTGGCCTCCACCACCATTTGAAGATTAGTTTCAATGAATAACAAATAAGAAAAAAATCAATGGGTACGTTGTCTGCTCCAATACTCTTGTCCTTCTAGAAGATTTATAGAGTTTTAAAGAACTCTTTTCTCCCCACCTCTTCCATAAGACTTTGATTAATCTCAAGTTCCACAAATCTAGGAAATAAGTTGGATACAAAATTATGGCATCTATGGTGGCACAATTATCCTCTTTAAACATATATTTAAAGTATGTGACCCCTTCAATAACTATATCAAGGAAATTCTCAGCCCATGTGTCATCCTCTTTGGCTATTTTCCAAATGGAGTTAATAGTTTTTATGCAATTAGCGAAATGATAAAAAAATTTGGTGTTTTCATAACCTACCTGAAGCTAGATCACCCTACTCTTTAGATGCCATTCCTTCTCCTTGTAAAAAAGGATCCTTCTTCTTTTGTTTTCAAGTTGACTTAGCTCAACCTTTTGAATTTTTTTCAAGAAGCCAAAACCTTCTATTGATAATGTGAAGGATAGAGAATCTTCCACTTCTTGAAGGACCCTATCATCCTTATCTCTTTTTTATTTTGACCAATGGATTTCTACTTTTTTATCCTTTTTCAAGTTTTTGTGGAACTTTATGGTTGTTGATTCATTGAGAGGTTATGGAAAGGAGTCTAGGAGTCCTTTAATTTTTGAATAAAATTCTCTTTTGAAAGAAACTCAGGGTTTATCTTAAAATGGCTTGGTCGATTTCCCTGTGCAAGAGCCACTTCCAATGGAATTGGAAAGTGAATAGAGTCCCCACCAACAAAGACCCATTGGAAAATTCTTCAAGTCCTCCTCCATGAAATCCTCCAAGAACATAAATTAGCCAAGTCATTTAGCAACCTTGGCTTCGCCTATCCTTCGATTCATCCCAGTTGGAGTAAGTTTTGTTGGTTCAATATCCAAGAGCTCTACATGTTACACGTTTCTTATGAATAATTCCGAGAGGAAATCCACTTGGGAAGTAGGCCCCTGGATCTCGGATGCACCTAGAGATAAATTCAGATCTCCCCCTAGTACCACCAGTCCACCTTGGAGCCAAGAACTATTAAAGAAATTTTCCTAGAATTCCAATATGTTTGAGTAAGGGCCATAGAGATTTAGACAAGTGATTTATTTTCCCATTTCAAGAGAGAAGAGGGAGGTCCCTAGTCCTAGTGCAGAATCCCACAAGTTATTAAGAGAAAAAAGGTTGGACTTTGAACCTATATCTAGTCCCCCAAACCTTCCTAAGGCATAAAAAAAATTTAATTCCCAACCATTTAGAATCTTGGAGAGGTCTTGTGTCACCGTTTCCTCATCTATCATTAGTTATTGAAATAAAATGACTAAGGGGTTATGTGAATAAATAAACCTTTTAATAGCCAATTTCTTGGAGGTATTGGCCAACCCTTTGCAATTCAAGGTTAAAAAGATCATTTTTAACCCTCCTTAGGGGATGATTTTTTAAGGGCTCCAAGTAGATATTGTTGTCGATCGATTTTGACTTTATAATTTGCTTGCTTTTGTGCTATGGATAGGTATGATTTCCTTCCTCTCTATTTGGATTTAGTATTTTTTTCTTCCATGTGTCCTAACCCTACCTTTGACCCCCCTTCAAATAATTTGTGTCCCCTATTGTGAGGTATGAGATGATACTTTGTTGACTTTGTTGAGAGGGAGTCTCCATGGATTTCCAGGTTAGGCAATTTCTCCCGGGTGGAAAGGGGGATCTAGAGGATTTGATTTTGGGAAGAGGGCCTCTCCTATTTTATCCAAGGGAATGAAATGGGCACTCAATGGTTTTAAAATACTACATAATATGAAGGATAAATCCCCTTGAATACTCCCCAAAGTATTCTCTAGACCTACCTCCTAGGTCTTGAAAATAAATTGGATAGAGGAATTTTTGATTAGATGGGGAGGAGATGAAGGTTTATTACCCAATATCAACGCAAGGTCTTGTTGTGGAGAGATCCCTAGGGATAATCCTATTGCACTTGGATGATATTTTGTGTTGAATTATCCGGTGTTGGATTGCCTTCCTGAGAATTCTCTGAAATCCTTTATGTTGGATTTTATTCCAATTGAGGAGGTATTGATGCTTGTGCAATTGGAGGGTTTTTTCAAACCCAAAATTTCCTTTTAAACATGAGTGGATAATATTTTATTAGGTGACCATATTCATGGAAACACCCAATTTGAGGGGGATCCCTTCATAGTCGAGGGCTTGATAAAACATTGTTGATCCTTTCAAAATGATAGTGGACTTTTCCAATCCCTTGGATAGTTCAAGACCCATTAAAACTATCGCCATGCCTATATATCTAGTGCCTCAAAAAATTGTCTTCCTCATAATCCAAGCCCAATTAATTGCCAATTTCCTTAAATAATTCCTTGGACCAAAGATTAAGAGGAAGCCCTTGCATTTTTACCCACACGGGAGTCAAATTGAGTTAGGTGGATTGGGAATCAAATTCCAGATGCCATGTTTTGAGAAATAGGGCCTGGGAGCCCCATTTCCACCAATTTTGGAGAATCTTGTTCACATGCTCTACATCTCTAAAAGTCCATACAATCCGACCTTTTATGAGGACCATGATGTGTGGTATATATCCTAGCAGGGAACCCAAATTTTCCTCTATCCAATATTTGAGTATGGCTACTCTCATTCTCCGACTTGAGAATCTACCAACGAGTGTCGAGTCCTCAAATTCCATTATCTCATTAAGTTTCATGCTATATCCAAACATGATGTTGATGGATTCTACTTTACACTTAAAGCACTTTCTACATTTATAGGGGTTACCTAATCCTCTTGGTTCCAAGCCTTCCTATGAAGAGGATTTGGGATCAATGGAGAAAATACCACTCATTAGTTTCTTGATTAAACTCAATTCAGTGAACCTATGGCTTTGGTGGCTATTTGAACTTCCTCCATCGATTCCAAGCCTTCCTATGCAAAGGATTTGGGATCAATGGAGAAAATACCACTCATTAGTTTCTCTATTAAACACAATTCAGTGAACCTGTGGATTTGGTGGCCATTTGAACTTCCTCCATCGAAACCATAACCAAAAGTGATTGCCATGATATTTAGGAGAGTTAGGTCATTAATATTAAAATCATGGGGTCGATTAATTTGTGGTAGGATTAATTCCCCCATGAGATATTTATGTGGGGGGGATTTTCCTTTCCTGACAGATATCCTAAAGCATACTTACTAGATCCCTTCGCTTGTGGGACTTGAAAGCCAGGTCGGGTTGATGTAGTTGCTGCCATTTGTTTTGAGCTTTGGGTGGCCAGTTTAGTCAAATGATGGCTGGTCTAAAACCATTTCAACTCATCAAAGGGATCTGATTTGATGTTTCCCACAAGCTCAAATCTTGACTCAATATAAAAATGTAAGAAGGGATCAAAGGAACTGTGTATGTCCACTGGGTCATCTAGATCTACTATTCCACTTGTGGGTCATCTGAAAATCCACCAAGTTGTCCTCCATTTTCTAGTGAGAGAGGTTTGAAAATCATAAGCATGACCTGGCATTGTTTAGTGTAAAACCCTATCTGTTGTAGAAACCCTAGATTCTCCATCCCATTAAATCTCCATCTTCTTCTCCCTTAAATAACATTTAAAACCCAATAATACCAATAGTTGCTTTATTCATGATCTAATATCTGATATTCCACATTTGAATTTGCAGATTGGAGGTTTTGTTAGGAATTTAAAGGAAAATGATTCAATGTTGTCTTTGTGAAACCAACTCCAAATGAGGGTCGAGAGAGACCAAGATATATCCCGATCAAAATGGCCCCCAGGTTTGTAGGAATTGGGTGGTTGTAGCAAGGTAGTGTAGAGGCAAAGTCTACAAATAACACACAAAATACTTGATATATACACACTATGTTTAATCATAGTACTTGAGAAGTTAAAAGGATTAAATTAGAAAATCCATAAGATTTATCTCGGTCCCTTGGAATATTTTATCTCTGTTTCGTTGTTCTCCTCACTACCATATTTTACTTATTTTTCCATTGGTAGCAGAGCCCTAAGCAATCATCACAAGTTATGCAATGATCATCATAGGTGAGAGAGGTTTGCAGAGCAGAAGTGCAACCTAACATTTCTTAGTATGAAACTGTATCCGCTATTGAAACCCTAGCTCTTTTCATATAATCTTATCATAGTCCATTTTCTTGTTTATAGAAAAATATCATGAACCTTAACCATGTGGAGGTTCATGGGATCATATTTCGTTATTTTTGAAAAGATACACACACACACACACAAATTTAAAAATATATATATTTCTTAACTAGAATAAGAATATTATGTTAATAAGGGAATATATTAGAGCTAACTGTAGTTACATGTGATTTTCCGTAGCTTTTAAAAAGAAAAAACAAAATATTGCTAGCTCCTAATTTAAGAGAAAGTTTGTATCCACCAAAACTACATTTTGGAAATTCTTGCATGAGAAAATTATGGCAATGTTTTTACATAAAAAAATACATAAATAAGATATGTTTAGATTGGATAACATTCCCAATGTCTTGTTAGCAATGAATATGCTATTGAAGGAGGTTATTTATTCTTCAGTACTATTTTCCAACCCTCTGTTGCTTTTGATAAATTTAATTTTGCTCCCTCCAATCTTGGTTTTCCATGGCCTGGAGGTTTTGTTTTTTCTAGAAACTCCTCTTCTTCCTCTTAGTTTTCCTAGCTTTGAATTGTCTGAGGACTAAGAAATCATTCTACTTCCTTACATATATCTCGGGGAATAACATATTCTTCTTTCACCATATCTTGTGGTACCCCATCTTTCTTTTTTGATGGGGTGTCCTTGATTTCTTATGATTATGTTTTTGGCTCATCCATGGGTGGGTCCGAGTCCACTGGCTCATCCATGCTAATCACTTGATGCTCTGCCTTGGTGCCAATGCTAGTGCTTCTTAGCTTGCATTGGCCCTTTTGTGAAATGAATTGCCAAATGTCGTGTTTAAAAAAAAACTCTACATTGAAAAGAAACATTTTCATAATGCAACTTTTGTGACCAGGAGAAACTTTCACTTGTCCAGATTATTTTTGCTAGAATCCCTTTTTCAAAGTCCTTTTCTACACATATTCGAGCATAAGTAGTGATAATACGATTATGTGTTTCCTCACTTCTATAATATATTTTTCCAATGTAATTTCCAATGGCTCAAATAGATTGTAAACCCCAAATATGTAGAGGTGGAGTAGGAAGTCTAACCCACACTAGATTCATTGATAAAGTATCAATGATTATATCAAAGAATGCGGTCTAGGGTGTCATTCATAATCCAAAATTCCCCCAAAACTAGGGACCTTATTTTAATATCAGATCCTCAGCTTCTACAATATTGAACACCACAATGAAAACCCCCTTTGCACAGGGGTAAATAAAAGCTTCTTCTTTTAACTCTTTTTGTTGGAGGTATAAAATCTAGTTGTGAATATTGATTAGGTGCAACCAAATACCATTGAAATAGCATAGAAATGCATTTGTGTTATACAAGACTATCGTAGATACAACATCTTTCACTATTGGGATAGTAAGAGTCAGAGCCTCCTAAACCAACAACCAACCAGGAGATCAAGATACATTCTAGACAATATCTCTAAAAGAATCCTTAGCCATATTATTGATGGATGGAAGAGGGTTATATCTACAACCAATATCCATGTTGTCTCCCATGCATTTCCCAATATTGTCTTTCACACGAGCACCAAAATCACCAAGGAAAGAAGATGCAGCCATCATTGGAGAAGCCATCGCCAAGTTAAAGCTAGAGTCACTAGGGAAACAGGTGTTGCACAAATGAGCAATTATTGTGAAAGAAAGAGAATAGGCACTCTATCAAGAATGGAGAGAGATGGCTAGGTTTCCAAGGAAGGCTAAGGACAGTGTGTGTGCATGGCTAAGTAAAAACACTAGATGGAACCACTATTTTTCATCGGGGAAGGGACTCTTTGTATTTGTTTTGTGTCGCTTACACCCTCTATCCTAAAAAACAACTTGAACAAGTGAAATGTGTAGCAAAGCTACTTAGTACCTACCTCTTAAGAAAATGTTTTAATGTAATAGATTTTCATAGCCCAATTTTATTTAAAATGTGTTAATGTACTAAATATGTATAACTAAAATAAGTAATTATGAAACGTGTGGCCTTGCAATAATGTATTACTTGTGCATAACCTAAAAGAAAGAGAGAAGCCAAATAATGGCTACTCCATTCTTTTAAAAACTTAAGTAGAATTGAAGAAATATAGACATTAACAATTATTGTTAAAACATTGAACATGTCATAAGTATAGGTTGAAGTCTTAGAATTGAAGTATTAGAAAATAGTAACAATACTTATTTTTGTGTTCCTTCGATTTGTTTAAGTTACATGATTTTCATACAAATGATATTTATTTCACATTTGTATTTATAAATATAATAACACA
>SNQJ01S0007311.1:148724-174409 GCA_010110895.2 Picea sitchensis | reverse complement strand
AGATCTGAATCTCAGAAACGCCCTCCTTCTCTTCAATTCGTCCCACTGCTCTAAGAAATAATCTGAACCATGAAACTCTCTCAGAAAGCACTAGGAATGATGGTGAAGACCCTGCAAGAAGAACCCAAGTGATGGAATCTCCATAAACCCTGCCAATCTCCTCCAATGAATCTCTCTCCAAGATTGGTGCGCCCCTTCTGCTGGAAACCCTCAACTGGTGCGCCCTCTCTCTATCTGCACATGAAACTTATGTAGAATTCCCCTGCAACTGAGTAGATCTGGAACTAGAATGGTGTGGGAGAGTATTGCATCTCCGAGACCAAGCTTGGGACAAGCTAGGTGGACTCTTTCACCACCGAATCGTCCTCTAGGGTTTGTTAAGTCAAAACCCTCAAAACCCCCAAGAGATGGGCTCACTAGCTAAAGCCAGATATCAAAATAAGATCATACATGAATGAATGAGTAGAGGCCCTTGCCTTTCCTTTATACTTTTTGGCTCACCTTGTCCCTCCAAAGTGACTTTCATTTTATTAATATTTAATTAATTAATTAAATCACTTTAATTAATTAATTAACCTTTTTATCTTTGAAAACCTCCTTATCTCGCCTTGTGGCTTCCTTGGCCACTGAAAGTCACTTCTAGCCATCCCATCCTGTAGTGTTGTTCCTCCCAATTCCAATGAGCTATTACACTGAGAGGTTCCTCCAAGTAATGTGCCCAAAATGACCTCTTTAGTGATTTCAATTAACTTATAGCTCAAAATAGTGAAAATCATGGAAATCGTCGGAATGCAACGAAACCAAAACCAAACTATGCGGAATGGCTCATAATGACAGTGGTGCATTTCCCGTGTTGAGCTTATCCCTAAAAGCATTCCTACAAAGGCTGCTAGTTTGGGCAATAACAAATCCCAAGTGTAAAACTCCATGATGAGTGTGCTTTCCTAGAAATAACCACCTCCAAATAATAATATTACTTGGTGGGGCGAATTTCCAAGAAAATGAGTGGTTTTCCATGTGTAAAGCCTCCTTTATGAGTGCGCTCTTCTAGAAATGTATGCCAATGCCAAGTGTAATGCTTGAGTGTTGTTTCTAGAAGCCCTTTGACCAAGAAAACTCTAAAATAATCCTTCTTTAGCAAGTGTGCCCTTGGTACTTGTGCCTTGTGGACCACTTTGACCGAAATAAACACATATAATTGTGCTTTGTGTTCACATTTTAACCTTCACCATGCATGGATTCTAGAAGAGAGAGAATGAGTGCCCCTTGAAGAATGTGCATTTGTGTCTACTTTTACCAAATCAACCTTCAAATTCTCAAACTAGAAGAGGTTCCCTTAACACTTGTGCAAATGGGTCTTAATCAAATCCATGAGATCTCTTCAAAATGTGTGCCCTTTGACCAAGTCAAACCATCACTAGTCACTTCACATGTGTGCAAGGTGTGAACAAGGTTATACAAGAAGTGGATAAGTCTTCATAGTGGAGTGCACCACATAGGGATGTGTGCATAAGTGGATAGGGTGGATGAGGTGGAAGGCTAAAACCCTATGGTGCATGGATAAGAAGCTCCGAGTCAAACATGAAGACCAAATAAATCTTCAAAACTTGGGTCAAAGGATAAAGATTTATCATGAAAAGGTTATCGCATGTGAACAAGGATATTAGGAGGCTAGGGTGAATTGACTTTTTGTCATGTGTTTTTGCCTCAACATATAGGCCAAAGGGGGAAGTACTAACTTAAGTTGTGTACCTTGTTATCTCTCGGATCCTCCCTAGAGGAAAAGTCCAAACCTCTCCAAGGGGAAAACCTAAGGACACGAACAGGCAGGCCGCCCACTGTCACCTCAATGACGTTGCCCCTGCACTTCTAGGCTAGGGTCACTAACCTAAGGGGGGAATCCCATATGTCAAACTAAGTCCTATCATTGTAAATAAGGAAGAGTGAGGACAAGGACTAGTGCTGACTCGATCTTAACTTCTCTAAGGGTTTGATTTCACTTAAACAAGAGAAGATAATACCAAAAGATGATCATTCATAGTCTATCATTCATCAACAACTGATATGCCAAACAATGAAGTGTCTTTATTGCATCAAATGTTCATTCATTAAGTGTCATTCTTCCATGGCCATTCAAGTGCTTATCATGCATTTAAGATTTCTTCTATGATCAATTAGACTCATGTGCTTGTGAAACAACCATATTCTAGGCAAGACCCAAAAAATAGAAAAAAAGGCTTTAGTCAAGGGTGTGCCATATACTACATCCCTCAGATATACTTGTAGGTTTGGACACCCACGGTATGAGAGAGTAATCTTCCCGAATGTTGTTTTTGGTGCACTGTAGTAGTTCGACGACCAAAAGGTTGGTTTCATGATACCTAGTGGGACTTTCTATATATGCAAAGGTAAGTGGAAGTGAAACTCCGGGTTCAGGGGTTGTCTAATGCAATACTACTCGAGCGGGTACCAACAAGGGTTACACAAACTTCCAACGGGAGGAGATCAAATCTCGAGAGGGCCCTCTAAAGTCACAATGTATCCCTGCATGTATTGATCCCAACCTGCCATTTTAAATGCTAAGCGACAACTCCCTATCGTTATTTATAGACGCTGGGTGCACGTCTTCTAGCCTAGATCACTAAGGGTCTTGCCAAGAATTGTGATAACATCATCATTGCTTGCATTTAATAAATGAAATGAAGTGCTCAAAATGACGCTCACACCAATGTATTCTCAATGTTCATGTATCAACAAAATTTCCAGAATTTGATATTCAAATTATGTTAAAAAAACGTTCTCAAAATAAGCCAACACACTACTCGCAATTTATCAATGACATAAAATATCAAGTCTTCAAAATAATGCTTGGTTTACCATGACATATTGTAAAACCAAATTGCACCAAGCTCAAAACATGATATCAATATGGGTCCCACCAAACATCAAAATTACCTTTCAAAAAATGCATTCATTATCCATACATCATTTATTCATTCCATCATCAAATGTTCCACGTTTTTTAGCAAGAGAAATATTCCACTTTTCATTATAATCAATAATCCAAATTTGTTAATCACCGAGGCATCAAAACACGTGAATGGTTTCTTTTAGAAGTTCCCATATGTCATATCATTAAAGCGAGTTTATAAAATGGAAATTTTAATGATAACCCACAATATGCCAAACTAAATCACCAAGGCATCAAAACGTATAAATCAAATTTAAACTAAAGACACCATGGTTAATTCCATTTAAAATCCGATATGCCATGTCTAGTTCCATTTTAAAATTCCAATAAGCCGTGTCAGTAATGTGAATTTTATTTAAAAAAAATTATGAACCCTTTTTAAGAAACCCACAAATGCCAAACCTCACACATATGCTTAAAACATTTTAAATTTATTTCGATGGACCATATTTAAAAGCATGAAGTATGAGATAAATTAGCGCAAGGAGTTTAAAAAAATAAAAATAAAACAACTCAATGACTTACGAAGTAAAGTAATGAAATAAACCACCATGTTCAAATCGTAACCATGAATATATTTGTCAAGCAAAGCAAGCTATTGCAGCGGCAAGGGAAAGTTTGCCTCCGAGTAATCGAATCGATGGCTAGGTATATAGGCCCGATTTTGTAAGCGAGCACGTGAGGACTAGGGATTTGCACAGGTCGCGGTTTGAGCTTGAGGATTTGATGCAGGTCGTAACTTTTCTAGGCGAGGACATCAGATCGGAGACAAACACAGATCACGATTTCATGGACTGGACGGAGGGTAGGTCGAGCAGATCGCGATTTCGTGCTTGGGCGAAAATATCAAGTCAAAGGGAGGTCGATTACAATTTACCTCAGGAATCAGATCGAGGGTGGTCAAAGGTAACACACAGGTCGCGGTTCTTTGGACGTAGACACCAAATGAGGGGTTGGTCGCTGGTGTAAAGAAGAAGCAATGACTTCTATTGCACAGAAAAGGTAAACCATCCAATCGCAAGGGATCTGTTTCAGATCGAAAGGAACAGAGGTTGCGATTTCCTTTATTTCGAGTTCCAAATCGAGGGGTTCTACACTTGCTTCGAAAACCGAAAAGAAAAAATGGAAGTTGGCATTGACAACACTGCGACCCTTTGACAGATAGCAAGAAGAAAATCCGAACAGTAATACAGCGATTATCTCTTATGCACCGTGCTAAAGATAGGGAAAAATCAGTGTAAAGGATCCGTTGTGGGGCTTTGAAACTTATGCTAAGTAATTTGGAAGGCTGCTGCAGCGGAAGCATAAGCATAGCAAGATTTTAATGGTAAAGAAAATAAAACTAAGAACAAACTAGACACAATAATGATCACACAATTAACACAGTGATTTACATGGAAACTTAATATGGGAAAAATCAAGGGGCAATGAAAATCAATATTCTTATTATTCAAGGGAGAATTACAATAGCCAATAACACACATACAATCATATTAGTTGGCATTTTTTTAACAATATCCACCTTGACAACAATTTACTTGATATATCATGAGCAAATTTATTCATCACCTTTCCTGCAAGCCAAGAGAAGCCAAACACCATCACAGCTCCGCAACTTCTCTAACAGTACTGTTATGTGAACATGTCAGCACGATTCACTCCATTATGGACCATTCTGCCTCCATCAATAACCTGTCGTATAAACCGATGCACTTGTCCCATTTTGATACGCTGGATTGTTAGTCAAATGCACAACTTCGACCACCACAAAACACCTCATTCCTGTACTTGTCCAAACTTACCCAATAGATCCTTGCATTCTTGCAAGACATAACTTGAGGTAGGTCTCTTCTTGTCCAAATCTCATGAATCATAACCACAGACTAAGTCACTGCAACCACTGTAGGTGATACTTGTGATGTTGTGTCTGGTTTGTTCTTGGTTTTATTTTCTTTGCCATTAAAATCTTGTTATGTTTATGCTTCCTAAACATAACAAGATTTTAATGGCAAATAAAATAAAACCAAGAACAAACCAGACACAATAACAATCACACAATTAACACAATGATTTACGTGGAAACCCAATACTGAAAAAACTATGGGGCAATGATAATCGATATTCTTATTATTTAAGGGAGAATTACAATAGCCAATCACGGGCATACAACCATCTTCTCCTCTCTTCCGACACACGGTGCTACACTACATTGCTCATTGCTCACTTCACCTCTATGGGTATGCTCATATATGTAGCATCTATCAAACGGTTAGAAAAATTGATTATAACAAGATCCACCAGTTACACAAACTGTTCACTGAAGTGTGCATGCATGCACATTTTATTTTAAGCTGATTTGTTGTGCATGCAACCGCATGGGAAATTAGTTGGCACTTTTTTGACACACCACAAGTGATCAGGTNTGATTATAACAAGATCCACCAGTTACACAAACTGTTCACTGAAGTGTGCATGCATGCACATTTTATTTTAAGCTGATTTGTTGTGCATGCAACCGCATGGGAAATTAGTTGGCACTTTTTTGACACACCACAAGTGATCAGGTTATACTAGATTTCCGAATCCTAAAAAATTTAAAATATGCACGAAATAAGATAATGGAATGATAGATTTAAATAAGATAAGGAGTGGATCGATTTCTTAGATGGAACAACTTATGAGGTCAACCTACAAAACAAAAGAGATTCTGTTCCAATGCTAACCCTACAAAATAGCACAACTTATGAGGTCAACCTGCAAAATAAAAGAGATTATGTTCCAATGCTAACCCTGCAAAATAACCTCGAAGAACGTATTAGCAAAAAAATATGAAATGTCGGTCAAAAAAATTTAGTATCCATCCCCTAGGGTCAACGGATCCTATAACATAGGAGTATTATCAATGAATAATTGGTGCATCTATTACAAAAGAGTTTACCTCCTTATATATTGTTGCTCACTAAGAAAATCATTTCCACTTATGAATGTGGGATAGACCACTCTCAAAAAGTGAACATTAACATATTCTAAAGTCATAAAGAAACTTTATTACATAGTAAGCCTTATACTTTAACACCCCCTTTTAAGGATTACAATATGGAAAAAAAAAAATATTAATTGAAGATAAAACATGCTGACTGAAAGCTAAAACATCAAAACCAAACATTCTTTTGAAGCTTCTTCTTTGAAAACAGTTATTGGACCAGGTGGATCTCCATCAAGCTTCCTCGTAACCCTTGTAAAGATGTAGCTCTCCAGTTGAATTCTCGAGTTCCCGGATTCCACCTCCCCAAACTCCTGAATTAAATCACTAAATAGGAATCCACATGCATGTATCATAACCTCATTATGAACAAAAATCCACATGCATGTCGCAAAACCCTAATGAAGGATAATTCCGAGGATTCACAAACTCCCGAACTATTTGGGAAACCGTCCATGTTGAGTTGTATCTACACTAGATCCCTTCCTATATTCAAAGTAGAAATTTCTTAAAATGCATAGAGTTCCCTTTCTTCAGTAAGATCTTATCACTGTTAGCATCTAGTGGATTTTAAAAAATGGCTACATTCATTCCATGTTGTTTGTCTTTGACTTTTCTCTTGAGAGCGTCGTTGGCTCAAAATCTATAGTTCCAAGCTGTGTGACCCATTTTCTTGCAATAATAACATTCCACCTCTTCGCCATCTTTAGCTTTTTTGCTATGATTGTTTCTTGAGTATAATGTCATCTTAGGTTGAGAATCACCTTTGGTCTCTGCTACAATGGTTTCTTTTCTTTTGCTAAGAGAGCAACAATCATATCTTCTAGAGTTTGAGAAAGAAATTGATTGAGTAAAAATTACATCACTGTCTTGAGAAGGAAGACTATTTAACATAATGGCTTTGGCATCCTCTTCCGCTACCATAGCTTTGACTTCAACTAGTTGTTTGATGAAAGATTTTATATTGTTTATGTGGCTAGACATAGGAACTTCAATAGACATCTTGAATTTGAATAACTATAGTGTCAAAGAAAATTTTGCATCCACTACTTGTGCTTCAGATATATTATTTAGATTATCCTAGATTACCTTGATCTGTAAATGATTTTTTAGTCCCTTTTACAATTTCCCTTTTCCTATGGTTGTGTTCGGATGGGTAGAATGTACAATAGGATGTGCGATAATTTGATTGTACAAATTCTATATGGAAGCTCATACACATCTTGATACTGTAATACAATATGAGCTAGATCACTAAACGATGAAAGCCTAGATAGGATTGAGTCACATCACTGAGCTCAAAGAAAGATACTCACAATAACACAATATGATATTATCAATGAATAACCAATACATCTATCACAAAGGAGTCGACCTCATATATCATTGTTCACTAAGCAAATCATTTCTACTTACGAATGTGGAATATGCCATTTTACATGAAAAGTAAACATTAACATATTTTAAAGTCATAAAGTAACTTTATTACATAGTAAATCTTATACTCTAAAAATATACATTTTTTGAAAAAAATAAAGCTACTTAAAGTTAAGATTCGTTCCTTTAACTGAAATACATGGATCATAATGTAGCAATAATTATGGCATTAATATGTAAGGCCTACTTAATCAATAAAGGGTAGGTGATTATCAAGTCATGCTTTTCACAAATATGCTGCTGTGGATGGCCTACATCTTTATGACAAACTATATGGCCAACTTGTAAACCACCTAGTGGAGATCCTCCCCCAAGCATTAGTGTCGTGTCTTCATTACTATCCCCTATCAAGTAGGTTAAGTAGCTAAAAATGACTCCACACCTTCCACATTACTGCTAGAACATGATCACCATCTTTAGTGCCTCAAAATTCATTATTACTGCTAGAACATGATCACCCTCTTTAGTGTCCCAAAATCCATTATTGTAGTAGTTTTTTAATAGCAGAAATGGGTAGAATGTATGTGAAAAATTGGCTGCGGCCAGACCAGACAGCAAGTTGATACAAAAGAGAATAAGCAAGTCTGTCACCAGCGTTTCAAAATGCCCCAAAAATCTGAAAATTGTTGGCTAGTAACTGAACTACTCCTGCTGTCCTAGAAGTATATCTATGGACCCATTTTCGATCAGAGAAAGCGATCAAATCCTGCACTTCATATATATGGTACTCACAATGCCTCACCCTGTTCAAGTCTGCTATTTCACATACCAAACAATGACCCATAACAATGACCCATATGGTAGTGACAACTAGCCATAGCTTTGCAGCATTCAGTCCAAGGGGGGACATGAATTCCCAAACTCCACTTTCACTCCAGACCCAATTTGAGACACCCAAATCTCCTATGCCAAGCTCCACAAAAATCCTCGGATTCAACACTGAAGAGGCAAAGAACCAACTAAGGAGACAATCAGAATTTAGAACCACATTCAAATCGTCGTCCCATCTTCACAGGCTTATCATAGCTCGACGCAAACGAAGGTGAATGAGTAGGTACCCCGCCTATGAGAGCCTTAACTCTCGTCTCTTCTCCATCCCAATGCAACGTCACTTGTCACTTAAATTTGATGTCATACAATCTGAGTAAAGATAATTGATCAAGGAGGGAGGACGAGACCAATTCCCCCTCGCCTTCCATTTATCACGATCTTTTCGACCTCTAGACTCTAGAGTGACAACTTCATTTCCCATTTATCTTGATCTTTTCGGCCTCTAGAGTCACAAATTCATTTGCTTTTATATCTGCAAATTTATTATGATGGATTCTTAGAACTTGGAAGAAACCAATACTTTCATAACTATCCGCTAGTGCTAGAGATCTGAATATGAGTTGACCTAAACAAGAGGCTTGTAGAGTCGTGTGATAGTGCATATATCTGCAAATTTTTTATGATGGATTCTCAGAACTTGGAAGAAACCAATACTTTCATAACTATTTGCTAGTGCTTGAGATCTGAATATGAGTTGATCCAAACGAGTGGCTTGTAGAGTCGTGTGATAGTGCATATATTTGATTGAGGAATCACCCAACACAGTGACGTTTGCAATTCCTTTGTTCTTGAGTAAATGTAATCCTTGATATAAAACCAATGCCTCTACTTCATTGTTTGTTGCAATTCTTTTGTTCTTGAGTAAAAGTAATCATTGAAATAAAACCAATGCTTCTACTTCGTTGCAGCTTCTATTCCGTAGACAAAGCTCAATTCTTGATTTTTTTAGGATTTAATATGATCCTCCTCAGATGTTCGACCAGTACTTTCAAGAGCCACCCCCAATGCAAGCCTAACATGTTCGACCAGTTCTTCCAAGAGCCACCCCATGGAAACCTTAGGTACAAAATGCTCCCATGGGAATTGAACCTTGGTAATTGGTGAAAAACTCCTCATTATTCACCAGTAAATCCAACCTCTTTGAATATTATCTTAGTAGCTAACAATAACAAATAGGGTGGTTTGTAATGACACTTCTTCTTCAACCTAGTTGTGATTTCCCATTACCCTTTATGTGGCAATTTTGGTTGATGGAATGATATAATAACATACCATAGGGATAGCCTATAAGATCACAATGGGAAAAGCACAAAATAGTAGTACTAATTTTCACCCATTTGGTGTTCGCATGACTAACATGGACCTTATGTAATTGATCCATGTCCAAATACATAAACCAACTTAATAAATAAACCTAGGGTTTTCGTAGGGCTTTCCAACTATAGATGTTACATAATCATCTTTAGTACCATACACTAGGATATATAATCACATCAATAATATGTCATAAAATTATATAATAAATCAATAAAATTATATAATAAATCAATAGGATATATAATCACATCAATAATATGTCATAAAATTATATAATAAATCAATAAAATTATATAATAAATCAATAAACAAGAAGTAAAGAAGATGAGTTTTAATCAATAATATGTCATAAAATTATATAATAAATCAATAAACAAGAAGTAAAGAAGATGAGTTTTAATGTATAATGAAATCCTAACATAGAAATATATCACTGTAACAAAATAGTTGGCAACACCATAATATATCACTATAACAAAATAGTTGGTAACACCACATATATATACATAACAACCACACAGCGCACAAGTCATGACACCAAACTTATCGAAGCCCAATAATGGACTTTTGGCATACAGCATCATGTGCACCAAGAGACATTCATCCTTCGCAGTCCTGACTACTTCGCAACACCCCCTAAGGTCCAAGAAGCAGCACCCCTACACCTGGTGGCCTCTAGTTGTCACTAATGGGTGGGGTCAAGGGGTTGTGCCCCCGACAGTCATAGAACCTCTACAATGTTTGGACACCAAATTTCTATTACGCGTGCCAAGTTTCAGTTTGTGCACATACATTTTAATTTGCAGCAGACGTGCACCCATCTTAGTATGTGCACATCTCGACAGTTCGCGCACACACTCAGCGGTCCACACATGCTAGGATTGTCAACTAGTTTTGCATGCCAACACATGCTCCAGCGGTAGCACGTGGCACGTTGGGAGATGGACAATCATGAATGGTTACAAAACTGAATTGCTTTAGCAACCATCGTGTGTAAGCATTGCAAGGAGATCTGAGGTTCTAAGTATCCCATAGGAGGGTACTTTCCCTTTGTGAAGCCATTGTTAACACTTGTGTTTGCAACACCTGCAAACTTCCTTTTGTACAAGGTTAGTGGTTTGCTTGGCATAGAAGCAAAATGATTTTCAGAAGTTCTTTTTGTCTACAAGCAAGGAGGGTTCTGTTCTGGGAAATTTTAGTCTTGATTGTGTAGTTGCTTGATCAACGAACAACCTAAATTTCAAACTAGAACGTGATTATGCCTTTTTCTTAGTTCATGGCAGAGGTTTCAAGGAAGATTTGAAAGAGTTTTAAAGCCAATAGAACAGGCCTTGCTCTTTGTGGTGATTCTCAACTGGTACAGATTGAGTTTGTAGATGTTGACAGGTTGGCCTTTGTGTTTAATACCATCTTGTGTTCAATGTCATAATGTTTGGCCACTGTGAATAGCAGGTTTGGTATTCACAGTTCCTCACTTCATGGTAGAGGTTTTATGGCAGATTTGAAAGAGTTTTGGAGCCAGTAGAACGAACCTTGCTTTTTGTGGCGATTATCAACTGGTACAGATTGAGTTTGTAGACGTTGACAGGTTGGCCTTCATGTTTAATATCATCTGGTGTTGAACGTCATAGTGTTTGGCTGGTTAGAATACAAGATTTGGTATTATTGCAGCTTTAGGGATACATGAAGCCTCGTATAAGCCTGACAATATCGAAGGGAACTTAGCGCCTTTCTCATGCTACTTGATACTGGTGTTCATCCCGTGTGTCATGTGCTATATCAGCACTCACCATAGTTTGAGATCTTAAGCTCAACTGTAGTTTTCTCCCTTTCATGTTTTTCTTCTTTACAATTTCTTGTACTTGTAATGCGAGACTTAGTGAGGATACCTTGTCCTCTGGGGGATCCACTTCCCATGTCCCCAATCTTTTGGCCTTACTTTTGCCCATCATGAAAGCATATGTCCTTCTTGTCCGTCCTTGGGAAGGTCCTTGTCCTTCCCAGAGTGATCTTGTCTAAATGTCGTTTCAATAGATCTCCATTCTAGCTAAGAGACAAAATTGGGTAGGACAAGCATCCTCCCGAGTCCTTAGGATTTCGCTTTCAGTGTCTTCTGTCTTTCCGTTGTCCCTTGTCCTACATCGCAAGGACACATCTCCATCCTTCTATTTTGCGTAGATGCCGAGGAACATCCTGTCCTATGTTCGATCGAAGATCAGAAGTGGCAAGTGTACTCTAAAACCCGCTTGATCATAAAATGCCTGGTTGAAATTTTAGGAACACAAAAACTCTAGACACTTTATAAAAAACAGAGATATTATGTACCACCCTATACAGACGAAATATCATGCTTGAACCTATCTTGAAACCTTGACACCTATAAAATTGTTGTGTTACCAACTACCATACATACCTAAGTAATGTACATATTGACATCTACATACAAAAATTAAAAACTTTACTTAATTAAGCAAACAAGAAGAGTATAGCTTGGAGATGCTTGGTCCCGCTTTCTCCTCCTCTACCTCAGTTCCTTGGACCTTGGCTATGCCTTATATACACCATGCTTGAGACCTTTTGTTCGAATTCCACCCTAGCTCTGTTGTTCCTATCCTCTTACTCCTTGTAGAGATTGATGAATTCCTTCAACACCCGGTAAACTTGGTCCACATTTGCCTTCTTTGCCTTCTGCATTTGCTTGGACTTGCAGGCTGGAAGGTAGAGTGCAACCCATTATGGCCCATGCGCAATGAAATTTTTGAGCCACTCCATGTGATCAAAGGGATATGGAAAGGGGATCCATTCCCTCTTCCTTGGCATCCTCGTGCCTTCTTAGCTCCATGTGCATGGCATGTGACCATTGAGGAATTGGGTTCGAGATTGCCTCTTACTTGCTTGATTTGGCGCTCTCGTGCCTTCATAGCTCCATATGCATGGCCTGTGAACCACTGAGAATTTGGGTCTGAGATTGCCACTTGCTTGCCTGATTTGCCAGAAACATCCCATAGATGGTGGAAGCTCTGCACTTAGATGGTGCTACCTTTGGCTTTCATGGAGGACATGTAAGTTTGGACGACAGGTAGGGTGACGGATTTACCCCACCACCCTTCGTCATTACAAAGATACAGGAATTCAGTTCGCACATGAGGAAACTGAATGATATGCGAGTCCATTGTGTCCAATAAGTTCTCAGCGATCAAGTTTCAAAACCACTGTCTAACATCACCAAACACTCTTCGAAAAGATGTTTTGTTTTTTAAACCAGACCACTGTCTAACATCACCAAACACTCTTCGAAAAGATGTTTTTTTTTTAAACCATGTGAATAAGATGTTTTTTCTTTAAACCATGTGAATTGGTAATTCATTAGAGTGACTTGGGTTAGATTGGGGATCAAACTAACTGGCTGCCACTATAACCCAAGAATATATCAGCCTGCAAGTTAGATATACCAAATTATCAATAACTTGTAATTTAGTGTCCGAAAACACAGAAGTTGGCTTCTATCCAAGGGCATCTACCCTTCTAGCTTTATCACATCTAGACAAAGTTTTATCGAGAGATTTGAATCAGGGTGGAGAGACTGCAAGACCTACCTCCCAACCATCTTATTAAACCACCTCAATCCTCACTCTTCAAAATAATGTTATGCTTTAATATAATTTTTTTAAAGATTATTCAAAATGATGTTATGCTTGATAATATATAGTTTATAATGTGTAGAAATGTTGAAATGACCCATTAAACATCATTCAATTATTTTTTTTTTTCATTTTTTTATTTAAAGAAACACTCCAACAAATAGGAACAAAAAGTGTAGTTTATACATGTTAGGATTAGGATTTGAATTTTTTTTAGTTACAATTTCTTTTGATTATTTTTGTTTAAAATATGATAAAAATTCAATTTTTTTTTAAAATTGTTTAATCAGAATGGAATAGAGGTTTTTGAGAATATTAAAAAAATTATTAGAATTATAAATATAATTATTGAGATTGTATAATCAAAATGTAATAAAAGTTTTTAGGAAATTAAATTCATTTATATATTAAAAATACAATTTCAATAATTAAAATTATCCAAAAGCTATATAGCCAAATAATCTGAAAATGTAACTGACTATGTCCTCCCTAATATCCAATACTTCTGAGATGTACCGAAAAAGCCCCCAATGTGGCTGGTACAGAGTTTCCGAAGAAGACACATCGGGTGTTTGTGGGGACACGTTCCCGTGTATCAGTTTGATAGTGTTTAATATATATATATATAATTAATGCAGTCTGGCAGCATATGAACAAAGGTGGCTTGATCCTTAGCAGCAGCGGAGCCACAAGATTTATTAAACTCAAACGAACGATTCATGTTGAATGGTGGCAGCAGACTGACAGACTCCGACAGCATTTTAAATATTTTGAACGTTTCTGCTGGCGTGTGAGAAACGCCTGCGGTTTTCGTCCTGATAAGGGAAATGGACGTCAGAACCCGCGCTTTTCTGATGCCGTTCCCTTTCGGATGGGTTTTGGCTAGAAATAACAGGATAGCCAAGGATTTTTAAAATACAGTATAGTTTCCTTTTTCATTTTTGTGTTTATTTATAATGTATAAATGTATGAAATAGAGATTTTTATTTCAATTTCTCATGGCATGTATTTTAATTTTTTTAAATGTAAATTAATATTTTAAAATTAGTTTTAAATAAAAGGTATAACAAATTATTGGAGTGGGTTGGTATATCAGTGTAAATTTATTTTAAACCCGAATTTATTGAGCACCAAGTGATATTTTATGTTATTTATTAAATCTTTAATATTAAATGATAACAAAATTAAACTTAAAAAAATTGATTCTATGCTTGATAGGTCCATGGTTTAAGATGGTTTTAGACTGGTTTCAGTTTTTAGATATTGTCACATATATATGTATGTACCTATGTAGTTATATATATATATATATATACATTCACATATTCACATAATGAGATCAATTTTTTTAAGGTGTAAATTGTTTTATCATTTAATTCAATGTCATATATTAATTCTTTCATATTAAATGATAAAAAAATTAAAATTAAGAAATTTGATCAATTATCATATATCAATTCTTTCACACTAAAATGTAGTTATTTATTTTTTGATTAATTTTTTTTGTTGTCACTTACTATAGAGCACCTAGCTACTCTCAATACAATAAGTACTTTTATAATGCAAAACCTCATTTTAAAGTGTTTATGTGGCCAAATGTGCATGTTGTTCTCTCCCTTGTCTGAAATCAATTTATATGTGATCTTGATGCTAATGGAGTGAGATGCATATTTTCCTTGATATTGTAAACAGATCGTGTCAACAAATCTCATTGGTTCTTTGATTTGCACCAAGGAGGCTATGCGAGTCATGAAGTTGCAGGAAAAAGGAGGTCATATTTTTAACATGGATGGTGCAGGTTCAGGGGGCTCAAGTACTCCTTTGTATGCAGTGTAAGTTAAAATTTTCACTATTGTAGTGGGAAGTTTACTCTTGTAAGTATTGTTGTTTGAATTAAGGTCTAGATGTTTCTCTTGTTGGTATTTAAGAGCCTAAAATACAATATTAATTGCAAGAAAAATGACAAGAAAGACAAATCAATAACTTTTACGTGGTAAAACTCTGATGGCGTCTCAAGGAAACATCCACGGGGCAAGGTATCGGTATCTTTATTATTCAAGATAATATTACAATCAAGCTTACAAGTTAATAAATCTCTCAAGCTTCATAGATATATATGAATCTTGGAACCGTTACATAGTTAAGAGAACTACCACCAGTCATACAAACTTCCACCGGTTTCGTAAACCAACATTACCAAATATTTACAAAAGTAAATTTTAGTTTTATATTTTCTTTTAATTGATTGTTGTCACATTTTAACAATATCCACCTTGACAACAATTTCCCTGATACCTTTCCCAAGCCCATTCATCACCTCTTTTGCAAGCCAAGAGAAGCCAAACACCACTATGGCTTCTCTAATTTGTAAACATGTCTGCACAATTTTCTTGAGTGTGGACCTTTTTAAGATCTACTCCACCTCCATCAATAACCCGTCTTACAAAATGGTACTTATCAATATGTTTTGTTTTACAATGGTAAATTGGATTTGTAGTCAAATGAATAGCACAATGACTATCACAGAATACAATTACGTTGTTCTTCATTCTTCCAAGCTCACCCAAAAGACCATTCAACCAAATTGCCTCTTTGCAAGCATGTGAGGCAACAATATATTCTGCCTCTGTAGTGGATAAAGCGACTATTTCCTAAAGGTTTGACATCCAACTAATAGATCCTCTTGCAAGAGTAAAGACATAACCTGAAGTAGACCTCCTCTTGTCCAAATCACCTGCAACATTTGAATCAATATAACCCGCTGACAACACCCATTGCATGTGAAATATCCGGTTTGGTACATACCATCGCACACATCAAACTTCCTACCGCATCAACATAAGGTACATGAGACATAAACTTGAAGAAAACCTAAAATGGGAAGCAAAAAGGATATTTACAGGTTTCACAATATTCATCTCGAATCTCAAAAGTATATTCTCCACATACTTCTGTTGTGAAATCCAAAGTTCACCATTTTTTTTGTCTTTGTGTATTTCAATGCCCAAAATTTGTTTTGCTACTCCTAGATCCTTCATATAAAAAATCCTAGCCATCCGAGCCTTTAACTTGTTGATATCAACCATACTTTTGCTTGGAATAAGCATATCATCAACATATAACACCAAGATAATAAAATTTCCATTTTCAAAACTTTTGAAGTAAACACAATGGTCATACTCACTTCTTTTAAAACTTTGGCTCACCATGAAGGAATCAAACTTCTTGTACCATTACTTGGGTGACTGCGTCAGGCCATACAAAGATTTCTTGAGCTTGCAAACTAATCTCCTTTTGTGATATTGCACAAAACCTTCTGGTTTTTCCATGTATATCTCCTCTTCCGAATCTCCATGTAAGAATGTTGTTTTAACATCTAATTGTTATAACTCCAAATCAAACAAAACAACTAGTGCCAATACAATACGAATAGATACAAGCTTAACAATCGGCGAAAACATCTCGTGGAAATCTATACCTTCCATCTGAGAATACCCCTTTGCAACTAGTCTAGCTTTGTATCTTTCAACCTTACCATCAATGCCTTTCTTCAATTTGTAGACCCACTTACATCCAACAACGTTTCTAACTTTAGGAAGTTCCACCAGGTCCCAAGTTTTGTTTTTCTCGAGGGAATCCATCTCTTCTTTCATTTCCATCTTCCATTTAGCATTATCAATATCATTAATTGCTTCCTGATAACAAGAAGGTTCCCCATCATTAGTAATCAAAACAATGGATGAAACAAAATCAGTATACCTCATAGGGGGATTTCTCTCCTGTGTAGATATTCTTGGTGTTGGTTGTGGAATTTCTACATTCTCCTGAATATCTCCAACGTCTATGACTTCTTTATCATCATAAGCTTCTTCTTGCTTCCTTGTGTTTGTAGATTGTTGGGTTTGCAACTAAATTTGTTGATTTAATGGCACATGTTCCTGTTTCACATCAACTTCCACATTGTCTAATCTAATGAGAGGAGATTAATTAAATATTATATCTTTGATAATGATGATTTTGTGGGCAGTAGGATCCAACAATCTATATCCTTTTGCTGCATCATTATAACCAACAAAGTTATATTTCGTTGATTTGGGGTCTAACTTAGAACATTGATTCTTAGGAGTAAGAGCGTAAGCTTCACAACCAAATTTTTTTTAAATTGAATAATCTTAGGAATGACCTGCCCATACCTCTTCAGGGCTTTTACAATCTATTACAACTGGTGGTGATCGATTTATCAAATAGCAAGCAGTAGAGACTACTTATACCCACAACTCTTGATGCAAATTGGCATTGTTGGGCATGTTCCTTGCTCTTTCTAGAAGAATTTTGTTCATGTGTTGATTCAAAAATGGATAGAACCCATACAACACTTGATCTAAAAATATTGCTAAGTTCAATACCACTTTCTTATTCCAAAATATTTTTTGACAGTGCTTATAACATGGAAGTGATTTATTCTAATTAACGAAACACTTTAATTGATGATCATAACTTGCATAATCCATCTTACATAAGCAAATGCAGAATCACTTTATTAATGCTCAAATGCTTCAAGTACAATAAAAAGAATTTACAATACAAGAGATGAATATGCCCTTCAAATGTGTTGCTATGACACATAAAAAAACATCACCCTTGCATTCCTCTCGAAAAACTGAGAAAAATGAGTATAAAGTCGGCTATATTCTGCTTACAGTGCCCAGACTCCCCATGGCACACAAAATAATACAATGACTTTTTTATAAATTGCTCAAATGTAAAAACAGAGTGCACCGTTGAATTCTTGGCGAAAAATCATGCAAAATTGATATCAAATACTTGAAATTTTGTCAAGGTGACCCCCGACACCCTTTACAGTGTAGTCTCGTACCCTTCGTACTCTCAACATGCTTTACAAGACAAAAACCTACATAAAAATTTGTGTAAACATGAAAATGTTGTGTGTACAATGCGTTGGAGTGTGTGCCATTAAATAGGCCACCCCTCTTAACAAAATCCAGAAATTTATGCAATCTGTTAACTATAATTAGAGGCATAGTTGTAATCAACTAAATATAGTGGCAAGTTGGTTAGTGGAAGTGGTTTAAAACTTTACTAAGTTTGGCAGGTTGGGGTTTCCATTCTCACCGATTACCATTTCCCACGACCTTTTGTTGGCATACACTGTATATGGTATATAGTTACAAAACCTCCGTGTGAATTTTGGAACTGTGCATTATATGTCGAGCCCCCTCCTCCGCCCTATGGTGTAAGTCATGTGGTAAGTGTAATGACCAGGGGCTGAGGGCTAGCCCTCGACCCCTTTCCACTCCCATATGAAACCTTAATATAATTCAAATATATTAATTCTCATATCATGGTTAAGACTCAATAGATGGTGTGTTAGTTATGGGAGCTTTGTTAAGGCGTGGGGATTGGAGGTCATGGGGTCGATTCACCCAAACTCCATAAATTTTATACAACCTTAATCATTATTGGCCAATGAGGGGCTTCCACGTGGCAGCCTCTAATTGGATATCCTTGCCACGTGTCGATGAACCATTGGACCATGTGTCAACCTATAACTCGTCCATTGGATGCCAACTCAACTGCTGACTGTGTATGCCATATCACCTGTTATGCCATGTCCCCTGTTGTTGTATGGACATGTGCACGTGTCATCCTTTGGTGGTGCCACGTGTCACCCCTATTTTGTCTAGTTTGACTAAACTTTGACTGCTCATAATTTTTGCATACGAGCTTTGTTTGACGGGATGTTTGCGTCGTTGGAAAGCTGGCGACAAGCTCTACGCAATAATGTCCTTTCAACAAACTTTTGAGACAGTCACATTTTGAGCTTTTATGGATCCCCTGGGACCTCTGTGAGTGTTCTAGATCCTTTTGGACCTCTATGAGCATTCCTTAGATCCTCCTGGATCATGCGTTCTGCCACGTCATTTTGCTAGGGAGTATATGTTAGACAACTGAGAGGGGGGGGGGTGAATCAGTTGTTACTGTGCTTAAACAATTATATCCATTTTAAACTCATTACATAACACTCAATGACGATCACAATAATTAAGGGAAGTAAGCAATAGAGTATTCAACATCAATCACACACATGAAGTATACATAGACAAATATTCCTGAGGAAACCCATAAAGGGAGAAAACTTCTTCTTCTTAATATGATACGTAGTCTTTATTTTCTATACATTATCATTCTTATGAGCACCAACTCTTTGTGAGGCTACCACCTCTATTTTACAAGCTGCAACTTGTTGGGAGCACCAACTCGCTGGTTTCTCTAGCACCCACTAGAAGGAAGCACCAACTCCCCGAGTGTTCTAGCACCAACTGGATGGAAACACCAACTTCCAGTCACACATGCACCAACCTGTATAACAAAGAACAATGGTTCTCCCTTGCACCACCCTACCACCCTGGTTTTTTTGGCTGCAACCAGATGGAAGCTACAACTCCCTATGTTCAAGCACCCACTTGAAACTCTGAGGACAACAGTCTTCCCTAGCACCACCCTACCACCCTAAAATATAAATCTTTGCTCGCTGAAATTTATTACAGTGATACAATATTTATCAATGGTTTACCAGTCTCATCACTGCTCTGCTCTGCTTGCATTAGTGTCTTCCTACTCGCATCTTTTTGCGCTTAAGTTCTCGTACATCTATTGTTTTCACCATTTCATCTATGTCCCGCTTATGTTCTTCATCTCTGCATTTTCTCCCTCAGTTCATGCTGTGATATTCATTGCTTACAGTTCGACTACTTTTTACAGAGAAACAACAACCTCTCTCTGTCACAACATTTTTCTTTTCTTCCTGCTCTCATCATCCATTACATTCCGCATCTCCAACGCTCAAGTCGGGAATCTAAAAAACGCTTATGAATCATGATTCCAACGCTCATGAACAATGATTCAACCGCTCAGGACCAATGATTCAGTTAGGGTAACTGAATTGTAACTGATCAAGAAATCACGAGATGAAACAACAACCCTTCGATCAGATTCCATTTGATCAGCGCCGTTGGATTATACACGCAGATGCTCTTTGAGTTTTCAATGCGTAACCTCCGATGTGGAGCCTAGCAGCGCTAGCTCCTTCCTCAATCTTCCGCTGATGTGACCTTGGGCGATGCTCTCATGTGACCACGTGATTGCGGGCACGGCCAAAGGTGGTTTGAGGGCAATCCGCTTTTTGCCCCATAATTCACTATAGAGCTCCACGTATGCCTTTGGCGATATCGTGGTTTTGATTGCGGCTCGCTCACGAAAAATTAAGACCCGAGCATGTTCTGACCCCGCAATGCGACGGGACCGTCGATCTCACGATCTTGACGGTGCTCCTGAACTGATGGTTCGGATCAGTCCTTTCAAGTTCTGCGGATCAGATCTAACCTTCCTAAATCAACGACTATGATTTACTTCGTGATCCTGGCTCCGAGAGTTTCAAATCTCAAACCCTGCTTTCCTCCGTATGTCAATCTTCCGGAGTTGACAATCCCTTGACGTGTGTCCCTTTTCTTGATCAACGGTCGAGATCTGCTTCGCTACTCTGGACTTCGGCGATTTCAATTCTCAACCTTCACGCTCTCCCATAACGCTTTTAGCCGGAGTCCACAAATTCCTGCCACGTGTCCTCCTCAAATCAATTGCTCTAGTTTGCTTCGAGACTTCGACACTTTCTACCAAGACCAGATCGATGGCCCTTGGCACCCTTCTCGATCAACGGTCGAGATTCACTTCGGGGCTTCGACGCTTTCACTCTCTGCTTTCCTCCGGAGTATTTCGTACCCAGAGTTCACGATCTATTGACGTGTGTCCTCCTATAGATCGACAATCCTCAGCTCCTTCGACTCTTCGGGCTTCGGGGATTTCAAATCTCAGCTTCGCTTCCTTCACTATCTCCCAAAGTGTTTTTCCCCGAACTGCACAGATTTCTGCCATGCGTCCTTCTGGCAATCGATGGCCTGGATCTTCTTCGGCACTCGGGTCTTTGGTGTTCGAGACTTCGGGACTTTAGGCTAATCGCTACTCCATTTTCCTCCAGAGTGATCACCTGCTGAGTAATTCATAAGTGGTGGAGACCGCTTGCTGTTGGTTAATACTTCCACTTACACTATCCTTCCACTGTAGTAGATCGACGGTCGAGAATACTCCCGAAGTGATCTTCAGATCGGATGTTTCATGTCCACTTTGGGACTTCGAGACTTTGGGCAAGTGCTGGTGGTAAAACTCTCGAAGTAAAACTCCCGGAGTGACGTAACTTACTTACGTCACTTGATGACGTGTCACGAGCCGAGTAGCTGCCATGTGTCACTTAGATTCGTGATTTGCACATACCTGAAATGTTGATTCAACTTGACACTTGTCATTGTCTGATTGCGCCATGTGTCCTTGCTGACGTGGTCTTCTGACGTAGTCTGCCAACTTGGTCTGCCACATGTCCTTGTAGACGTGGTCTGCTGACGTAGTTCTCCTTGATCTAACGGTCATCGCATTTTCTCCAAATCGGATGGTCCTTATTCATTTCGGATTTCGGGCTTCGGGTAATTCGACTTTCAAGTTATCAATTCTCCCGAAGTGAGATTCCCCGAAGAATAACCTCCTCGCAACTTTTGACATGAACCAGATGTTGTTCGTCGATCATGTTCTTAGATCGATGGCTTGATCTATCTTTGGTGCTGCTTTTCTAGCTTATCCTGTCCTTCCACTTAGAATGATCCAACAGTTGTCGGGTATTCGGTTGAAGGTCCTTTGGATCGGTGATCCAACAACCACTGTAGCTCTTCCTCCTGAGCTTTCTCACTTTCTGCTCCACCTTCTGTTCTTGCCATCGATGACAAGCACACTCTTCCTATAAACATGCCAACAATATATATACAATGGTTTTATGTCTTATGATCCTAGCTTCTTTGCAATATTTTTCGAATTCTAAATAAGTGAACTCTCCTCTGTTATCCATTCTTAAACATTTGATTGTCCTACCAATTCTCTCTTCTACCATAACTTTGAATTGTTTAAATGTATTAAACACATAAGCTTCCCTTTTCAAAATATAGACCCACACCTTTCTAGAGAAATCGTCTATAAATATTACAAAATATGATGCTCCTCCAAAGGAAACTATAGGGAATGCCCCCCACACATCTGAATGTACATAATCAAGAATACCTTTACTAATATGGTTGTCTGCTTTAAACTTTTTTCTACTCTGTTTTCCAAATATACAATATTTGTAGAAATTCAAATTCAGAGATTTTGTATTTGGAATTAATTTGCGGTTTTTCGGTACCTGTAGACATTTCTTGCTCATACGACCTAGTTGTTGATGCCATAAATGAGTGGATTCAGTTGCCTCCTCAGACACCATTGTTGCTTCATTAACTTTAATGCTTCCTTCCAACTTGTAAAGGTTTCCTATCTTGATAGCCTTCATCGCTACTAAAGTGCCCTTGGACACCTTCAATACTCCAACCTTGACCTGTAAACTTATGACCACCAGAATCCAAAACTTCTAAAGAAATCATTTTTTTTTTTAGTTCAGGCACATGTCTAACATCTGTTAATGTCCTTATAATACCATCAAACATTTTGATTTTGACACTTCCAACCCCAATAGTCTCACACGAATATTATTATTTCCCATAAGAACGACACCACCATCAACTGAAAAATAAGAAGTAAACCAACTTCTATGTGGACAAATGTGATGTGAAGCACCAGAGTCTAATAGTCATTCTTCATAGTATTCAAAGACATTACAAATTGACAAAACTTCATCAATCATACTTGGACCCGATTCAATTAGATTTGCCTATGTTTTGGAGTCTTCCTTGGATTCTTGTCTCTTCCAACAATCCTTCTTGAGATGCCCTGACTTGTTACAGTGCTAACATTTGAGTTTGCTCTTCTTACCTTTCGACTTTGATCTGGATGTACCTCTTGACTTTTCTCCTTTTTCTCTGGACCGACCTTTAGCAACCATTGCTTCTAGTGTGGAGGTTTCAATACTTTATTTTCTCCGCACCTCCTCAGACAACAAAGCTCCAACAACAGTGTCGAAGTCAAGAGTCTTAGTTTTACTAAAGCTAATGGAAGTGACAAAATGATCCCACGATTCAGGCAATGAACACAACAATGTCACTGCCTTATCTTTGGCATCGAGTTTAACATTCATACTATTCCATTGGCATATAAGAGTATTAAACACATTCAAATGGTCTGCAATTTTCATACCTTCTTTCATTTTTAAACTATACAAATACCTCTTCAAGTAGATTCGATTCGTCAAGTACTTCATCATATAAAAGGCTCTCCTTCCTGCTCCATAAGCCTGCTATTGTCTCTTCTCCAATAATGTTAAACAATACATCATCGAAAAGACATAATTGAATTGTGTTTAGGGCTCTGGCATCCAGGTCTTCCCACTCTTCATTGGTCATAGTTGCAGGTTTCTTCCTCTTACCATCTAAAACCTTATGCAACCCTTGTTGTACTAACAAATCTCACATTTTAAAATTTTCATAATTCAAAATAATTTTTACCATTAAATTTTTCAACCTCGAAATTATCATTCATCATCTTTTCATTAGTTCTACACACAAACCATCTAAAAAAAATAGAAATTGTTTTTATCCCACCTTCTTAAACTTCAACTTCATTAATTTTATATATATATATATATATTATCTTTCAAATTCAATATTTCTTCATAGAGAAGGTTTGGCTTTTCAAAATATCTTTCAAAAAATAAAAAACCTTTGATTTTTTTTTATTATGAATCCAAAAAAAATTGGTACCTTCACCAATTGCATGCGAGATTCACTGCTCGACTTCATCGAATAGATGGAATCGTGCAGCTCGGCTAGGGTTTTAACCCAACCTCTGCGGCTTTCACTCATTAGTCACCCACAGGATTCACCAGTCACCTGCAAGATTCACCAGTCAAACAACTCTGTGTTGCTCGGCCTCCATTGTTCGTCTCTGCGCGCGAAATGACCAGTAAACCGACTTCTCTGCGCACTAATTCTCAATGAACTAGTAACCAAACTTCTCTTCGGACTCCCTTTCACGACGCACACGTTCAGCGAACCAACGAACTCCCTTCCACGACTTTCTTCTCCTTGGGTTCTCCTCGGGCTCAACTCAAACTCGAATGGCGGCCAGGGTTTTGGGTTCTCCTTGGTATCTACTCAAACTCGAATGACGTCTAGGGTTTTGAGTTCTCCTCGGGCTCTACTCAAACTCGAATGGCGGCTAGAGTTTTGGCAGCTAGGGTTTCTACTCTGCCGCTCCTCGCTCCTCCTCTTCCTTTGACTAGTGGTATGTGTCACAAACAAACTCAGCCCTTCCTCCATCAACTGAATTTTCTTCTCCTTTGCTCTGATACCACTTGTTGGTATTTACGAGCTTGAAATACAATATCTGCAAGAAAAATGACAAGAAAAACAAATCAATAATTCAAGATAACACATGAAATTTACTTGGTAACGGTGTGTCAAGGAGTCAAGGAGATATCCACAGGGAAAGGTATCCATATCTTTATATACAAATTTTCACGGGTTTCTTAAATCAACATTACCAAATATTTACAGAAGTAAATTTTAGTGTTGCATTTTCTTTTAATTAATTGTTGTCACATTATATGGGAGATTTCTTCATCCACACCCATATTTTGATTGCTATTATCTCCGATATATGGTTTTGCAGATATGGTTCAACAAAGTGTGGACTAAGACAGCTCAACGCATCTCTTTTGAAGGAATGTAAGAAGTCTAGAGTAGGAATTCATACGGCATCTCCTGGCATGGTTCTTACAGATTTGCTTCTGAGGTAGGCATAACCAATGACTTCAAACTTGTAGAGAAACTTTATTTTCCTTGTGGCTATTTTCCAATGACTCTCTTAATAGTTTACGTGGAAAACTTTTTAAGACTTTCCTGACTAAGGTTTTGTCCTTTCCAATATTTTTCCATCAAGTAGAATTTGGATACAACAACATCATTTGTGTTTTAAATGGGTTAAAATTTCCATAATGATGGACGTTTGTGTGCAGTGATGTATAGTATCATCTTGAAACCTGAATCCTGTGTTTTCTATTTTGCTGATTGGTGTTCACATTGATCATGCAGCGGTGCATCACGTCAGAATAAGAAAATGTTTAACATAATTTGTGAGCTTCCTGAGACAGTTGCAAGGACATTGGTTCCTAGAATGCGGGCTGTGAAAGGTACTGGGAAAGCAATAAATTACTTAACACCTCCTAGGATATTGCTAGCACTGGTCACTGCATGGCTCCGGCGAGGTCGATGGTTTGATGACAAGGTAAATTCCAATCTGAAGTTAAAGATTTCCTTCAAGGCTATTTAATTATTTCACATGGAAAATATTGTATGGCACAAGGTTTCCTTCAAAGATATATGGAAGCTTGAAAGCATGGCTTGATTAGAAATAAGTGTTTATTGAATGAGTTCAATCTTGACATTTTATGTAAATG
>SNQJ01S0007311.1:107013-141807 GCA_010110895.2 Picea sitchensis | reverse complement strand
ACAGGGAATACCATTTCCCATAAACACTACACCCTCATCAACAGATTGGTAAGAAATGAACCAATTTCTATGTGAGCACATGTGGTGGGAGGCACCTGAATCTAACTGCCATTCTTCTTGATATTGTAAATTACTAAAAATAGATAAAACGTGATCAGTCATACCTGAATTTGTTACAGCCAAATTTGCTTCCTTCGTAGAGTTTTCCTCAGATTCCTTTATTTTCCAGCGATATTTCTTGAGATGTCCTGTTTTGCCACAATACCAACATTTTGCTTTACCCTTTTTGTGTCTTGATTTAGATCGGAAAGAACTTCTCTCATTCTTCTCTATGGTTCGACCTCTGATCAACATCGCCTCTGAAGTTGAGGTTTCTTTACTAGATTTTCTCCTCATCTCCTCAGCCAACAAAGCTCCCACAATAGAGTCATAATCTAAAACTTCTGTTGAGCTAAAGTTGATAGAGGTGACTAGATTATCCCAAGACTCAGGGAACGAGCACAAAAGTGTAATAGCCTTATTCTTATCTTCGAATTTAACTTCCATACTAGTCAATTGAACTATAAGGGTATTGAAGGTATTTAAATGGTCAACAACTTTTGTACCTTCCTTCATCCTCAAACTGTACAACCGTCTTCAAGTAGATTCTGTTGGTCAAGGACTTCACATATATAGACTTTCCAACTTGCTCCATAAGCCTGAGGTTGTATCCTCTCCTACGATATTAAACAGAACCTCATCCGCCAGACATAAACGAATGGTACTAAGAGCTTTCGCATCTAGATCTTCCCATTCCCATTCCGTCATGACTATTGGTTTCTTTGACTTGCTTGCCAATGCTTTTTGCAACCCTTGTTGCACCAGTAAATCACGCATCTTAAGCTTCCAAAGTTTAAAGTTGTTTTTATCGTTGATTTTTTCAACTTCAAACTTCGAACTCTGTATCTTAGCCATTGGCACAAAAAATCTCATAATGCCCAAATCACTACTTATAATAACCAAGGCTTTAAAAAATAATGTGGAGGAATAACTTCAAAAAGTTTAATTAAAAACCTTTAAAAAAAAAAAAATCACTTTTTAATTAAAAAACACCTTTTAATAAAAAATTTCCTTTTACTTTAACTCCTCCAGCCTTTTACCTTTTACTTTAATCCTTTTACTCCATGAAACTTTTTTACTTTATTCACCTTCACCAACGTTTCATGTATTATGCATATAATATAAAAAACCTTTTAATCTTTTCAAAAGTCAAAACATCATATACTAATTTTGAAAGGAGATCGTGACTTTTATACTAAAGTGAGTTTTCGCACCTCATGCTACTACTGGAGTGCGGAGAGTCTGCACCTTACGATACACTTGGAGTGCGAATTTTTTTAAATATTTACGAACTGTAATATATAGTTGGAGTGTGGAAATTCCAGGTTTGAAAACGTGCGTAAAGTGTGAGTAGTATGCCGTTGCACCCTTCCAGAGGAGGGACCTGCGGCGATGTAGAAATCTATGCACCTCACTTATGCGGCTCCTCCGATAATTTGAAGCTCCTCCAACCAACTCTAACCAGCTCTGATACCCCTTGTTAGAATTGTCAATGCAAAAAACACAATTCTCAATGATAATTAACAATCACACACATAATAAATAGACACAGAGATTTCACGTGGTTCACCTAAACGTTGGGCTATGTCCACCAAGCATAGGCATCGGTTGTCTTATTATTTAGATCATCGAGATTACATCAACTCACTCACACTCAGTCTCTCATAGTCGTCTTTGCCTCTATGGGCTTACATGTATTTATATACATTTACAAGAAACTGAATAATAAATGCAATCCCTTTCCATATTCTAACTTGGTCTATTTGTTGTAACCAATGCAGAATAATAGGATCCAAATCTGTTCTTGGTAATTTGTTGTCACCAAATCCCAACAATAACTACATTTACAATGTTATTGAGAAGTCACAACAATCTGGACTCGATACAAACATATTCACCATTCCTGTGGCAAAGGTTTGAGCTTCTCATGCTCTCATCTGCATCTTTCAGCTATGCAACCGACACGTACCGTCTTCAAAGACATTCAGAACCAAGACAACAACTTTCCAAGGCTTGGCGTCGACTAATACCAACATATCTACAAGTCAAGTCTTGTCATCCATAATCCAAGGGAATACATAACCCAAAGCACTTCTTAGTCTCATTTTCAGTGTTTGAAAATGTATGGTGTAGGATTGAAAGTAGACATATGCAATGAACCCAAATTGAAGACGTTGACAACTATTGTTGAATCCAAAAGCAAGGCCAAGTTGACTTAGAAGAAGCTTTTAAGTCAATCTAAGTGTCCTTCATTGCATTACAGAACATAACCAGTTGCATTTCTCCAAATCAAACGATAACAAGATTTGTAGTCATGAAACATTGAACAAGGAAGACGAAGGTTGCAAATGTGGGCCCTAGGTCATAGATGTGAAATACAAAAAAATGATCTCAGCACAAAATTGTGAATGGAAAAGACGTAAAAGTCTTCCACTCGGAGCATCAACCATTGGTGAATAAGAACTTTAACCGCATAAGTTAGAGTTGAGAGCACTATCCTTGCAAACAGAGGCGACGATAAACAACTTATTATATTATTGGGTTTTTCTATAGTGTTTTTTTAATCTAATTAGTTTGTAATGATTTGCAAAAGAAAAAAAAAATCCCTATGAACATATGTGAAGGAAATGAGTGTCGCGCATAAATGAGGTGTCTTGCATTAAATAAGCTCTGAGAATAGGTTATAAATTATAAGGTGTAGGAAAAATGTCATAATGGAGTATGTCATGTACACTTGGCATGGAGGAACCTCACCAAAATAGGCAAATTGGTGAACACAAAGCTTCATGGGTTGTATAAATAATGGTATGATATTCAGTATGTGTTGACGGACGTAAGTGATACGTCGTTCGCTAGAAGGTCAAATCCGGACCGGGGTTGTCTAAATAACCAAGTCGTTTGGAGTGAGATGACCAGACGGGTTTAACGACTTCGTTGGCCGACTAAAATCCTAAAATGATAAAAAGAAAAAAAAACTAATCTAAAAGAAACTACGATACAATGTACATGAATTTAGATTATTTACAAGTTTAAAACATAAACATGAGCATGTGATTATGAACAGGGTATTCACAATTTGCAAGTTTTGGTGGATGTCTTGCGAAATCAATGTTTTTTGCAATTGTTTATGAAGTAGATAAAAAAAGCACATACATTTTATATTTTCTGTTTAATAATTTAAAATCTAAGAACTCACACATACTGATAAGACATAATTTGAAATAAGAACACGAAAACAATCAAAGCCAATTTAAACTGTTCCTATTTCATTAATAAATAAACTAATAACATAAATAAAATACGAGTAAAACTAACCTGAGATTAATCAACTACTGAGTTTGTCTCTGCGCAATTCAAACTCCTTGCTATCTTGCCTGTGAGAAAAACCTGTAACAGGCTTGTGCTAACATTCCTAGAGTAAACTCAAAGGTATTTTTCAGAGCAAAGATATAAGAACAGAGTAATAAACATATAGATCCCGTGATCTTGTAATGACAAACACTTAGAGTAAGAGAAATTTAATATAAAGTATTCATGTAATACATCACTTAACATCAAGCATAAATCAATGATATTTAAATGAAATAATGACCACAGATGTAATATATGAACAACAAATTACAGACACAATTTAAAATGCTGAATAAAATGAAATATCATATGCTAATAAGACTAAAGATGTATAACATATTAACATTCCATAATATAAAAGACAAAACGTAATGGGAAAGCTTCACTTTGGTCTAAAGCCAAAGAGTGAAAAACTGGTCCATATAGTCTTGAAAGTTACATGTCCATAATGTGTCCAAATCAAAGATGTTTTCACTAACAAGAGTAAACAGTATTTAAACTAATTCAGGATTTAAATGTTCATATTACACATGATAGAGTTGAATCCCCCAAAATCAAGTAATATTACAAAAATAGTGAACTGGAAACCACTCATAAAAGAGTTGGTTTATTCAAAATTAAACCAAAGTTTTTTAAAACATAAAAAGGGAGAAACCACTGAATATTTGAGCGTATAATTGAAAGTATTTGCTCCAAGCAATCAACAACACAATCTTCCATTTCATGAGAATAGCAAAACCGATTTGATATATTAGAAAAACAATTACTAATTACTAATTATTATTCAAAAGAGATTGGCTACAAAATCATAGATTCTGTAGCTAGTCTTATTTTTGGCAAATGAAATCAAAAT
This sequence comes from Picea sitchensis, assembly GCA_010110895.2. Lineage (NCBI taxonomy): Eukaryota > Viridiplantae > Streptophyta > Pinopsida > Pinales > Pinaceae > Picea > Picea sitchensis. Next base: position 137,504 of record SNQJ01S0007311.1, on the reverse strand, counting down.
TCAAATCTACCTATTTCGACTTTGATAACAGAATTGAATGAACTCAAAACAAAATCATTTTACCATTAAAAATCAACCAAAGAGAGATCTGATAGTTCAGAGTTTATAATTGCTTTGAAACTGGTCGTGTTCTTAATGATTATATTTCCAGCCCTCTTGATTCATTTGTTCTCTCTCTTTGTATGTGCCTTGAGATCAAGGTTCTCTTATTTCAACAGAGCATTCTGAGCAGTCAAGGTTTTAATTCGGCCCTGTAAGAGCCGAACATCTGTATAGTAATGCTCTATCCAGTCGAGGCAGCTATCACAATGTACCGGGGAGATGGTAGATCGACGCGGGACACAGTCGACAAAGGGTGCTTCAATCTTACCTGCAGTTTGTTCCAGATCATACCCGATACCCGAAAATCCTTCTTTACTCTTAAGACACGGGGGTAAATTGGTCACGAAATCATATTGTTCAACATGGGTGATAACCTCCCTCATGGAACACTGATTTTCTGGGTCCTCACGCACCAATAAATCCTCTATCTCATGATCTGAACACCGATCATCGATCTCGATCAGTTCGATCAAGCTCAGATGATTACCCTTTTGGTTTCTTAGTTTTCTAGAGATCAGAGGACCAACATTCTTATTCCTGAAACTTAAATCTGTGCTCTGTTGTTTGTTTCATTTACAGAGATTCTTGGCAACGGTTTTAACATTAACGTTTAAACTAGAATCATCCACAGGCATATGAGGATCTTTTTTCTTTAATTCGACAATCACTTGTTCCGGAGATCTTCCAGGTGAAAACCTACATGGTAATCCTTTATCTAGAGGGGTTTCATCAATAAATTCTAGTCCATCAATTGAATTAACAAACTGACTTTCAACCACTGACTTGTCTGAGTTAGGGTTTGCAATTAAAAGAGGGTTGGATGTAGCGTTGACCTGGGTGAATCTATTCATTCTCAGAAAGGTTTCCCAATTGTCACCTATCTTCGACAGATGATAAACCAACAAGAGTTTAACAAGTATGTGGTGAAACAAACTCTAATTGATACCCTGTCATTTGTAATGCTTGGACATTTTGTAAAGACTCATCAATAGGTAAAATGGCATATCCAATTCAAACTCTATGAAATTCATAAGCAAATAGATATGGTACAGAAAAACTAGCCCGTATCGACCTTCACACATAACAAAATGCTTCAAAATTAAAAGTAGACTATGCCATCTAGGTTTTAACAAAGCGATATGAATATCTTTTATACAACAAGTGGTTTTACGGGAGGTCATAAATAAACTCCACATGACCTCTTCTATTTTGGCGTTCTTAAACCACCTCTCGCCTTTTGATTGGAGCCCTGTCGTTTTGCTCACGAAATCCTCTGCCAATTCCAACTATATGTCTCCAGTCTTGGTTATGAAGCCGTCAAAGGTTTGTGAAAAAGATTGGCAACCTGGAGATTATATCCCTCGAACTTCTTGAGGAATACATCCCACCCATGAGCCTTTAGATCATCAATAGCGTCGTCATGGGATAGTAAAGTTTGGCATCCGTTCGGCTCAATACGGACTACGGGTTCCATTACCATTGTGACAAGGATGCAACATAAATCACTCGGGATAGTTTTAGGTTCCCAACGGATGATCAACATAAATAGGTTTGAGTGGAAAGTGAAGGAATGAAAATAACAGAGTCTGGGGACTATCATAACTTGGATATGAGAGTTAGGGAGAACGAAAACCAGAAGGTTCATAGAATTCCAAACCATCTCTCGCGATGAGTGCCAAAACCTACAGAGTACAAAACCCTATGCGCATAATGAATAGCTTCATTAATGTTTTGGGGCAACAAGGTAAGGCGAAAATGCAAGTACAACATGGTTGTACTCATACACATGAATGCTGATATGAAACTTAAACTCATGAGAAGAATATCCACAGTGAACCAAGGTTCTTCATGCATCAAAACATTTCAACAATGAACTATCGAACCAATGAATTCATAACAACCATAATAAAACAAAAAATCGATAATGGCCTAATCAACCATTTCACAAGATTTGAACTTTAATCACATATGGGTGGCTTTTAAAACGATATTTCTAAGGTAAAAGATTATGAAAACAATCCAAGGTTTTATGTTTAAATTCATGCTTACAGTCATGAATTAAAACTAAAACAAACGAAAATGCAAACGAAAAACTCAATAAGGTAAACTTAACCCAATCATTGCCTTGAAATATTCACAAATAGAAGGTGATGGCAACTACAGAAAGGTATAGTCTCTTTTGATCGTGGTAAGTATCGAAAATCATGTGTGGCTGCCAACAATGACGACGTACTGGGTGAAGCAGTTATCTTTGCATCACCAAAAAATTCATGCCAGGGTGAATCAGATGAAATGAATTTTAGAAATAGTTAATAGCTGGTCAAGCATACTGATTATGACTCAGAAAATAACATAGTTTAGTATCAAATGTATTTCTGTCTAAAAAAAATGTCATCCGGTGTATAACTTAGATTATAAGTGTAGCGATTGTTTATGCAGTGGACTTCGATACTGTTGACAGAGCCACTGCTGCCAGCAGGCGTCCATAGCCTTGACAAAGATGTCATTTGACCCACTCTAGTACCTCTATCCTATCCAAGAGTCATTCAACCATGATACGGTACATCTTTGCATTTTGATCAAATTGAAAATAGACTTGTAGATCTTCTTAAACCCGGCATTGCTTCGCTGCTAGTAGGCCTGTTCAGTGCCTCGACGAAGTTGCCTTGGTATCATCCATGCATTTACTCGCTGCCAGTAGACCCGTTCAGTGTCCCGGTGGGTTTACATACACTTCCCACACATTACCGTGCTTTCAATCCTCTAGAATTTGTTTATAGTTTGCAGAACTTAATGATATTCAAGAGGGCGGGGTGATACTGAAAATTTTGTAGTTTGGAATGAAAAAATTTGATCTTTCACCAATTATTCTTCTGTTTTGATGACCTTCATCATGACTTGGACACTTAGATTTCAGTTAGGAAATCATCTTGAGGACAAGAAGGTACAATTGAGTTGTTTTTCTCAAAACAAGGACATCGTTAGAAGTTTATTAATGACAATCACGTCTACTTGTAATTTCAATGAGAAACCAGAAACATTGATTTGAACAGAAACTCATTTCTGTTGATCCGAGTTTTAACACTTACTGCTCAGGTGCTTGGGAAGTTATCAACTGTTGCTAATGAACAAAAATTCTGATTCCCTTCGACAAATGAGATGGTGACTTAAACATAATTATTCAGAAAACAAATCAAAACCAAGCAAAATGAAAAGAACCAAAATAAAAAACAGAAAATGAAATGAAAAAAATATTTACAAAAGAGTGAAACATAAAACATCAGGGGAAATACCTCTTGAGAGCCTGGCCATTCACTGGGAAAGTGTCTGGTTGTCCCTCCAAATTATGCAGACGGAAAGAGTTGGGGCTCAATTTTTTAGAAATTACAAATGGTCCCAGCCACAGGTTTTGGAACTTGGTATGTTCCCCCTTCCGCTCGTGAGATTTATCCCACTTGAGAACCAGATCTCCTACATCGAAATTCCTATCCGAAGAAGAATTTGAATCAAACCAACTTTTTACAATTTGCTGATGTTGATCTAGTTTTTGCTTTGCTTGGTTGCTTAACTCCTCCAGTTTTAACGAGGCATTAATTCAATTTTCTAGGGGATGGCACTCCTCTTCTTGAACTTTATGCGACAATTGCAGAGAAGTAAAACATGTGGGGGAAGAATGGTTTATCTTCCGTAAATGAGGAAGAAAGGGGAATTACCAACATAAGCTTTTGGTGTTACCCTATCAGCCCAGAGTGCATTATACAGTGCATTGTGCCAATATTTGTAATTTTATGAAACTGTCCTTTTAATAATCTTGATCAATTTTTTGTTTTTTGGTTATGCTAAGCCATTTCCTTGAGAGTAGTAACTCGCATAATACTTCAGTGTAATCCCCTTTTCCAGATAAAAAATGTTCATATCAAGGGATGAAAAGTAAGAGGCGTTATCAAAACCCAGATATTCGGGAATGCTGAAACGAGTGATGATATGAGAGTTTAGGAAGGATACTACCTGATTTGTGTTCACCACTTTTAAAGGTATAGCTTCAGACCATCTAGTAAAATAATCCGTTGTTGTGAGGATATACTTGTGTTGCTGTGAAGAAGAGGGATTAATTGGTCCTATGATGTCAAGACCTCATTGCTGAAAAGGGGAATTTACAATAACAGGTTGCAAAGGGAATGTTGTCTTTTTTACCCGTCCCCCAGCCTTTTGGCAGATTATGCATTTACGACACAACGCATGGGCATATTTAAACAATGTAGGCCAATAGTATCCCGCTCTTAACACTTTGTGAGTGGTGGTACCTCCACCGAAATGACCACCGGCTTCACCTGCATGAAGTTTAAATAGCACTTTTTTTTTTACTCTTCCTTTTCTACACAATGCATAAGAACACCATCAAAGTTTTTTTGAAATAATACATCATTTATTCACTGGAAAGATGCAGATTTAAGCCTAAGCGCTCTTCGGTTTTTAGGATCGAGATTGCGGGGAGAAGATCCATGTATCAAATAAAATTCAATGTTCTCATACCAAGAATTAGTAGTAACTTGTGCATCTTCCTCAATTTCTGTTGAAAATAATGCATCTGGGGTTTCATGGGAATAACATGTTGTATGATGTTGGGGTCGAATGTTTTCAAGTCATTGTATGTCCAGGAAAAAATGTCTTTAAATTCTTTAAATAAATTTATAAAAGCAGATTGTTCTTGCTTGGAACATCCTGTTCCTAGATTAATATTTTGAGGATTATCCTTTGTTCCTAAATTAACCGTCTCATAAATCAAAGAAGAACTGCTTGTTTTACAATTAACTGTCCCTTTAAATTTATCATGCAAGTCATAAAATTTCTCTAGTCTTACAACAGATATGTGGATAGAGTTTACCAGGTCGGATGTCGATTCAGGGGATCTAGGATCTGATATTACCGTGAAGTTTCAGAGGTTCTCATCGTGAGTGCCTTCATCAATGATCGCACCTTGGAAATTATCTTCCATATGCATGAAGTTGATAATATGTTGGTCATCGTCGAATACTCTCCAATTTGTAATGTTATCCGAGATCGACAGTTTGAACAACAATTCAATTGAAAACGCATTAGGGGAAATACCTTCAACGAGCAATAGTTTAGAAGCAACATTGGCCAATAAATCAGCTTCTGAATTACTCAACCTAGGAATGAAACTTATGTTGAATGCTGAAAATTTATGCATTAAACTCCATACCTCTATTTGGTTTCTTTTAATATGGGGTGATAAGAAATGTCTGGCGTTTCTTCCCTGCCTAACCACGATTTTCAAATCACCAAATACTATCAAATTCTGCACATCCATATCCAAAGCTTTCTTGAGTCCTTGTAGAAGTGCTTCGTATTCGACCATATTATTGGTACATTCAAACTCTAACCGACAAGCAATGAAAGTCTTATTACCTGTGGGATCGATGAGTACACAACCAACACCTACTCCTTCTTTGGATTTGGATCCGTCAAAGTATAAGGACCATATCTGAGCATCATCGGAAGTACTCGGCATACTTGGCAGAGCTGATGTCTGATTATAGGTTACAACTTCAGATTGCTGCGCAGGATCAGTGATGGGAGAGACTTCAGTCATGAAATTACCAAAGAAGGTATTCATTCACTGCGTTTCAAATGAATTAGCAGAGGTAATGAAAGGTTCACTTGTGTCATTCAGATCAGTTACAGTATGATTAAGATATCATTCTTTGTTTATCCTGATTTTGTTGGGCTGTCCATTTTCAGGCAGCCACAAGTAAGACCAATCTGTGACAAAGTAACCGTGCAACTGCTCTGACCAATCCCTGCTTAAAAACAAACCATAAACTTCAGGGATATCCACAATGATAATATCAATTATCTGATGAACCTTAGGATTGGATAATAATCTAATCAACACATTCTTAAGATCACCAATAACTTTAATATTAGTTCGATCTAGCTGAATGATTTTAAGATCAAACGGTTTAACTTCTGCATTAATTTTTTGGCAAACAGATAGAGGCATCACGTTTGATGATGCACTGGAATCGACCATGCAATTATGTACACTCCTATTAAAAATTTCAAAGGTTAACAAAAAAGGCGGGACATGTTTTTGAGCATTAACAACAAAATTCCGCTGATTTTTAGTTGTTGTCCCTAAAACAGTTTTATCTACATTTGTTAGAGTTTTTTCTGCTAAGTCCCTTTTATCTGGAAGTAGAGATGTCGTTTTAGCTAGGACATTTTTAACTGTATTTGAATCAATTTCCGCTGATTTTTTGCTGCTAGGATCGTTCTTTTTGTTGTTTTCAACGATACTTTGAAGTATTTTCTGCAAAATAAGGGGAAATTTTAGCAGCTCAATAACATAAATATTAGCCCTCAATTTTTTCAGATCTTCAATTAAATCGTATTCTAAAACTGGGGCTGCCAAGCCTTGTTTAATTTCTGTCCGTTTTGACTGTTTCAAAAACATATTTCTATTCACCTCAGAAGGGGGTTTACTTTGCGTTTTGCTTCTTGTGTTGTAGGGGTGGACAATTTCGAAGTTTGCTTGGAAAATACTATCCGACAAGTGACCAAAAATAGGAGGAGATGAATCCTCCTCTTCTGGTACCTCCTCTTCAACTGTATCATCAGGATTTTTTGGAGGAACAAAAGCAGACTTATCATGTGCTTCTAAGATGGTTTGCAAAGCAAATTGTAAACTTTCGAAATTCAGACCTTTTGTGGTCGGGTTTGGCCGGTTAGGAGGAAAAGGTTTTCTTAAAGGAGGTTTAAAACTTCATTTGCTTGTGAATGTATCCTTGGCTGATCTCTTCAAGTCAACGTACTGATTGGACAATTTTTGGAAAGCTTTATGCAAGCTTTCTAAGTCTAAATTTTCTTGTTGATTCTTAAGTTGAGGTGGTCTAGTGAGAATTTCTATTTTCTTCTTAGAAGATGAGGTTGTTTCAGCTTCACTACTAAGATTGTCTTTTAAGCTTAGTATATCCTTTTCAATTTGGCTCGCCTCCTTAAAGGCTTCTAACAACGTGTTCTTTTTAGACTTTTGACCGATATGGCTATGTTATTGTGCAAGGCTTTATAATAATATGAAACAATTATACTTTCTGCAAACATCGAATCTGTAGGGATTTTGTTCTTTAACATAAAAAATCTTTCGTTAAAGTCTTTCACTTTTTCCTTAGGATTCGTTTTTAAGTTGGAGAGTTCCATAACCAGGGCTTCTGGAGATTTATCGTCTCCGAATTTTTCCAAGAAACAAGTTTCAAACTTATCCCAAGAGACGATGGTTTGGGGTTGTTGAGAAAAGTACCATGTGGAGGCATTTCCCTCAAACGCATAAGGAAATAATCTGCAAACTACATCCTCGTGTTCAACACTTCGAAGTCTAATGGCCAACATAAATTTTTAATGTGATCCTCAACGGATTGCTTTGAATCTGGGTCAAATTTGGGCAACCATTTCTCCGGATGTTTCGGTAATGGGTGTTGGGGTCCGGGTACAACCACAACATCCTGATCAAGCCAAGGTCTGGCAGGATTGTTTTGGTTTTTCATGGGAGTTGGTGGTGTCGAAGGCTGAGATGGTTCTGATGAAGAACTTCCTTCGTCTGAATATTATCCTCCTGAAGAAGATGGAGAATAATCTGGTGGAGATGGTGGAATACTGGGTCCTCCTACTCTAGGAGTGAGTGTTTTAGCAGGATTGGTGGTATTTCCACCTAAAGGGTTTTGGAGCAGACCAATGCCTTGAAGTTGTTCTCGGATATCCAAGAAATCAAGGGGTTGATTAAGTGGCCTACCAGGTTTTCCGATATGGGCTAAGGCACTATGCGTTCTTATGAGTGACTGATAAACAATTTCTTGGATGTTGGCTCCTTGAGGAATTAGTGTGACAGTTCAACAGGAATATCAAGGTTATTGATTGAAGTAGTTGTTGTTTCAAGTGTAACGTTATTGTCTAAGCGACTATGCCTTACGATAGGAGAGCGAGTGTGTGGGGGAGGAGTCTTGCGACCTCCACATGCCATCATTTAAATTCAGGCCCTCCTTCTAGCGCCATTTGTTGACAGGCGTAAGTGACATGCTGTCAACTGAAAGGTCAAATCTGGACCAGGGTTGTCTAAATAACCCAAGCCATTTGGAGTGAGATGACCTGATGGGTTTAACGGCTCCGTTGGCCGACTAAAATCCTAAAATGATAAAAAGAAAGAAAACTAATCTAAAATAAACTACGATACAATGTACATGAATTTAATTTTTTACAAGTTTAAAACAAAAACACGAGCATGTGATTATGAACAGGGTATTTACAATTTGCAAGTTTTGGTGGATGTCTTGCGAAATCAATGTTTTTTGCATTTGTTTATGAAGTCGATAAAGAAAGCACATACATTTTATATTTTCTGTTTAATAATTTAAAATCTAAGAATTCACACACACTGATAAGACATAATTTGAAACAATAACATGATAACTGTCAAAGCCAATTTAAACGGGTCCTATTTCATTAATAAATAAACTAATAGCATAAATAAAATACGAGTAAAACTAACATGAGATTAATCATCTATTGAGTTTATGTCTCTGCACAATTCAAACTCCTTGGTATCTTGCCTGTGAGAAAAACCTGTAACAGGTTTGTGCCAACATTCCCAGCGTAAACTCAAAGGTATTTTTCAGAGAAAAGATATAAGAACAGAGTAATAAACATATAGATCCTGTGATCTTGTAATGACGAACACTTATAGTAAGAGAAATTTAATATAATGTATTCATGTAATACATCACTTAACATCAAGCATAAATCAATGATATTTAAATGAAATAATGACCACAGATGTAATATATGAACAACAAATTACAGACATAATTTAAAGTGTTGAATCAAATGAAATATCATATGCTAATAAGACTAAAGCTGTATAACATATTAACATTCCATAATATAAAAGACAAAACGTAATGGGAAAGCTCCACGCTGGTCTAAAGCCAAAGAGTGAAAAGCTAGTCCATATAGTCTTGAAAGTTACATGTCCATAATGCGTCCAAATCAAAGATGTTTTCACTAACAAGAGTGAACAATGTTTAAACTAATTCAGGATCCAAATGCTCATATTACACATGATAGAGTTGAATCCCCCAANAAATAGTGAACTGAAAACCACTCATAAAAGAGTTGGTTTGTTCAAAATTAAACTGAAGTTTTATAAAACATAAAAAGGGAGAAACTACTGAACATTTGAGCGTATAATTGAAACTATTTTCTCCAAGCAATCAACAACACAATATTCCATTTCCTGAGAATAGCAAAACCGATTTGATATATTAGAAAAACAATTACTAATTACTAATTATTATTCAAAAGAGACTGGCTACAAAATCATAGATTCAATAGCTAGTCTTATTTTTGGCAAATGAAATCAAAATTCAAATCTACCTATTTCGAATTTGATAACAGAATCGAATGAAATTAAAACAAAATCATTTTACCATTAAAAATCAGCCAAAGAGGGATATGACAGTTCAGAGTTTATAATTGCTTTGAAACTGGTCGTGTTCTTAATGATTATATTTCAAGACCTCTTGATTCGTTTATTCTCCCTCTCTGTATGTGCATTGAGATCAAGGTTCTCTTTTTTCAACAGAGTGTTCTGAGCAGTCAAGGTTTTAATTTGGGCCTGTAAAAGAAAAACATTTGTATAGTAACGCTCTATCCAGTCGAGGAAGCTATCATAGTGTACTGGGGAGATGGAAGATCGACGTGGGACAAAGTTGACAAGAGGTGCTTCAATATTACCTGCGGTTTGTTCCAGATCGTGCCCGATACCCAAAAATCCTTCTTTACCCTTGAGACACGAGGGTAAATTAGTCACGAAATCATATTGTTCAACATGGGTAATAACCTCCCTCCTGGAACACTGATTTTCTGGGTCCTCATGCACCAATAAATCCTCTATCTCATGATCTGAACACTGATCATCGATCTCTATCGGTTAGATCGAGATCAAATGACTACCCTTTCCATTTCTTAGTTTTCTAGAGATCAAACGACCAACATTCTTATTCCTGAAACTTAAATCCATGCTCTATTGTTTGTTTCCTTTACGGAGATTCTTGGCAACAGTTTTAACATTAACATTTAATCTAGAATCCTTCACAGGCATATGATGATATTTTTCCTTTAATTCGACAATCACTTGTTTCAGAGATTTTCCAGGTGAAAACCTACTTGGTAATCCTTTATCTAGAGGGGTTTCATCAGTAAATTCTGGTCCATCAATTGAATTAAAAAACTAGCTTTCAACCATTGGCCTGCCCGAGTTAGAGTTTGCAGTTAAAAGAGGGTTGGATATAGTGTCGGCCTGGGTGAATCCATTCTTTATTAGAAAGGTTTCCCAATTGTCACCTATCTTCGACAGGTGATAAACCACCAAGAGTTTAACAAGTTCGTGGTGAAACAAAATCGAATTGATACCCTGTCGTTTGTAATGCTTGGACATTTTGTAAAGACTCATCAATAGGTAAAAGGGCATATCCAACTCAAACCCTATGAAATTCATAAGCAAACGGATATGATACATAATAACCAACCCGTATCGACCTTCACACATAACAAATTGCTTCAGAATTAAAAGTAGACTATGCCATCTAGGTTTTAACAGAGAGATAGGAATACCTTTTATACAACAAGTGGTTTTACGGGAGGTCATAAATAAACTCCATGGGACCTCTTCTATTTTGGCATTCTTAAACCACCTCTCGCCTTTTGATTGGAGCCATGTCTCTTTGTTCACGAAATCCTCTGTCAATTCCAACTGTATGTCTCCAATATTGGCTCTGAAGTCGTCAAAGGTTTGTGCAAAAGCTTTGGCAACCTCGAGATTATAGCCCTCGAACTTCTTGAGGAATACATCCCACCCATGAGCCTTTAGATCATCAATAGCGTCATCATTGGATAGTAAATCTTGGCATCCGTTCGGCTCAATATGGACTACATGAGCCATTACCACTGTGACAAGGATGCAACAGAAATCACTCGAGATAGTTTTAGGTTTCCAACAGACGAGCAACTGAAACAGGTTTGAGCGGAAAATGAAGGCGCGAAAATAGCAGAGTCTGGGGGCTATCATAACTCTGATAGGAGAGTTAGGGAGAACAAAAACCAGAAGGTTCATAGAATTCCAAACCATCTCTCGCAATGAGTGCCAAAACCTACAGAGTACAAAACCCTATGCGCATAATGAATAGCTTCATTAATGTTTTGGGCCAACAAGGTAAGGCGAAAACGTAAGTACAACATGCCTGCACTCTTTCGCATGAATGCTGGCACTCATTCGCATGAATGCTGATATGACACTTAAACTCATGAGAAGAATATCCACAGTTAACCAAGGTTCTTTATGCATCAAAACATTTCAACAATGAACTATCAAACCATTGAATTCATAACAACCATAATAAAACAAAAAATCGATAATGGCCTAATCAACCATTTCACAAGATTTGAACTTTAATCACATATGGGTGGCTTTTAAAACAATATTTTTAAGGTTAAAGATTATGAAAACAATCCAAGTTTTTATGTTTAAATTCATGCTTACAGTCATGAATTGAAACTAAAACAAATGAAAATGCAAACGAAAAACTCAATAAGGTAAACTTAACCCAATCATTGCCTTGAAATATTTACAAATAGAAGGTGATGGCAGCTACAAAAATGTATAGTCTCTTTTGATCGTGGTAAGTATCGAAAATCATGTGTGGCTGCGAACAATATGAAAATGTAATGTATATAAATATATGATAATATTAATAACTAATGTTAAGTTTTATATTCTTTCATATTTGAGATTTGTGTGTATATGATAATAATAATAATCTAATTTTAAGGTTACAGTCAACTGAGACACTAAATTGGTGTATGAGATCCTTTTGTTTGTGGGATAAGGGATCGCTTCCGCAGTTTTGAATGCTAAAATTCACGGAGATATACATATCGTACCCGCTTTGAATTTGAATTTGTGACTCTCTCTCTCTCTCTCTCTCTATATATATATATATATATATGATTGTAAATCATCATTCATTCATTATTCAACATGTATATTTATGCATTAAACACCTCTATTAATTTCATAATAGAGCTCATGTAGAGAGCATCCTTACATTCATGAAAGGCTTTATTTTCTTTTGGGCTCTAGCAAAGAGTCTTATGATTTATCAACTGATGCAAGGGATGATTAATATGTGACTAGAGGTGAATGAATTTCTATAAAAGTTTATGCCACCTAGAAGAGTCTTCATATTTGACACTTTGTCGAGGAAAAATTAAACTTTAAGCACTTTGACCTTGTTTTGATCTGTAAGCACACTAAATATATACTCGATATATTTTTGTCCATAGAGAGATTTCTTCAACGTAACCTAAAGCTTGTGTTTCTTGAGTAAGTCTAGGGCAACACAAACTATTGGGTTGTTATATTATTTGTAGTGAAAGTCGAATGTCGAAGTGATTGACTAGGAAAAGTCGAAGTCAAAGTGATCGACAACAAGTCGAGAGGTCTACCAACAAAAGGTCATCAGAAGGTCATGTGGCAACCGACTGAAGACCAAATGAAGGTCAACTAGTAGTTGATTGGTAATCCAACTGGTAGTCGACTATTATAGAAACTCGAGATTCACGAGATTCGTAGCCAATGATCTGCGTGGATTTGTAACCGTTTTTGGGCGCCATTCTTTAGGGGTTTTCCTACTGTAAAGCCTATAAATAAGGCATGTTGTAACACTATAAAATTTAATCGTGAGTGATCAATCAGTTAGAGGTTGTTGATCATGTAGATGTAAGACGGATTGGCTACAGACTTGTTTTTGTGTAGAGCAAGAGGGTATGATGATGATTTTGTCTTAGGTGTAGACCAAGGTTAGTCATGTAACCCTTTATTCTGAATGAATAAGACAACACGAGAGCAATATGCTCAAGGAATGTTGGTTTTTTCGTTTAGGTTTCCAGGGTAAAAATTTATGTGCACTGTGTGATTTCTTTGTCATTTACCTTCTAGCTTTAAATATGTTCTCTTCTCTTCTATTGGACATGAGCTAAACCTTACATCTAGTAAGAGTCGTAAGTCATGATATCCTTAAAGTTGTACTTGAAAGAATGACAACTATTTCAAGGATATAGATAAAAAAAAATCAATGGCAAGAATTTTGAGCTCTGGAAGCTTAAAATTGAAGATCTCCTTATAGATCGAGAACAATGGGCAACAGTTTGTCCAGGTACCATTTTGATAGGTATGTTGAGGGAAGAATGGGAGAAACTCAATATAAGGGAAAGGAGTATGATTCACCCGTGTATTGCAGATTCGGTGTTGTTGAATGTCTGAGGCGAAGATTTGGCCAAGAAATTGTGGGACTAGTTGGGAAGCTTGTACCAATCAAAATCCCTGGTAAATAAGTTGTTCCTTAGAAAAAAATTGTATCTTTTGAGGATGAGTGATGAGATTTCGGTAACTGATAATTTGAATGCATTCAATACTATAATAAGACAATTATCGTTTGTAGATATTAAAATCACCAAGAAGGAGAAATGTGTTAGCCTATTATGTTCTTTGTCAGACTCCTGGGATAGTTTAGTCGTGGTTATAGGGAGTAGTTTGACCACATTTGAAGGCAATAAAAGTTAGTACAAGATTCGATGAGAAGCAATCGACTGAGAGAAATAATACTCCATATAAAGGAGGTGATGTGTATCTAGCGTCGACCAATACACAGTCAGATCAGGATGTTTGGTTGATCGACTCAGGAGCGCCCTATCATATGACACCTCACAGAGAATGGTTTTGCGAATATGAGAGATATGGAGGAGGAGATGTGTTCTTGGGGGATGAACCGACAACCAAAATTGTTGGACGGGGAAGAGTCCAATTGATACTATAGGATGGGAGGAGTATAACCCTTCTAGGTGTGCTACATATTACAGGTTTGGCAAGAAAAATGATATCTTCCAACAAGATGAGTGATGTAGGAGTGCACACTCTGTTTCACAAGGATACGTAAAAAATGGTAAAAGGTGCTATGGTATTAATGAAACAAGTTTGGATTGAAACCCTATAAAATTTGTTAGGGAATGTCGAATCGACTGGATGCAACAACATTGTTGTTTTCGAAGTCGAATCGACTCAACTTATCTTGGGTTGAGTCAATTCAAATCGACTCAACAAGTTTTCACCAAGTTGACCCAACCATGTTATGGCACGAAAGAATGAAACACATTGGATAAAAAGGACTTTGAGCTATGCGTAACAAAGGTATGGTTGAAGGTTTCCTGTATGTAATTTAGAAGTCAATTTTTGTGAACATTCCATATTTGGAAAACAAAATCAGGTTAGGTTCCCATCTGGAGAAACAAGGGCAAAGGAGATTCTAGAATTGATTCATAGTGATTTGTTTGGGCCTGTAATAGTCCCTTCACTCGGTGGATCCATGTATTATGTATTATTCATAGATGGTTTTTCCAGGAAGACATGGATATATTTCCTAGGGAAGAAATAAAAGGTTTTCGAGAAATTTAAAGAGTTTAAACTTCTTGTGGAAAACTAGACAGATAAGAAGATCAAGGTGTTGAGAACTGACAATGGTGGTGAATTATGTGGAAAGGATTTTGAGTAGTTATGCAAGAAGGGTGGCATAGCACGCAAAAATACCACACCATATACCCCACAACAAAATGGAGATGTTGAAAGAATGAATAGAACATTGATGAAAAAGGAAAGAAGATTGCTCAGTGGTGGTGGGCTCGCACAAGAATTCTGGGAAGAATAAGTCAACATTACAAAATATCTAGTGAATATGTCTCCTTCATCGTCACTAGTCGACACGACTCCACATGAGGTATAGTTCGGTCAGAAGCTTTCGCTCACACATCTCAAAGTATTTGGATGTGATGCATTTGTGCATGTTCCCAAGGAAAATAGGAGCACATTGGAAAATAATGTAGTCAAGTGTATTTTCATTGGGTACAAGGAAGGAGTGAAATGATATAAGCTCTAGGATCCTGCATCAAGGAGAACAATGTATAATTGAGATGTGGTTTTCAGAGAAATCAGAGGTAAGTCTGAGTCTTAAGTGGTTCAAATAGATAAAAATCCAGAGAAGGTGAGGCTTGAGCTGATGAACAAAGAATATGATTCAGATGAGTCAACTGAATCAGATGAAGAGGTGGAACAACCGACCCTGGTTGTAAGGAGGTCTGAACGAGTAAGAAAAATAGTTAAAAGGTATAGTTCACTTGATTTTCGTTTCACATTTGTGTTAAATGCCACTGACGAGGATCCCAAAATAGTCAGAGAAACCGTTGAATCGATAGAGAGTAGACTTTGGAAGGATTCCATGATCGAAGGGATGGAATCCTTGCACAAAAATGAGATGTGGGATTTGGTCAAATTACCTGGTGGAATAAATCTTGTCCGTAACAAGTGGGTGTTCAAGAAAAAGATGAATGTGGTAGGTGAAGTCGATAAATTCAAAGCTCGACATGTAGTGAAAGGATATTCCCAAGTCAAAGGAGTTGACTTCGGTGATATTTTTTCCCTTGTTGCCAAATTAATTTCCATTGGAGTATTAATGTCTCTGGGTACAACATTTATCTTAGAATAGAGAAAATGGATATGAAGATAATGTTCCTACATGGGGACTTGGAAGAATAAAGCTACATGAAACAACCTGAAGGATTTGCAGTAAAGGGAAATAAATAGCTAGTGTGCAAATTGAGGAGATCCGTTTATGGTCTAAAGCAATCACCTAGGATGTGGTACCAAAAGTTCAACACATACATCCTTAGTTTGGGATTTGTGAGAAGCAAAGTTGATCACTATGTATATTCCAAGGAAGAAGGTGAGAATTTCATATATGTAGTATTGTATGTCGTTGACATGTTGCTAATCTGAAACAACATGGACACAATAAGTGAGGTGAAGAAACAATTATCCTCCAAGTTTGAAATGAAGGATCTCGGTGCAACAAACTTCATTATGGGAATGGAGATCAAGAGAGATCGAGTAGTTAGAAATATTTGATTGAACCAAAGGAAATATATCGAAACCATCTTGAAGTGTTTCAACATGCAGGATTGCAAACCTGTTAAGGTGCCAATTCCCGTGGGAGCAAAGTTAACTACCGAATAGTTCCCAAAGACATAGGAAGAAATATAAGATATGGCATGTGTTCCCTATGCAAGTGTTGTTGGTAGTATAATGTATGCAATGGTTTTCACTTGAACATACATTGCCCATGTAATGGGAGTGTTGAGTAGATACATGTTGACACATGTAAAAGAGCATTGGACAACTATCAAGAGAGTGTTTAGGTATTTGTGTGGCACAAAATATTATGCTATATGCTACCAAGGGAAACCTGGAGCTGATAATGAAGTAGACGTACATGGCTTTGTTGACATTGACTGGGTTGGAGATCTAGATTGACGAAGGTCGACTAGTGGATATTTGTTCAATATGTTTGGTGGAACAATCAGCTGGATGAGTAAACGACAAACAATCATAGCCTTGTCAACAACAAAATTTGAATACATGACATCCACTCATGGAAGAAAAGAAGTAGTATGGATGCAATGACTATGTTTATGGATTGAGTTTGAGAAGAGAGATATGAATATAAATTGCGACATTCAAAGAAAAATATTTATGGTAAAAAACCTTGTTTCACATTCCAAGACGAAGCATATTGATGTACAATACTATTTCGTAAGAGACATGGTGGAAAGCAACAAGGTGTTGCTGGAGAATGTAGAAACATTGGAAAATATAGAAGAATCTTTGACCAAGTTTGTGAGTGTTGTGAAGTTATCTTGGTGTAGAGAGGAAAATGTAATTCTTGCCCTAGGTCTGTGAACAAAATTTTAGGTTCTCATGTTTCAGCAAAGAAGACAACAAGTGGGAGAATATTGGGTTGTTATATTCTTTGTAGTGAAAGTCAAAGGTCAAAGTGATCGATCAGGAAAATTTGAAGTCGAAGTGATAAAAAACAAGTCGAGTGATCTTTAGAAGGTTGTGTGGCAACCAAATGAAGAGAAAATGAAGGTTGATTGGTAGTCGACGAGTAATATGACTGGTAGTTGATTGTAATTGAATCCTGAGATTCATGGGATTTGTAGCCAATGATCTGCGTGGATCTGTAACTGGTTTTGGGCACCATTCTTTAGGGGTTTTCCTACTATAAAGCCTATAAATAAGACGTGTTGTAACACTATAAAATCTAATCGTGAGTGATCAATCAGTTAGAGGTTGCTAGTCATGTAGATGCAAGTTGAATTGGCTACAATGTTGTTCTTGTGTAGAGAAAGAGGGTATGATGATGTTTGTTTCTTAGGTGTAGACGAAGGTTAGTCGTGTAACCCTTTATTCAAAATGAATAATACAACAAGAGAGAAAGACGCTCAAGGAATGTTGGTTTTTTCGTTTGGGTTTCCAGGGTAAAAATATATGTGTATTGTGTGATTGATTTGCCATTTACTTTCTAGATTTAAATCTGTCTTCTTCTATGCTATTAGGTTTAGCATGGAAGTCAATTTCCAAACACAAACATGTTATAAGGGTTCCTCCTAGGTGTTTCTATGGATATCATCCAAATATACAAGAAGAAAATCTTTAAGGTGGGGCTAGAAGATGTCATTGATGAGTCACATGAATGTGGTTGGAGCTTTGGTGTGGTTCAAGGGCACAATTAACCATTTGTACAACTTGAAATCGGTTTTAAAGGTTGTCTTTGACATGTCTTGAGGTTCCATGTGAAGTAGTTGATAGCTAAAAATATGAGTCCTCTTAGTGAAATAATTGGTTCCTTTCTGTTGATTGACAATATCATCAATCCCAAGGGAGGGATAATGGTTCTTAACCATCGTCTTGTTGAAATATCTATAATATGTGTGTAATCTACATTATTGTTTATATTTCTTGGGAACAACAAGAACATGTAACCCAAGAGTGATACGCTGGGTATGATCTTTCTAGCATCCAACCATTGTTGGATTTGTTGCTTTATATTGACAATTTCCACCAAGGTAGGTTTTGAAGGAGGGTGGTTAGGCAAAGAAGAAACTAGGACTTAAATAATAACATGTTGAATGGCTTGAGAGGAGGGAAGACCTGTAGATTTTGTAAACACATTGGTGTAGGAGTCTAAAAGGGCATGGATCTCAAATGGAGGAAGCTTATATTTTTGAGCTTCCTTCATTTGATACATAATGTTGTGTCATAAACTTATTTAGGTTTTCGTGTTTCATTGTTGGTCTATCAATAACTAAATAAGTGGTAGAAGAGGAGGTGAGCTTATAAATCTTGTTGTCATTACGATTTTGTGACCACGTGAAGGCTTGCTTTTCCATATGAACCTCGACATTCATGATCTTATAAGGTCTAATTATGTAGGATTGAGTCTTCAAATAAACTTCAAGACCCCATATCCATGCATCCAACTTGTTGCCACTAAAGAAGCTATCAATGGAGACATTATAAATTTTGGTAGCCAACTTGAATGGCTTTTCAGAAATGGAAACATGAGTGAGCATTGGTTGTTGTTGTTGTAACTATTGTATGACAAATCATCTTTGAAAACATGGGCATGTTGTCTTGCATGAGCTTCACTTAGAGCTCATTTTGTTGTTGTTGTTGCTCAACTAATTGGTCCATCTACTTGGTGATCTTTTGGTGTTGTTATGCTAATTCAAGTTATTGTTCTACCCATTGTTTTCCTAGGAATTCACCTTCTTGTATGTTTTAAACTTGTGATGGATGAATGCCACACATGGACACCATATGCAAACAAAATCTTTTAGGTTGGGCAATCATTAGTTAGAAATGTGACAAAACATGCAAAAGGGATCCAAGATGAAAAAGTTGCAAATCTTGAAAAATGTTCCATGAATTTTGGCATGTTCTTGGAAAAATGAAATTAGAACAATCACAAAATATGTAACTTTTGAAAACATTTCCATTGGTTTTAGTAGAGTGCTCTTAGATGAAAATTATTTGAGTTTGGGCAACTCTTTCATTGGTTTTGCAAATTGTTTTGCTAGAAAATGACCAAATCATATGAATTTGAAAATGATCAAGGAGAGGGTGTGCTAATGGTCTACCATATGAATTTCAAACAATTCCCACAAATAGATCTCAAAAAAATTTCTCGATGGAAGAGCTCTAGATGAATATTGGTAGAGGTGTTGGGTTCAACGCTAAATTATGACAAGTAGAAAGCTCTAGTATTGTATAACTCTACAAACCCAACTAAAGGCTTTTCTACCAAATGATATGTGTGCACACTCAGCAATGAGAGTAATTGCACACAATGCATGACAAAATGTCACATAGAAATGTAGCAAGTTTGCACAATGTTTACACTATGTCATTATACTTATAAAAGTATGCGTAATCCAAAATTGGAATCTAACCAATCAATGGATATATTAGTTAGATTATAGGTGGCTTGGATTGTTTTGAGTAATTAGTGGGATTATGTCTACAATTTGTTCCCTTAATCCAAGGCTTACAAATAGTATTGTGAAATTGTGAGAGAATGCCACTTGTCACTTATTAAATCTCACCATTTATCTCCATTATTGCTTAATGAATTTTTTATGAGATTTCCATAAAAACAAAAAAAAGTTTGTCCTCCTATCATCTTTATTTTTATATTGATTTATGATGTATGCTTCATGGTGAAAGAGATATTTTCCAGTGTTGTTGATGAGGAGATGTTTTGGTAAATATTTCCCACTAATTAGGGAAACACATTATATCTACAATTTGTTTCCCTAACTCTTTGAATGTTGTGTGCATATTTCTTAGGTTTTCCCTAGTGTTGAGTGGATATCCATTTCATCTTGAAACTCCTATTTTATATATAAATACCAAATTCTATTAAGTGAATGCCTTTTTTTTCTAGGCCAAGATTATTCTTTTAATTTTCTTGATAACCATAAAGGAAACCACTCCTAAAGTGAAAGAAGTTCAAGCTTCCTGTACTATTACCTAGTCTACGCACTGATAGGGCACACAATCAGAACAATCATTAAAAAGTCAATGAACCTCTATTAAAAAAAATGGAATACTTTGTTTGGAATGATTTGGTTGAGCTTGCATGTGTGGTGACTTATCAATTTAGTTGGAGTGAGAAGATTAGTGACAAGATAATTTATTACTTGGAAAAATTAGGAAGAGTCTACCAAGGAACCTAAGGAGACTCCTTCCGAGGTGACACCTAGAAGAAAAGGAATTTAAGGGTTTACTAAAATTCCTAAGAAAGAAGTGAAATATGAACCAACATAATTGCCACTTTTGGGATTTGTAGGTAATCCAGAAGTGTATTCCTCTATTTCCACCACATATTCCCCTCATTTGATACTTTACAAGTGTCCCCACTTCCAAGTCATGCTTGAGGCATCCTCTAGTGGTTACTCAATGTTATAACTACCATTACAACTACTTCCATTGTAAATGTCCCTATTATACCAATAATATCCACTCGTTGGCTAACAACTTGACCTATTGCCTTGGTTAGTAACCTTGCTGCTCTCCTTGATGAAGTAGGGGTTATCTTCTCAAGTTCAATAGAGATGGAATGAAAACTCACGAGGAGAATTTTAATGATTTCTCCCAATCTTGTAACATCCTCACAATAGCTTAAGAAATGGTGCTATACAACTTTTTGAATAGGCCTTTAAGGGGGAATCTCTTTGATGTTTTAGTCCTTGACTACAATTTTTATTACTGATTGGGTAGACATTGACAGGGGATTCAAAGAAAGATTCAATACACTATATATGACCACTCCTTTCTAAAATAATTGACCACCATCAAAGAAGGAAACAAAGGATCAATCAACAAATTGAATATAGATTTAATAAGGCCACGATAAATATTGTAGTGATTGTAAAATCCTCAAATGCAATATCCTTTTATTTGTATTTGAATGTATTAAGCCTAAATATGAGATTCATGCTCAAAGATAAGAGGGTAGACAAATGCCTTCATCCCCGAGAAAATAATTGAAATAGACTTATTGAGTTGGATAAAAAAAAATAACCAACTATTGCTCCCATTAAAAAGTCGATTTTTGTGCTTATATAGAGTCCACTTAAAAGGTCAAATTTGATTCAAAACCTCAATAATGAGGTGATTTCATTGAAAACATTGGGTGATGGATGAAGAAATATCTTCCATGGGATTCAAAATCGAACTCCACTCTATGAAGTTCAAAGTCAACAACAAAGATTGCATCTACCACCCATAAACATTATTTTGGTTGAATATTGTAGATTTGGGTAGGACAATCATGCCAAAAGGGTTGTGCGCTATGTTCTTGAGGTTCCAAGGACTTTACATGTGATCCATATTTTATGAGTAGAATGAAATGAATACAGATTATTATCACAATATTCTTAACACAGAATAACATATATAAAGTAAAAATGGTTTCTATTCAATAAGGAAATAATTTGAAACTGTAAAATGCAGCAGAAACAAGCTTACTAGAATGGTGGTGGCTTATCTCTGAGAAGAGATGTGATGGATGCGCTCATTCGCCAGAAGATGATTACAATGAGGCTCTCAAGGCCTTTTTACAATAAATAGGAATGTCAAAAACCCTATACATCCAAAAACCTAACCCTAGGAGATGAAGTGCCAAAAGTCATGTGGGCCCCGTTTGGGTAGGTTAGTACATCAACTTCCTGGGGCCGTAACTTTTTCATACGATATTCATTTTAGGAGCATGATATCCCATTAGAAATTTCTATCTAAGGACTACACATTTTTATTGTGGCGATCCCTACACACATTGATTGTGGAGAGCCCTAAAAACGTTTTTTAGGGCCTCAAAATGACCTCGAAAGCTAGGGACCTGAAAATTAGGAAAAAACCGTCGAACTAGAAAACTGCCAAAATGAGCCAGTTGGAATAGGTGGGATGCCATTGACATCCATCTGGATCAATCCTCCCCCTTTAGGAAGCAATGGTATCCATTGCGCTGAATTCCCCCATTAGATGAATAAATGTCTGCTAAATTTGGCCCCGAGTGAGCCACTTGCCTTGGTGCAGGAGCCTCCCTGCTTTGACAGCTCGATAAAGTTGGATCCTTTGCTGGCGAGTGCCCTTGACATATTTGTCCACAATATGATCACTGGAGGCTTATTGTATGCAGTCGGGTTTGAGCTCTGTTGGTGTCAGCTATTTTTCTATCTCTGAGGTGTCCAATAATGGTGGGAAATAAGGTCAAAGGAGATCCACATTGAACACTGAGTATAGGCCAAGGAAATGAGGAATTTTGAGCTCAAAATAATTATCACCCATAGCCTTGGTGATGGTGTATGACCCATAACGGAGTGGGCGAAGCTTTCGATGGGGTCCAGTAAAGAATTCTTTCTGCAAATGCAACCAAAATTTGTCACCCACCTGAAACTTATGTGTCACCCGGTGTTGATCATGGCGCTACTTGTACTTGTCATTGGACTTCTGTAGGATATCCTGAACCTGTTGGCAGATGTGTTGGATACGCTCAATGAACCGGGTGGCTTTTTCAACTTCAGTTGGAGCAGGAGATGAGTCGGCTGAGGTGACCGCAAGGGGTAGTGCAACATCTATGGGACCCAATGGTTGGAATCCCAACCCCACCTAAAAGGGGTTGTGTCCAGTTGAGCTATGCAGGGCTCATTTGTAGCTATGTTGGACATAGGGAAGACTATCATCCCATGTGCGAGGGTGCTTGGAATTATACATGTGCATGATATCCACGATCATTTGATTTACGACCTCGATTTGGCCATCTTTCTGGGTGTGGAAGGTCGTGGATTTGTTGAGCTTGGTGTCCAGAAGTGACCAGAGGCTCGACCAGAATGTGCTGATAAATCGTCTGTCCCGCTCTAATACAATGGTTTGTGGGATTCCAAAATGTACCCATAATCATTCAAAGAAGAGCTTGAGAGTGGCCTATGCTATGATGCTCTTATTGCAAGCGTCCATAATCGTCATCTTAGAGAAGCGATCAATAACCACAAAAACACAATCATTTTCCCGCTTGGTGGACAGGAGGCCCAACATGTAGTCCATGGATATGGATTCTCATGGCCTGTCAGGAATAGGTAGAGTGTACAAGCCCTATTTCTTAGTGATCGGTTTGAAATAGCGCAGGCAATGTAGGACATGATATACTTGTTGACCTCTTATCGAAGTTTTGACCAATATAAATGTTTCTGCAACATTGCCATTGTATTTTTGACGTCGAAGTGTCCTGCCACCCAATTGTAGTGGGATTCCCAGATCAGCTTCGCTCGCTCGCTTGATGGAACGTTGATATGGCCCAGATGACAAAGAATCCCATCCTGAAGATGGAAATTAGCGACAAATGTGTTTGCGCCCAACATTTGGTAGGTGGTGGCGAAGTCCGGGTCTGTCTCATAGAGTTAGGGCCATCCATAGGTCTGATGGTCACAAGATTCTAGCACCATGGTGAGTGTTGGGACTGGCGGTCTGCTGAGGTAATCAACGACGTGGTTGGTGCTTCCTGTTTTATACTTGATGTTGAGGTGGAATTGCTGCAAGTATGTGGACCACTTTTGATGGCAATTATTATGGAATTTGCCTTGTGTCTGCATGAACTACATTGGCTTATGATTAGTGTGGATGACTGTCTCCTTCCCAAAAATGTAATGTCTCCACTGGTGGCAGGGTTGCACAATGGAGTGCATTTCTTTGTCATAAGTAGGTTACTTATAGACAACATCTGATAGTGTCTCACTATGATAGGCCACGGGGTGGCCGTGCTGAGTGAGAACTGTGCCCACAACATAGTGTGAAGCATCTGTCTCGATCTCAAAGGTATGTTGCAGGTATGGTAGTGAAAGTACTGGGGCTGAGCACAAGCGCCGATTCAAATCATCGAACGCTTGTTGTTGGGATCGACTCCACGCAAATTTTTCCTTACCACCACCCCTGGTTTTTGGCTGAGGGCCCACGCAATATGGGAGAATCCCAACACGAACCTGCGGTAGAAATTGGCAAGACCCAAGAAGCTTCGAATCTTAGTGAGTGTGGTTGGGGCTGGCCAATCACAGATGACTTGGATCTTGTTTGGATCCACATGTATGCCATGGTGATCAACGATGAAGCCCAGGTAATGGACCCTGTCTACGCCGAAGGAGAATTTTCCAAGTTGGCATATAGCTTGTGCTGCTGCAGAGTGTATAGAACCCACTGAATATGATGCAAGTATTCAACCCAAGTCTTGCTGTAAATGAGAACGTCATCCAGATACACCACTACAAAATTATTGGTGAATGGTCGCAGGATATTGTCCATCATCCTCATGAAAGTGGCTGGAGAATTTGTCAAACCAAAGGGAATGACCAACCATTCAAAGAGACCTTCCTTTGAGTTGAAGGTGGTCTTCCATACATCTGTCTGTTCTATTGGGTCCTGGTGGTATCCAGACTTCAGATCAATCTTACTGAAGTAATTGGCCCCCATGAGTTGATCAAGGAGGTCGTTGATTCGGGGAATCAGGTACCGGTTTTTTACTGTGATTTTATTCAGAGCCCGATAATCAATGCATAGTCGCCACCTTCCATCTTTCTTTTGTACCATCATGATTAGGCTCCCACGAGGTGATGAGCTGGGACATATGTGCCCCTTGTGGAGTAGTTCTTGGATCTATCGCTTTATATCCTCATTCTCTAACAGAGAGCAACGATAGATTGCCCCATTGGGCAGTGGTGCGTCAATGGTCAGACTGATGGGGTGCTTGACCTGGCAGTGCAGAGGTACCTTGGTAGGTGAGGAGAAGATATTCGAGTATTCTTCCACGACCTTATCAACTTTATTCTGCTGTGTGGAGAGGTCGGTCGTAGAGACCCTAGATGTGGATGTGATCTTTCAATTATTCCGAGAGCGAATTACGAAGAAGAAAAACTTCCTCATCTGAGAGATGACCTTCCTGCATTTCTTAGCATAGATCAAGGAAATAACACCAGGTGGGACTTCCTCGGGTATCCTGTACAATTTCTTGTTCAAAGTAATAATAACACTACGAGGCCTAGACTCATATACAGCCTGACGTTTCCATAAATAAGGTTGGCCCAAAAGAACACCAAAAAATTCGAGAGGAGCAACATCACACAATAGCTCGTCTTTGAAGGGATTGATGTCGTATGACAGTCGACACTGTTGGTTGGCGCAGAGATCACTTCCTTGGCAGAGCCATCCAATGGTGTAGGGTTGTGGGTGTGGCTTTTTCGGCAGGGCCAACTGCTTGACGACCTATGCTGAGATGAGTTTCTTCTGGCTACCACTATAAATAATGAAGTGTAGTGGGGTTCCTTTTACCCACATCTGTGAATGGAAGAGGCACTCTCCTTCTTTTGGCTCATCTGGTTCACCAGGTTGGAGCTTGGTGGTAGCAACAGTGGCACTGGGTTTTGCGTCAATGATCCATATTCCCCTTTCTGGTTCGAGCTCAGAGTCAGAACCCACATCTGCTTCAGAGGCTTTCACTGGTTGTCTTAAGGTGGTCCATATTTTATTTGTCCTTTGTTCTGTGGGTTGGGGCTGCCATTTCCTGGATTTCGTTGTGAGGGGTTCCCAGGGCCAAATTTCTGCGTCTTTTGTTCGAGCTTCTATTCGATTTTGACGACATATCGGTAGGCCGCACCCAAGGATGATATGTATAGAAACTCCATTTCGGAGTGGATGTATCTATGCATACCGCCGTGATACTTGAGCACCAAATGTCGCTCATAATATTTGATACCCAACTTGGTGCGCAAGGTATGGAAGATATTTGTGAACTCATGCATTGCTTGATCTCTTTCCTGCTGCAGTGTGGTCCATTTTGTATACATGTCGTCATAAATTCCAAAAGGGTAGTATTGTTCCTTAATAGAATCCCTAAATGAATCCCAGGTGACTGTGACTGTAAATAGTGAGGGTTCCTCTGTTTCCTTCTAGTCACAAAAAGTTTCCCACCAATCTTTGACATGGGGAACCACTTTGAGGAGCGCAAAAGTAATATTTTCTCTATTTGAGAAGTTATGGAAAGAGAAATACCCTTCTAGCAGATTCAACTATTTGTCTACAACATCTACATCTATCTGAACTTCAAATATAGGAATATTGAAGTTGATTTGTACCTTGAAGGGGGCGACGCCTTCGTTTGAGGAAGATGCGTCGCCTGTTGGTAGCGTCCAAAGGATTTGCGCAAAACTATCCATCATATCGTTCTTCTGTTGCATGAGGGCTTCCTTAAGAAACATTTTGAAGGGATATCTTGTTTCATCGTCTTTCTTTTCTCCTGCCATGAGAGGTCACTTGGGCATGCAAGAGCTTTTTTCCTCCAGAGAAACAAGCTCGAGACCCGATTCTTTGTACCCTGACCTCATTTGGGACATGCATTAAGAACAACAAGGAGAAGACCGATCTGATACCACTAATCCAGATTTTATGATCATAACGAAATGAATACAGATTATTATCAAAATATGCTTAACACAGAATAACAAATATAAAGTAAAACTAGTTTCTATTCAATAAGGAAATAAGGTGAAACTGTAAAATGCAGCGAAAACAAGCTTGCTAGAATGGTGTTGGCTTATCTCTGAGAATAGATGTGATGGTTTCACTCATTCTCCAAAATATGATTACAATGATGATCTCAAGGCCTTTTTACAATAATTAAGAATTTCAAAAACCCTATACATCCAAAAACCTAACCCTAGGAGATGAAGCACCAAAAGTCACATGGGCCCCGTTTGGGTAAGTTAGTACATCAACTTCCTGGGGTCGTAACTTTTGCATACGATCTCCGTTTTAGGTGCACGATAGCTCGTTGGGAAGGTATATCCAAGGAATACAAATTTTTCCTTTGGAGAGCCCTAAAAACGTTGTTAGGGCCTCAAAAAGACCCTAGAAGTCAGCGACCCGAAAACTAGGAAAACACTGTCGAACTGGAAAACTGCCAAAATGAGCCAGTTGGAATAGGTGGGAGGCCACCAAAATCCATCTGGATCAACATGAAATCTCCAAAAGAATAAGTTGGAACATTTTCTCCTACCTCAAGTTCAATGACAATATCCAGTTGGGTAGAGCTCAACTTGATTAAAACGAAAGGTGAACTTGTTCTTTGATTAATATGATTAATAAATATTAATTATAAATAAAAAGTAACAAGTGATTCATTTTGTAATGTGAGATGAAAAAAGGATGAAGAGGGATGCTAAATGATATGTAAGGGATGTATAATGAGACACATAATTACACACATAGCGATACAAATTGAGACACAAAGCTTGAAGACATGACAAAAAGAGGGTGCAAAGACCTCTTTTGCATCTAAGTTTCCTTGCATTTCCCCATTAAAGTCACTTTCCCAAGTCATTTTCATTTCATTTCCATCTAAATTCCAGGGAAAAGATTATGTAGAGTTGTCAGGGATTTGTGGGGCATTTGGTGGGACTAGAAAAGGGGAACATTATGATCCTTCAAGATATCTTTTGTGTCCTTTAACACAAAACATAATATTGTTTGGGTCACCTCACAAAGATTTTCATTTTCCCCTATTGTTTGAATTGGGTTTTTATGTGTGAAGAATTTGTTTCAATGTTTTGCTAGTTATCCATCTACACATCCCAAATTACAATAAGTATTTGAAATTTAGTGATTGAGACACTAAGGGTTAGAAGTTTTGGGGTTGAATTTTGTTGTATTGTTTGAATTAAAGGGGTAGGTTTTGAGTTATTTGGAAGGGTGTGTTGTTGAATGAATGGATTTCATGGATTCTTCTTCTTATTATATAAATTTTTTTATACTTAGATTCTGATTTGTTTTTTTCTTCCAAAGATAAAAAATTGTTTACATACCTTTGTCTCTCTCTCTCTCTTATTTGTGATTTTTCTCCTATTTTCCTTTCCCTTCTCCTTCTTCCTCCTCTTTTCCTCCCTCTTCTTCTCTTTCTTACACTTCCTCTTCCTCTTCCTCTTCCTATTGTTGATCTCACACTTATACCAAGACACACACATATTATACCAAACATTCATCAACCACAAGAAAAACAATAACATATTATCTACAAAACATGGAACACAAGATTTACATGGAAACCCTTTCAGGAGAAAATCACAAAACTTATCTTTGTAAGCACCAACCTACTGTTACAAATATTTGTAGGCACCAACCTACTATTACAAATATTTGTAGGCACAAACCTACTAGGCACACCAATCCCCACTAGTACAAATCCTGGTAGGCACCAACCTACTCTTACAGATATTCATTGACACCAATCTACTGAAGACACCAATCCCCATCGCTAAGCACCAACTTAGTTAGAAACACTAATATTTTACATATCTTCATAGACACCAATATAGTGGAGACACAAATACCCACCTATAAGCACCAACTTGGCAAGAGACACTGTTACAGAATGTTTCCCCTGCAGACAGGTGAAACCTCCCTTGGATTCCTAGACCCCTATTACCAAGACAAAAAAGTAAAATGGTTTTTATATTCCTTTTAGATATAATTCAGTTAACCAAACAAAAAGAAGGAAAGTGTGACATACCTTATTCCGGTGATTTTCCTTGATGCTCCAACCTCGAGCTTGATTCCTAAGCTCCTTAGGACAAATGGAATCCTGCAAAGAACAACAAATATACCTTTCTTCCACTCTATATAATCAACCAAACATATCTACCTATGAAGATTGTACAACAATAGACAAGTAAATGTGAAAGTACACATACTTGAAGGAAATAAGCCAAGTATATTAATTTTAGAACCCAAAACAAATAATTACAATTTGAGTTTAAAGATGCAGCAACTCCTCCAGGCTCTCTTCATCCAACCTTTGCATGAACATTGTAAGATCAAAACAAAGATGCTATTACTTATTTCTTCCTCCCCCTTCACCATGGAAATGCCTTCAATTTATAGTCATGAGAAGTACAACCACCATGATAAAATGAGGGATATGGACCCTTGAGGTTTGGATCAGATCCTAAGGTGAAGCCCAATTATGCGGGTTGAACATAACTAACCCAGTCTGAGAGAGCTGGCCATATAATTTGGTGGAGAAGATCCTCGTTTTTCTTCAACAAGAATGACACTCCCTCATAGTGAGATACAAGTTGCCATCCTAGTAGTGGCTCTCCCCTATCATGACAAAGGGGGTGCCATGGCACTCCCCTAGCATGGCCAAGGGGGCACCACCCTTCATAAATTCTCAAAAGTAGGTTGAAATGTCCAAGGAAAAGGTGTGTTTCTGCTAGCGGGAAAACCCCCCCTATGGCTACACAAAGGTTTACAATGTAGAAAGATCAATAACCGTTTAAAAGTCTCCTACTTCTCTAACTATCCCAAACATACCCCAGACTTATGCAAGAAAAGTAAAATGAGAAGGATTAGGTAATTGTACCTTTACTCCGCGTCCGGTGATGATCCTCTCACGCTTGAAGGCTTCGCTGACTGCAAACCTCCTCCCAAGGCTGGCCTGCATTTAAGGAAAGACAAACAAAAAGATACAAGCATACATTTCATACATAAATAAGGTTTATATGTTAGAATAAAAACATAAATCAAATGCAAACATTCGACACATCATGTTTTGGGATAGGAAAAGTATTTCTTTTATTGATAATACAATGATCACTTACAACCAAAGTCGGCTACAACTCCTCAAACCTGGTCCGAGATCCTCTTCACCAAGCTCCAAGTGCACCTCTGTGTATATTTCTCCTCTCAACCTTCTTCTTGGGAAATAAAATGGGTTCTGATGGAGGAAAAAGGGAAAAATGAGGAATTCTGAGGCAATTCTCACAACAAGGCTGCAAATGCTTGGGGCAAGGAGGGGATGTGAAATGGGAATAGTTTCACTGTTTTTATGTCTAGATATGGAATGAGACCCCAAAACCTCCTTTTATATAACAAAATAATGGTTATTCGGTTGGGTGACGGGCTATAGGCGGTGGATTAGCTGGGAAACTACCCAATAGCCTGTAATCTCAACGAATTCCTTGCAACTTTTTAATTTTTGCAGCTTTTGCAAGTATACGTGGGATGTAGTGGTGCAACATGCGTATGTATGCGAGATGTAGTGGTGCAGAAGGCGTATGTACGCAGACAGTATTGGTGCAGGGTGCATACATATTCAAAAAATGAGTTTTTAAGAAGAGAAACTCAGTGATGGCTTGGCAAAAAAAAAGTAAGTAAGAGGGCCAAATGCCAGGTATGCATATGTAGATCAATTTAGGGTTATAACAGTTTCGACTGCCAGATGATGGGGATTTTCCTTATAACATGTTGTAGGGGTTGTGGAAAGTCTTTT
>SNQJ01S0007311.1:57717-97315 GCA_010110895.2 Picea sitchensis | reverse complement strand
TTCTCTATCTCATGAGATATCCAGGCTAGTCCCTGAATGTTAAGCAGTCTGAACTAAAAAATGAAATCAATGGCTGAAAAAGATAATGTCTAAACTTGAATCTTGAAATGCTAAACCCTCTGTTATAATCAAATGAAATGTTACTTCTGTTCTATTAAACCCATGAGAAAACTGGCAATGTAGATTGGAATCGAATCTTTTCTGAAAAATGATGTTTAAATCTGAAGATGGAGTCTACTGTAAATGCAATGTATGCAGCTGCGTTTCATCGAAGGGGGCCCTGCCTTCTCTGTCAACAAACCGTTCTTTGCATACTAAAAATGAATAACCTACAACAAACTTGCAATAACAGTAACCTACAACAAACTTGCAATAAAAGAAATCATATTAATGAAACTCTAACTATTTTATTGAAAAATAAGAATAATACAAGCTTGGAGATTCGATCTCTGTTCCATCCTTCTATCAAATCTATACTCCGTCCATCTCCTCCATTTCTCCAGCATAGAAGCTCTGTATATAATGTTTCAGATCCCCCACAATGCATGGCTCTGTGCCCAAGTAGTTACAAAATGGTTTTAAGAGTACCACCGGGGAATGATACACGTTTTTCATAATCAATCCGTCTAAGATTGCTTGTATCCGTGTCATGAGATTACATAAACTTTGACAAACAGTTTTCTTCCCTGCGTTATGCATGAATCTATATATGTGAAATGCTTGATGCCAGCTGTTGAGTGTTCGTTGAGAACCAATGATAGTCCAGCACACATGTTTTGATGCTTAACAAACAGTTTTGCCCCCTGCGTTATACATGCACGAATTTATGAAGTGGCATAAGAACACATGGCGCCAAAAGAGAATCGATATGTCAAGGAAAAGTCCAGCTTCAAATCGCAGAGGTTTGGAAGTGCTCTTCCTTTATGGAGTGGAATCAATGCTGTATTCTCAAGATCCTTGCAAGCCTGAAGCTTCAAAACCTTTAATTGGGGACAAGAATCAATGATAGGCTGCAAATAAGACATATCTAAAAGTGTCAAGTTGGAGAGTCTCCGTAGGGCCAACAACCCCTCTGGCCCAATTGAAGTGCACGACATCAAAACCAATAACTTGATGGAAGGGCATGCAGCAGTTGCAACAGCCAAGCAATCATCGTTAAGTAAGCTGCAGAAAGAGGCATCAGTGAGTGCAACTTTGGACAATCAATATTTGCTTGAGACAGAACACCACATCCTTTCAGCTCCACTGCTGTCATTTGAGGAGGTATAATCTCGAGTTCAGTCAGATGGGCACATATTCCTAAGTTAAGTGAGAAAAGTCCAACAGGGGAAAATGAGGCTCTCACAACTATCAAGAATAAGGGTATTGAGCATCGAGCAGCCTCCACCCATCCTAAAAACCTTACAACTTTAATCAGTTAATGATTCACACTATGTCAACTTTAGACAAACAAAGGCATTGTAGCATTATAGTTGTCAAACTCTTCTGCTTCCGGAGAACCAATTTCTCAAGTGCAGTTGATGTAATATCAACTCGATTAAGAATTGGACAACTTGTGACATTTATAGATACCAGAGCTGGACTAGATAAGTTCAATTCAACAATCTTGTGGCAATTGACAAGACTTATGTGCTGAAGCCTTGGAAGAGCCAGTGTGACAGAAGTTAGCAACCATCAGAAATTAAGTTGAAGTGCTTCAAATCGTTCTTCGTGGACCTGGCTATATCAATGATTCCATTTCTGACTTTGTTTAGCTGTTTATTGTTGCATTTATAGTTGAATTATTCGCTCATTTGCGGCTTTGGAAGCACTTCATGATTTTTGTATACAACGGAACATATATGTATAACAGAATATGAATAACACAGAAAGAATGCCATTTGTTTAACAAAAGACTTCAGGAGAGTAAACAATATCTTCAAGAACCAGCAAGAAAATGTTATAAATCCGGAGCCCAACAACGTTCCTGCAATATAAATTCATAATGTTATTTACATTCATCGACCTTCTTCATAAGGTCCATTCACATCATACATTCACATTTTCATCATGCTTTAGCATGGTAATTCCTATATTAGGATTAATTACAAATTTAGGGGAAACAGGGTGTTAGACTTGGCTAGATCAAATGACAAAAGGATCTTAGCTAGAATACAATAAGGAAACTAAAATATAATACCTGATAATAGATGAGTACTACGGGTTCAATGGATGACCTGGAACTGTGGTATCTCACACGGTAACTACTGAAAGTATAGAAAGTTTGCCCTGGTGGATAAAATTCTCGGAATGGCCTGGAAGCTGTCCCAAATGGTGCACCATGCTCTAGCTCTCAGTCCTGATGACTGACTAGACCCTCTGCTGGTGTCTCTGGACCCCCGATGGATCCCCCTGGGGGAATGTGCCCCTCTCACTGAAAAAATGCACCCTACTGATTCCACCGTTAGAATCGGATGAGATGTATCTCAAAATGATCGCCTTGGCCTACTGGGAAATGGGTTGGAAGGGTTTCCATGGATCTGATCTAATGATCGGTCAGGAACCTCGAATTTGTGCACCAAAAGTGTCACACTCCCAACTCTGGAAAATGTGCCCCAGATGATTTCTCCATTGGAATTTGATGAGGAACCAGGAGAAAGATGCGCCTTACCTTCCTCTCAACTGGTTCATAGGGGAATCTCTGAACTCTCCCTGGATGGGACAAGTCGATCCACTGAACCTCCTCAGGATCTGCGCCCTCACCCTGGATAAGTGCAGCCTTACTATTGGACCATGTGTAACTACTGTTGAAGAATGATGGAATACCTATGTGATCTTCCTGGTGACTAGGGTGTGTCTCTCAACACCGAAATCAGCTAACTGGTGTCTCCCTCTTGGAATCCACTGAACCATCTCTCCCAAGATGCGCCTCTCTCCTCAATGAAAAGTCATAATATGCATAATGATGAATTAGGTCGCTGACCCTTCTCTTATATATTTTCTAAACCCTAATTCACTGCTAAAACCCTAATTCGATGTTGACTTCCAAATTTAACTCGTATGTTCTATTTTTAGCTCATAATGGCTTAAAAGCGCTTTTAACCAGTTTTAGCTCAATGTCACTTTCCGAACATAACACCTTTGATTGGAGTGACCTCTAGTAACCATGTTCACCCCTTTTCTGGCCCTGGCTATAGTCTAACGGGGTAGTTTAGACCATTAAGCCTCCTCTCTGGAGCTCCTATTTGGAAAGGAAAATTACAGACATGCTACACTTAAAATGTGATATTTGGGATGCATGTGACACATTATGCAAAAATTGAAATTTTATGTGTAATGGATTTCCCTCCAAAGTGTAAAGTCAAGAGAGGAAACTGATGGCCAAAAAACTTTATAGATTCTTCAATGGAAGGGTGGTGGATTTAGAGAACATGGTAGAAGCTGCAAACAATCATAAAACAATATCAATATATATTTCATTCCCGAGGCAAAAATACCTATGCTCAAAATATAAATGACTCAGAGCATGGCCATTGACCAATACACCGCAGATCCATGATGATATTGACTAAGGAGATGACCACTAAAGATACAATGTGGATCCATTTCTCCATGACACGACCAACTCGCAGCCACAGAAGAATACAGAGTGGAGCTACGATATGACAAGAAGATAGCCATAGACAAATACAAAGTGGATCTGTGTATACCCGTTAAATGATTTCCATCGCAACCTAGGAAGATGACTTAACCCATGGTCTTCGTCCCGATCCCAAAATAGTATGATTATGTCCATGTGAATAAATGTTTTGATGTCGAACATGGTAGAAATTGCTTGATTACCGGTCATTGATGTATACCATTTACAAGCGTGAGGGAAATCACCAATGATGTCAATGACTCCCAAGGTACCTATAGTACATTCCAATGAATGTGAATAATGAGTTGAATTCGAACATTCATGGAATCAATAAATCAGGGGTAATTGATGTAAACCATCTGTCGAAAGCGAGGAAGCCCTTCATTGAGGCATGCAGGTTCCAAGGTATCGTTGTGTTTCTAAATCTAATCCCTCGATAATGTGCTGAAGTCGACAGGAAAAGATTCGTTGAAGGAGGGCCTTGATGTATCCCCCATCATCGACACAAAACAATCATAGGAAAGTGATATGAGATAGTGAATATGGATTGACACACAAATGGAAACTTATAATACTGTATATGGTTGATCTGAAGTGAAAAAATTCCCTTGAACATTATGAGGCACGACAAAAAACTTGGCATCTTTCAAATTGTTTGAGAAATGGACCAAAACACAATGCGATAATGAATGGGGCACTCTTCAGATGAGTCGAAGGAGTAATAGGAATCATGGGATTGGTATGACTCAAGGGAGAGTAAATTAACCAAATGTAAGGTGAGATGCAAACATGTGCCATGTTCAAGGGTGACAACAACAACTGCCTTAAAGGTTTCAAGACACTTGACCCACTTCCTTCAATTTCCCCCCCATCTAGATAGATGATTACCTCTTTGTTGTTTATTGAGCTTGAGGAGGAAAACAAATGCTCGGTATAACTCACCTACGGTAAGTTCCTCTTCCTATGTTTAACGAACTTGAATAAGTAATGGTTCATCCCCATATGGGCCCTTCAATGTATGATTTTACGAGTCTAGAGTAGGAAAACTCGGTTGTTTTTCATGTTTAGGGAGTTTGAAGATAACTTAAAGAAAACTCCGTAGGTATTCTTTTTCGTAAGTTTAGTCTCCAAATCTTGAAAAAGAATAAAATAATGCGAAGGAGAACCCTTCTAACCAAAGTGGTCAGAGTATTCCTTTTTCCTAGTTAGTCTGTTGGGACCGAAAAAGGGTTAAACTATCACCCAACAGACGACTCTTCGTGACTTTTATCGAGCTCGAAGAATGACGAAGTATGCTCGAATGGATTGCAAGGTTACCAAAAAGTCTCGCTCCATATGTTCCTGCATTAAAAAGACATTCTATGCAAAAATTCATCAACAATCCTTTAAAAAACGAACCGAAATTATGGAAAAATATCAAATAAAATGAAATTTCGATGTGAAAAACGTTTTAATAAAAGTAGTTGGTAAGTGGTTAAAAGTAATTTGGGTGAAAAATCTAGTTCATTTGACTTTACACTTTCACCTACCACTTTCACTTGGATTTTTTCCCATTTGTAGCATTTTTTTCGGTGTTTATTGTGGGAGCTTCGGGCCATTGTTTGTTATTCCGTCCAGACTAGATTAGAGATCTGACCCTTCTCTTTCTTTTCAATGTTTTCATGTTTGTTTTTATGCAAGTTTTGGCTATTTTGGGGATCTTTAGGAACCTCCATTGCGCCCTACTAGGGTGGCGCTCCCCTAAGACATCGCGGGGGTTCCATCTTAGATCTTTGCACCTTGGTTCCTTTGACTAGGGAGCACCAACGCTCTGTAATAGATTGTAGGGGGATGCCAGGCACAAAACAAAAAAAAATTGCATGGTTTAACTGTTTAGGAAATCGTTTTTGGACTTGGGAGTTTGACTAATGATATTAAATGTTGATTTGAAGGGATTTTGATAGCCAATATGCTCAATTGGAAGGAAAGAGAACACAAAAATGATGATTTGGCTGCATTGCATGAACCTCAAGCTAGGGTAGTGCTCTAGAATTGTGGTTTACTGCAAATTTTCAAGATACAGAACATGCGAAAGGAGACACTTCTCCTTGAGCATCTGATTTTATTATGGGATGATGACGAGTAGGATTTCTGAGTGGGATCTCATCTTTTAGAGATCAAAATCGAGGATGTGTACTTTCTTATGGGGCTCTCTAGAAGGGGAGCACCCATCATCTTATCCAGACATCGTGCCATGCCATTGTAGACTGATGACTACATAGCACGGTTCTGTATGTGGGGATCCCACAAGGAAAGTGGCATGATATTCATTAAGGATGTGAAAGATCTTCCATTATGAGCTATCCTCTTTACCATTACCAAACTGACAAGAAGCACCAATCCTCATCTGGCTTCCAAATCACATATGGCATACACAGTTGAGTGCATTGAGACGAAGATCTTCAATTGGTGTGCATGATTTCTAGCAAATGACAAAGATCATATTTCTAGATGTAGATTAGGGAGGAAGAAACAATTTGGGTATGGATATTTCTTGGTATCGTTCTTCCTAGAACGAATACCCCTGATGCAACCACAAATTTCTTTGATAGAGCATCTGATATCTGAGTCTTAGATGGAGAATGAGCCTTCATCAATTTCTTTTACTGTTGATTTATTTGCATGGTGGATGAGGTAGATCATTATGATAGAAGACTATCCTTATGTCAGGATGGACTTCAAAGGTAGTGCGGATTTAATGCTCCCTGAAGGGGCACAATGGGACGCATCAGGTAGATTTGAAAATGTGACCTTGCAAAAAGTGTTTTTTGATTTTTTATAATATTTATATATATATATTTTATGGTACAAAGAGGGATATAAACATGTTTGTTTTTCATCATGCAGACAGAAGGATGGACCGCCCAGCTCGAATGTTTCCATTTGGACGATTCAGTGGTGCTCAGGTAGCAACAGAGGCAAGTGGCGGAGCTGGAAGACTCCACGAGGTAGAGATAAATCCTAGGGGGATTACCATGGGTGTCCCTTCTATGAGATTGCGAGATGTGCCTTATCACCCATAGAGGCACATAGTGGGTGTACCAAAGATTCACAAAATTGGATTGAGTATGGAATAGATGCGATTAAGTTGACAAACCACAAATTGGGAATCAAGACTAATGATTATTCCACAACATTATTGGTTTTAGGTCCAAGACAGGTCCCTCTTGAGCTTACCAATTCGCCATAATGGTAAATGGTGCAAGCTACATAAGCTAAGTTTCGGGTGTGTCGGCTAGTGCCATCTGCAAATTGAAAATGTATAGGGAAATATGCTGACATCTACACATTCAAGAAAAAACCAGGGTATAAGTAGATAAGGATGAAACAAAACTCTTACACGCAGAAAAAAAGACACACCAAAACAAATCATATGGTACAGTAATGTACAAAGAACACATGCAAGATTTTCTAATCATAATACTTTTTTAGGTAGATCCTGTTGTGAGGCTCACCGAGAGGGATTCCATCATAATCGAATAATTCGTAGGCACCTCTTTGTAGAACATGTTTATGATGTAAGGTCGATGCCACATAGGCTCTAATTTCCATGCTCCAAGTTTATCATGGTCTTGGTCATAGAATAGGACCAGATATCCTTCTGTGAATATGCGAGGTCGGACACACTATCATATTGGGTCTTTATGCATTTTTGATATGTATCGTTAATGAAAGCAACATCATGATGGGTTTCATCCAAATTCTTTAGATATAGAGAATTTTCTTCTTCGATAGAGGTATTGGGTAGGAGCTCTACGACTAGCTTTAGAGATGGAATATCGCATTCAATCGACAACACCGCTTCTAACGCATATACCAACTGGAAATGTGTGAATCCAGTGGCGGTTTTAACCTAAGTCTGATAGGCCCAGAGTGGTGAGAAAAGTTGCAAATTCCAATTGGTTTTGTTCACCCCCACCATGCATTGAAGAAAAGTTTTCAGAACCTTTTTGATGGCTTCAACTTGTCCATTGACTTGAGGATAGTAAGGGGATGAGTTTTCATGTCGAAAACCCATTTTGGTATGTAATTCACTCATCATATGATTTTGGAAATGAGATTCATGGTTAGTTACAATAGCTCATGGGACTCCAAATGTTGGGATGATGTGATTAAATACGAAAAAGTGTTGCAGTTCGACCATCGTTTAGAAATGTAGGCATAGCCTCAACCCATTTACTGAAATACTCAACTGCGACGATAATATAACCATGCCCCCCGATTGAGGTAGGATTACATTGCATGAAATCAATACCCCATTTTTCAAAGGGGCCGATGGCGATGACATGATGGAGAAGAGCTGGGTGGGTACATGTTTTCTTCTGAAATATTTGACAGAGTGGGCATTTTTTAACAGCCTCAATGCAGTCTTTGAAAATGGTTGGCCAAAATTAACTGGCACATAATATCTTCTGGTTTGTAGCCATCCCAGAGAGATGAACGCCACAGGATCCTAGGTGACAGTCATTTAAAACATGCTCAGCCTCTTCATGGGTCAAACAACGTCGTAGAATAATATCAATACCACGATGATATAAAGTGTTGCCAACAATGAGGTAGTATTTTGAATGATGTCTAATACTATGTCTTTCGTCATGTGAAATACCTAGTTGGAATCATTGGGTCTGGATATTTAAAAGAATGTCTCCATACCATGGGTTAGACATACTGATAAGGAACAACGAATCATCCAGAAGGGAACCATTTGGGTCAGTTTCCTCCTCGGTATGGGGAAGATCACAAATTAATTCGGAAAAAAACCAATGATTTTTTTGCTTTGGATTTAGTGAACTCGAGATCAAATTCCTGAAGAATGACGATCCATTTTGAATATTCCCCCCCAAGTACTTGATGAGTCAATATGTGGTACATGGGGTTCGAGTCAACAATAACCATGGTAGTGCGAAGTAAGATGTAGTGTCAAAATATTTTGACAACGATGACCACTGCCAAATCTAACTTCTCAACATGAGAATATCGAAGTTCAGGACCTGAAAGGCTCTTACTTAAATAAACTATGATATGTTCTGCACCATCGTTGTCCCGTTGAACTAACACCATAGCAATAGTGGAAGTGGAGGTGACCAAGTAAAGGATATAATCTCTTGTATAGTTAGGGGGGTGTATTAGTGGTGTATGCATCAAAGCATGTTTGAGAGCGTCAAATGAGCATTGAGAAATTTCATCCCAAATGAAAGGGACATCCTTTTGCATCAATCTCATGAATCCTTTCATAATTTCTTCGTAATTGTAGATGAAACAACGTATACAGTTTTCCTTCCCTTGCAAACTTTGAAGTTGAGTATGGTTGTTGGGAGGAGGTAAAATGGGGATAGATTTCTTTTTTAAGGGATCCACCCTAATCTTGTCTTTGGATACCATGAAGCTAGGACTCTTCCTAATTTGACAACAAAAACACATTTGTTGGGATTCAAACGTATGTTATAATGATGAAATCTAAGAAATATCTCTCTTATATGACCAATATGATATTTTCGATGAGCCGAATGAGTTGGAAAGTCATCGAGGTAGGGCTCAAAAATATGCTTGATATCGTGGAAAGTGTACGACATGGCCCGCTGAAAAGTGGCTTTAGCATTTTTAAGGCCAAAGGGTAATTTATGATTTGAGAAATTCCCCCATGGGCAGATGAAGGTTGTTTTGTGTTGATAAATTGGTAGGATATCTATCTGGTTATATCCCGAGAAGCCATCCATAAAAGAGAAAATTATGCTTCTGACACAATTATCGACAATTTGGTCGATGAAGGGCGTAGGGTAATTATCTTTCGGATAAGCCTTATTGTGATCCCTATAGTCGACACAAAATCGAATTGTCTCTTGTTTCTTTGTGACCGAAACGATGTTGGAAACCCATTCGGTCAGTTGTACGGGGTAAATGAAACCAGATTTCAATAATTTTTCTACTTATGCCTTTATTGTCGCAGTTTTCTTAGGATGAACAAGGAGAAGTTTCTGTCGTACAGGTTTAGCTCCAGGGTAAGTTTTAATTTCATACACAACGAACGTAGGGTCGATCCCGGGTATTTCTTCGTAGCTCCAGGAAAAAATAACGTGGAATTCTTTACACAAGGTGGTGCAGTTTTGAATTTCTTCAGTTGAACAATTCACACCTAGTTTTATGTTTTCCAAGACACATTCTTTTTCTGATATGTTTACACTGATGTTTTGCGATATGTTTCCTAAATTTACTTTGGAGATAGTATCTTGAGTGAGTATCGAATATTGAGGATCGTCGAAAATATTAGAGGGAAAAATAGCTTGAACATATTTCTCGATTTCATCCAAACTGGGAAGAAAGGATGAGAAATGGTGGTTATCATCCCATGATGACTCTTCGATATTAAGCATTTCCATAATGGATTGATCAGATGGAAAAATTTGTAGGATGTAATCAAAGGTCGAGGTTAAGGAATATAACCAAGTTGGTAATGAATAAGAATTAGACACCACGAGATGTTGGTCATCAGATGAAGGAGAGGCAGATTGAATGGATTCGTATTTGGCTTTGGGGGGACTAAGTGGCATAGTGTCACCTAGTGTATCGAATTCTAAAGGACTAGGTATAATCTAAGGATCATATGATTCAAGGGATTGATGTATCGTTGTCAAAATCATATTTATCGTTGCGATATGCTGCAAAATTTGAGGAACAGGTGCGGGGAAAGCTCCTATGAGTGAAGAATATTTCAGTATACCTACCCCTACACTTTCATAAGTAATCTTTGAGTCCCCCAAAAATGGAATATTTTTGGATGTTTGATTGCGATCATCAAGTGTATAGTGATCTAACTAATTTATGGTAACTATTTTTCCTTGATGAGGAAACTTGACACATCGAAAAACCAAAGAGGCCACAACAGTCATAGCATAAAACTTGCTTCTTCCAAGCAATAAGTTATAATCTAGAGGAGCGTCGACTACTTCCACATCGACAAAAACACTTTTCCCCCCTAGTTGAACGACTAATGATTGCAATAGTCCATGAGGTATGAAACCGCGTCCATCAAATTCTTTCAACATGGTAGGATATTGATTAAGACCAAGTGATTTAAGACCTTTATAATAGGCTAAGGACATGACACAGGTCAATGCTCCTTCATCCAATATAGTGCAATGAATATGTTGATTGTGAACAACAACATCAATTTGAAATGCAATTTGGTGAGAGAGACTTGATTTATAATTGTCCAGGTTAAACATGGTATTATTGGATGACTCGAGATCTATAGCTCCAATGGCCACCAAGAGAGTCCTATGCTGACTAGGGAAATTTTGTAGCACTTCGAGAGCCGACATTGCACAAGGTGCTTGGGACAAATATTCAACAATGTTGTAGTTCTGGGAAGCATGAGAGTTGGGATTAAAGGTCAAATTTCAAATACTATTCTTGCGTGGATGTAATATAGAGTCAAAGGTAGGTTTCTCAATCTGGAGAGGTCCAGATGGAGGGGTAATAGAAGTGGAAGGTGGATCAATCACGGTTCCATTAGTTACACTTTCTTTACTGGTTTTCCCTTGAGGTGTGTCATATGTTTTAGTTCTAGTGGTCATATCTACACCATTGAACATATAAATATGTGCACTTGAGGAAGCATCCTTGTTAGGAGGATGACCTAGGTTTCCTCCTTGCAGAGGTGCAAGATTTTGTGCAACCAATGACTGTTGCTGTGGAAAAGGATGTGTCAAAACAATGGGTTGGTAATTTCCTTTAAATAATTTTGATACTTCTTCTCGGTGGGGATAGTCTCTTGTGTAATTATCTTCAACACATATGAGATAGGGAAATTTTAGTTTGTGGTGTGGTTGTTTTTCAGCAACAGGTGGTTGTTGTTTTTTTTTTATATATATTTTCTGTTTGATTAATACTTTTATTTGATTTATTTTTACTCTTCTTTCCCCTTTAGATTGTTGTGGTGAAGTAGAATGAACTACATTTACTTCAAAAAATTTAGTTGGGGGGAATTAGATGGGATAAAATTCTATATTGTAGTTGGGGTAGAGACTGAATGATTTGTAGTCCTAGTCGACTGTGAGGCAGGTTGATTTTTGATAGAATCGATAACGCCATCAAAATGAGCGGTAGATGATGGCTTGGATGGATCGGTTGATGTATGAGGAGAATTTGGGATCAATTCGTATAAAGCACCCGATTGGGAATAAACCAAATCTAGATATTGGGCACGAGAAATAGTTTAATCTTCTATAACTACGCCTCCCATTGCTACATCATGAGCAATAGGTGGTAACAAGGATTTTGTGAACCATTTTGCCAACAATTGGTCTGGGATGGTAGCTTTGA
Organism: Picea sitchensis; assembly: GCA_010110895.2. Taxonomy (NCBI): domain Eukaryota; kingdom Viridiplantae; phylum Streptophyta; class Pinopsida; order Pinales; family Pinaceae; genus Picea; species Picea sitchensis. Next base: position 85,335 of record SNQJ01S0007311.1, on the reverse strand, counting down.
TCAACCATATTCGTTGTCTCCACTCATGAATATGATCGGAAATGTGTACGGAGTTATTATGATGAAGGAAGGTCAAAAGTTTCGTTCCAGTTTCGTATCTAATTGGCAGTTGAAAATGGGTGAGGAAAGCCATTGCAAGTGAATTGAAATCTTGAAAAGATTTGCATTTCAATTCGGTGTACCATTTTGCTGTGTAAACCGTAAGAGTACGTTGGAAAAGATGCAAAATAGTAGAGTCATCCATCAAGGAGTTTGATGAACACCAAATATGAAATTTCATGACATGATTATTCAGATTTTCTCTAGGTTTATCGTCAAATTTTGGAATATCTGACGGTAACTTGGAGATAATTACTAGCCAAAAAGGTGAGTGCAAAATGGGATCATTTTTCAATCTCAACAGGTTCGGGATATCTAAAGTAGACAAAAGAGGTAACCGTCGAATTCTTTGAGGATGATACTGGTGAGACATGGGAACACCAGTAGGACCGTAAACTGGTTTTTTTGGGAAGTAATATCAAGATTTTCCTCCCATATGTGGCTGTTGCTGATTTTGGCCAGCAAAAGTAGGATTCATTTGTTGGGGAACTTGGGTAAAAAGTGAAGGAAACCCATTTGACCCTAAGGGGGATAACCAGTGTAACCCATGGGAGTTAACCAGTTTGACCCTGAGAAGGGTAACCGATTTGACCATGGGGAGGATAACCAATTTGGCCATGATGAGGGTAACCAATTTGACCTTGAGGAGGGTAACCAGTCTGACCTTGTGGAGGAAAGATGATTGACTATGAGGACCCCAAGTGGGATTTGGGACGCCTAGGAATGGTTGTCCGTAGTAAATTCCTGAAGGGTTAGGACTTAAAGATCCTCTTGGTGGGTTTGGATGAAAATATCCTCCTTGAGGTGGTGGATTAAAAGATCCTCCCTGAGGTGGTCCCCAAGTTTGTTATGGGTTTTCGAAAAAAGAACTTGGAACTTGGCCCATTGCCATAGGTTGGGTAATGACTGGGACTTGTCCCCCAAATGAGGGTTTCCCCACGGTAGGGATTTGTCCACTAAATGAGGGTTCCCCCATGGTAGGAATTTGTCCACTAATTAAGGATTCCCCCCTAGTAGGTATTTTTCCCCCAATCGAGACTTGTGGTATGGTAGGGTTTTACATTGTATGATGGGAAGGTGTCCCAAGAGGATTCTATGGTGTGAATGAAGTTGTTGCTTGAAGATGCATTGTTGGTGTAACTGTCATAGTATTTTGTAAATGAATAGGAATGAAAAGACCTGTATCACTTGTTATTTTTCTTGAAGTGGTAGTGGTATTAAGTGTTGGTCTGGTAGGGTGGTCAGGGTACTGACTTGATGGTCCTTCATATGCACTAGTGGTGACAGATGTATGTGGAGGGATAAAGAGTGGACGATTCAAATTGAATTTTTCATAAATATCACAACCTAATGGAGTTCTCCATAGAAGACGAACATCAGTTTGATGTGGATCTACCATTTTGGTAGAAAAGACAGGGGTTGTATAATATTCATTTGTGCTGGGTTGTTCTGATTCCATGTCAACTTCTTCAAATGGTCTTGACGATAATCTAGGATAATCTTCAACTATGATATTTCCTGAAGAGTCTACTCAGAGAAGAAGTGGATAAAGAGGGTTGGTCAATGCTGGGTTTGCAGGAAGGAGAAGACCTTCTTGAACTATTATGATTGCTACCTTATGATGTTCAATCAAAGGAGTAACAACACTCCCTGTGTCCGAATATTTTTCAACTTCTTCATGGAAAGTGTCTTCAGGTGAATTAAGAGGTCAGGGTTTGTAGTCTTTTGGGGGAAACCCTTGCATCCTACGTGGTCGACGAAGACCTTTGTCATACACAATGCCAATATTAAGGACAAGTAGGGTGAAAAAACAACACTCGCTAAAAATCTAGAAAACCAACAAGCAAAACAATAACTTCTCCCAATGAACTTACTATTTGGTGATGAAATGCAACATCATAAGAAAAAAGTGAGAAGGGACTAGGATTGAGAGGGTGGACCGATTACATTGGCGACCTTCTTAACAAACTTACGCCTTGTTGCAAGTTCCCTTACGGTTTTACCCGCAGGTTACCCTCCAAGGAGCCCGAGTGAGTTTGACCAACGTCTGAACCATGTACAAGAAATAATTCCCTTGGTCGTCACCTCGTTTATAGACCCCAAACAAGAATTCACACATTCGCCAAATTATCAAAAATAAAATCTTTTTAATTTCCAAGACCAATGCATATGCAGTTCTGCAAATTCTCTTTGTTTGATTTTTAGATGCAAGCAATGACATGCTTCTAATGCTTCGTTTTTTCACTAATAATGAAAAATTTCACAACGGAAATGGCATAGAACAGGAAGAAAAATATCGTCCAAACAAAGATACTCACAAAAGGAATCAAAGGAAACAAAACTTAGTCAAACATAGATCCAAAAAAGATAAAAAAGTCGAGGAAATCACACTCAATAATCTTTGAAAAGTGAGCAGAAAGACATTATATCAAACCTAGGTTGTGGCAATCAATCAAGTTTCAATTCCTTCAAACAAATTAAGACTAACAAGGAACTCAATGACCAACAAACCATTGCAGATTCCTCCAATCAGGTAGATAACTGATGAACGTGAGAAACAAGAATCAAACCAATGAAAGGTAAAATAAACCAGTCTCACAATCTAGGAAGGATTTGAAATCTCAACAAAGATCAATAACATTTCTTTGAACCAAACAATGTAAAAAAAATTTGGAAGATTCCTGGGTAAAAAATCCTTGATCAACATAACTGAGCAGAACATGGCATACCTGAATATTCTCACAAACATGAGAGGGTGGTGCTCATTTCTTAAAGGAGACAGGGTAGAGTGGTGTTCCCTGTAAGGCTTCTGGGGAGCACCAGTGTGACAGTGGTGCCCTGGTGGCCACTGCAGGGGAGAGCCAGTTATGGGAAAGTTAAAAAAATGTTGAAAAAAGGATAAAAACTCTGGGAGATCAGGTTAGTGGCTCTGTGAAGCTTTCAATAAGGAAAAGGACAAAAGGGAATTGATTCAAAATCAAGCATCAATCGAGACCTAATGATGGGAAAAAGGATTTATACGATCCAAGGAAAGACTAGTCAAAGTCGATTCCTAACGGAGTCACCGTTTTCTATTATAGAATGTTTCCCTTACGGACATGTGAAACCTCCCTTGGATTCATAGACCCCTATTACCAAGAAATAAAAGTACAAATTGCTGGTATATTCCTTTTAGATCTAATTCAATTAACCGGACAAGAAGAATGAAAGTGTGACATACCTTATTCTGGTGATTTTCCTTGATGCTCCAACCTTAGGCTTGATTCCTAAGCTCCTTAAGACATATGGAATCCTACAAATAACAACAAAGATATATTTATTCCACTCTATATAATTAACCAAATAGATCTACCTATGAAGAATGTACGACAATAGACAAGTAAATGCGAAAGTACACATACTTGAAGGAAATAGGCCAAGTATATTAATTTGAGAACCCAAAAATATACTTACAATTTGAGTTTGAATATGCAACAGCGCCTCTAGGATCTCTTTGTCCAACCCTTGCATGAACAATGTAAGATTAAAATAATGATGCTATTACTGATTTCTTCCTCCCCCTTCACCATGGAAATGCCTTCAATTTATAGTCACGAGAAGTACAACCACCATGAAAAAATGAGGGATATGGACCCTTTAGGTTTGGATTAGATCCTAAGGTGAAGCCCAAGCATGAGGGTTGAACATAACTAACCCAATCTGAGAGAGGTGGCCCATAGAATTTGGTGGAGAAGATCCCCCTTTTTCCTCAACAAGAATGGAGCTCCCCCATAGTGAGAGACATGGCGCCATCCTAGCAGTGGCGCTCCCCTAACATGACAAAGTGGGCGCCATGGCACTCCCTTAGAATGGCCAGGGGGTGCCACCCTTCGTAAATGCTCAAAAGTAGGTTGAAATTTCCAAGGAAAAGGTGTGTCTTGATTGCCAAATGATGGGGCTTTTCCTTCTGATATGATTTAGGGGTCGTGGGAAGTGTTTTTATGGTTTCAATTGAGTTGTGACACTTATGAAGCACGTTACCACACTTGCACACTTGCGACAGATTAGGTGTGAAAGTTATGATGTGATGTTTGCACCACATGCGACACTTAGAATGTGATATTTGTGACGCATGCGACACATTATGCAAGCGTGGAAATTTTATGTGTAATAGATACCAGTCTCTTATAGATCTTCGTAGACACCAATCTACTCGAGACACCAATCCCCACCGTTAAGAACCAACTTAGAAAGAGACACCAATATCTGAGCTTCACCAACCTTCATTGAGTCTACTTTCTATTTCTGCGTTCACCAAGTCTTCTTGTTTCTTTTTCCTTTACCATGTCTTCTCACTACATCTGCCTTTACCAGGTCTGACCAAAATTTGAATTTTCAAATGACAACTTTCCCAAAGCTTTCTATTTTGGCCCTCTTCCCAAGAACGAAATTTTGAAACATGCCACATATCCAATTTTTTAAATATGATTCTAAAACTTTTACCTGAGGTACTTATGTATGTCTCCTCTATCACTGCAAAATCTCAAGGTCTCAAACAACCCATAAAATAAGTTATAGCAAAAGTACTGAGTCGACTTGTTTGAAATTGATTTGAGGAGCATTCAAGAACACTAAATTACACAGAGCTTATATTTGAAAGTATAGTGACCCAACATCTAAGAGTTTTATCACATGTACACCAAGATCTATCCTTCCTCTCTGCAAAATCTTAAGGTTTGAAACATCCTAGGAAATAAGTTATAGAAAAAGTTCCAAGATGACCTGTTTGAAACTGATTTTAGGAGCATTTAAGAACCCCAACTTCCACAGGGAATATATCCAAAAGTATAGAAAAACAACATATCATAATTTTACCACATGTACGCCAAGATCTCTCCTCTGTCTCTGCAAAATCTCACGATCCGAAGCATCCTAGAAAATAAGTTATAGAAAAAGTGCCAAGATGACATGTTTGAAACTTATTTCAGGAGCATTTGATAACCCTCACTTCCACAGGGCATATCTCCAAAAGTATAACGAACCAAAATCTCATATTTTTACCATAACTACACCAATATCTCTCTTGCATCTCTACATAATATCAGGGTCTGAAACATCACAAAAATAGCGAAAGTACCAAGCTAACATGTTTGAAACAAATTTCAAGAGAATCGAAGAACCATAAATTCCACAGAGCATATCTTCGAAAGTATAGTGAACTAAGATTTTAAAATTTTACTACAGGTACACCAAGATCTCTTCTTTGTCTCTTCCAAATTGAAAGGTCTAAAATGTCCGAGAAGAAATGTCATTGAGAAAATGCCAAGATGACTTGAAAATTATTTCACAATTCAATCTTTGCTAATCCATTTTTCACATACACACACTTTCTCTCAATGCTTTCTCTTTTTATACTTTTTCATAACCCTTCATGAAGGGGTGTGTCTATTAATTAAATAATTAATTCCCAATACCATTGGAAAATACCTCAAATACCATGGGAAAATACCCCAAACCCATGGGTTTGAAACCACCATTTCACTTTTTAATTTGTCACATGCACCCCTATTTTAATATACTTGTAGACCTATATATAAAAATCAATCTTGGAAATGTTGTGTGTATTGTAATACCATAATATGACATTAATGACATTACTAATCCTTTGACATCAATGGAAATAATTTCAACACCTCTCACAAAACTTTAACCCAAATTAAATTGTAAAAAACTAAACCAAAACATAATTATAATTATGAATTGATTTTAATAGTGTTATTATTAATTATGTTAATCTTTCAAAGTGATAGTTTAGTAGCATCAACGAGTTTTGAGATAGAATGCATACTACTAAAATTATGATGCAAGATGGTATGAACAATGACCCGTGTAAGTTTTTTGTAGTATCATAGAACACAATCCAACTACCTATCAATGAATGGGCATTGGGAATTAAAAAATTAACTCACTTGAATAAATCCCTTGGAGCCAAGCTCTTGATTAGCATTAGATAAACTTTAATAAATTCCAAATAATAAACCTTAAAATAGAAAAGGACAAAACTAGATAATTGCAATATTTTTATTGTTATTCTCTTTATTTTTTAATGTATAAATAAGCCCCATACATAGAAGAACTCACTAAAAACATTGTAGTACATTTTGTTTACACAAGATGTTTTGGGAACCATTTAAAGTATTTCCTTGAAATTGAAGGATGGTATAGGATGAAGTACAACAAAGGAGGAGAGGCTTTGAAACATTATACTTTTGTCTCCTAAGAATCACTTTTTAGACTATTTTGTTGTAGGGACCCAAATTAATTCACCAAATTGTAGATAAGAAATTTATTGAAAATTTGATAAAACTGCTTAGAAATATTTGGCCAAATGATCCAGGGGATAGATGTGCAAATTCTTTTTATTAAATTTGGTACTTTCACTTGTTCAATGCTTAATATATTTTCTCTTTATTTTTAGTTTATTAAATATATAAAAAAAATAAGTAATATTCATAATTAAAAATTCAATCACTAAAGTTGTTCCTTTCAATTTAGGGATCTGACAATCTCAATATTAGTAATTCAAGAAAGACTAATTCATATACAATGTTAATCCACGTTGTGATTCATGCCTTATTGGTTAATTGCTTCCCTCACCTTTTGGGCATTGTGGATGGAAATTTAGTTAAAGATCTAAATTTTTATGAGAAGAATCATCTATCCAAATGAAGAGTGTAGAGAAGGGGTAAAAAACCATATAGATAATGAATGATAGTGCAAATCTATAGAACCTTGATGGAGGAGTCTTCACTTTGTTCAATTTCTAAGTTGGTTGTAGAGGACATTCAATGACCTATCTCCACACACTGCATGTCAATAGGAGAAGGCCACTAACACACATTCCCCCCTCTTTTTTGTTTTTGGCTTACTCTCTCTCCATTATGTTGAGTGTACATTACATAATTTCCACAAAATCTATTTTGAGATATATTAAAATTTTACTAGAGGAGATTTAAAATTTTCTTTCAAGGTCGTCCTCCAACTCTATTCTAATTGTAGACCTTTTCACTTCTATAAATTAGCTCTTGTCAACAATTAAATATTCTCCTTTTAATATATGGAAAAGTAACGTGTATTTGAATTTGAGTTGTTGACAATTTACACAACAATTTTGTTATATGTTAGTACTGATCAATTAACTAAAATATCCAATACATTATCTAAAATCATTGTTATTTTCTATAGGAGGAGTTGTTGCATGGACAATATCAATGTCTTCACAAAATAATTTAACCACATATATTTTTCACTGATGTGTACATATTTTCCTATAAGAGAACACGTTTTAAGCTCCATCTTATAGCAATTCAAACAAAGAATACCTTCTTTCAGCATGAATTTGCATTTTTTTTAGATATATCTCCCTTCCTTTGCTTATATGTCTAGAAGGAATCATCCTTAACGTTATAATTCCTATATTGATTATTGGGGAGCTGGATAGATTCTATTGAACCACAACACATTTATATTTTGATGATTCTAATTACGGTGTGAGTGTTTTGTATTGATTATAAACATTTGTATTCATTGTTTAAGGTCTTTTAAGATGTTGTATTTTATATATTTTGTATACTTTCCTTGTTATTGTATCTTTGTATTTCATCTATAAATATAGATAATACTAGAGGAACAAGATCAAGAGATGAAGATGAATGTAGAAAATGATCAGATTAAAAGAGAAAGGGGAAAAATATAGCAAAAGAGAACACCATAGTAAAGGTGAGTTATAATTATATAATTTATGAAATTTATATAATATTTAAATATATGAATTTGTTTTTATTAAGACTTGTGTTTATAACTCTAACCCTTAATCCTTAATGATTAATAATTCTATACTTTGTTGTAAAAAAGTAAAGGAAAAAAAAAGACATTTTAAGCCTCAAATAAGATAGAACAAATATTTACAAAAGGAAAATCCAATATTTGAGTATAGACAATCATCAAATCTTCAATAGAGTCGATCATCACTTTGTATGATTTATCTTGTATTTTTTCTTGGATATTGTAGAGTAATTTCAAGTTTTAGCTTGGATCCACCTGAAGGGTTACCAAAGAATTATATCAATGTGATCAAAATCACACAAGGAACTTTTGAGATAAGTCTCTTGCAATAGTATGGTTGGATCCACATAAAAAAAAGTGCTACTTGAGGACCATACTAATGCAATCAATGTCATACAAGGAATATAATTTTGAGATAGGAATATTATTTTTTAAACTATGATAGGAGTATTACTTTTTTATGAGTAGTATTTCACTACCCATTCTATAGAGTGATATTGATGTTAATTACATTTCTATTACAAAAGATGTAATTAAACTACTTATACGTTTAACGAGTCAAATTAAGGTATAGAATATTTGCGAAATATTTTTCACTATATATGCATGCTATAGGTCTTATGCAATAGTTTTTTAACAATGATTTTAACTATGAGATAGTAATTAGATTTCACACAAAACTAAAGAAGATAATTGTCAAAATTTAAATGCTATAATTGAGATGTTGAAATTAAAATAACACACATAACTGAAAGGAATTGAATTGTTGAATTATATTACACACTCAATTGAAATAAAAGGAATTAAAATTATTTTATTCTACTCCTATTCTAACGAGTCATGGATCTCTCATTTTCATGGGGCCCTTTCTTACTAAATTACATTATGTTAAAATATTAAAAACATGGAAATGAAAAGAATAATACTAAGTCATGGAAATGAAAAGAGAATATTAACACATAAAAATGAAAAGAAAATATAATAATATTACTTACAATTGATCTTCAATACAATCTTCTTTGGAATCTACTCTTTGTTCTTCATCTCTTCTTGTCTTGGGATTACTCCTAGTTTCTTATCTTTTGTCTAAACTATAATACAAGTAGTCTTTTAATTTTAAAAAGAGACTAATACAACAAACTCCAAAATTACTTAGAGTGAAAATATGATCTAACCATATTAATTGGAAAGAATCTCAACTAAATAGAACTACATAACCAAAATAATCATATATCTCAATTTACAATCTCAAATCAAATTAACTGATATCTAATTCCAACTAATATTATTGTAATACAATTATTATTAGTTGACATCCTAACTAATATAATTTCCTATTCAACCAATATTAATTGGGAAATGTTTCTAAATAATATAATTATATATTATTATTATAATAAATTAGCTATATATCATATTGTACAATATTCACAAATTTGAGCCATAATATAGTAAAATCTCACAAATGGTATGAACAAATCATCCTCTTATACTTTATACTGGTGCTAAAAATATACCATATTTTGGATTCATCGTCTTCCATCAACCAAAAATGTTGTCGGTCCCACAACTACCAATTATGTTCACTTGATGTAGACATCTTGCCACATTTATTGCCATGGATGCTTTGATTATGGAGTAGTACTTGCATCATGAAACCACTTTTTACAGGTTTTCAACTTTGTACTTCATTTTTGTGCTTCATTAGATTGCCATTTCTAGTTTTCGATTTAATGGATTTTATTTATTATTATTATTTTTAATAATATAGATAAAAAAACATCCCATGTGTATCATATGTTGGTATTGAGATTACCAACATTGTAGCTAGAAGAAATATCATTATATTTAATTTGAAAAATGTCTCTAGAATGGAACTATGAATTGTTAAAGTAGAGGGAGAACCTCCTGGTTTGAGGGAAGGCTAAAAGGAATCTCCAAAATATAGATATGTAAATCTATCTTTGAAGTATTCAATAATATTTATTATTTGTAGTGGATATGGAAAGTAAATATAATTGCAGCGTCAACATGTATGGGATTAAATGATAACACTTTATTGTCCTCCTCCCAACCAAGTTGTGATTGGTTTGATAATGACACAAAAGAACATGGGAAAGGATCGTGATGGAACATCTTTATTCTATTTTTTTTTGTCAAGAACTTTCCCTCCACAAATCACAAATCTGGTTTTCAAATAAATTATCCCCAATGGTGTTATAAGGGTTTATGCATTGAGTTTTATTTATTTATTTATTTTTAATTTTTTTAACTTATTTTTTTAAATGCATTTATTATTATTATTAGTATTATTTAACAAATAATACATTTGAAGTATTGAAAAATTAAACAAATACTAGATCCCGATTCAAGATTTTGTAGTGGTTGTGTATGATAGGCAACAACTTGGAAGGTTTTATAGCAATACTATAATGTTTTGTAGCAAAATAGAAGGTTCTACAACAAAATTAGAGCATTTTGCAGTAAGACTATAATAATCTATAGTAGCCTATAATGTTCTACAACAAACTAGAAGGTTTTGTAGCAATGTTGTAGTGTTTTGCAACAACTTGTAGTAGAGTAAAAGAATCTTTTACATCCACGCTGTAGCTCTCTACAACACCTTGTAGTGTTTTGCATCATGGAAAAATAAAGATTGGAGATAGTTAGAATTAAACCAAAATAATTATTTTGCAACTTATACATGGGCATCTTGTTGGTTGCAAAATTTAAAAAGAAACATGTAAAAACAAAGATTTTTTTTCCAAAACATCCCAAGGTCTAATGGCACCCCAAAATGGAGTTTTCACCATGTTAGGGTCCCACCCTAAATCCCCTAGTTAGTGAAATATATGTTTACTTAATATATTGAGGGTCATCTCTATTAAATAAGGTCCACTAGTTAGTGGTTGAGGTCTCATTATGGAGGTGCACTAGATGGTTAGGATTTTGGTCAATTAGAAAATATATTGTGTAGTAGAAGGTATGCAATCAATTGTTAAGTGAATATTACTGTGTTTGGAGGTTTGTTGATGTTGGAGGTTTCCCCCTCAAAGTGACTAGTAAACATTGCATCTAGTTCTGAATGTCAATAAAGGTTTGCTTACTATTTTTATTTCTCAATTTTGTTTCTATTTATTTTCGTTCCTTGACTATATTCCGTTCTGTCTTTCTCTGTTTATTTGTTTTCCTCACCTACATGCCATCTATTTTGCATTGAATATTTAGTTTCATCTAAGAAAGAACATCACAAATGGTATTGTGTTAACACACACTCCAATTTCAATTCCTTTTTTAGGATAAAGATGTGTGATAATGCCTTTAAATAACATAAAGATATGTCATTCAGTAAGTAAACTTATATTTGGGGAAAAATACACGTAGAAAATACAATAGGAATAACCTGGTTGGAGACCCTTGTAAGTTGTGTTGGTACCCCTTGAATAGTACTACACCAAACAACACATGCATATGGAATTGTCTTCCATGTACTTGATCCTAGCCTTACATAATTTGTTCATAAGTCTTGTTTTTATAGTAAAATGAGAATAACACTCGGGGAGATCACTCTCTTGTTCTAGGGAATCAGGTAGTACGACTAAGAGTATGGTCTATCCTCCTTAGTTGGTGTTGTGAAAGATATGGGTGACTACTATTCTTGGAAAACCTTAGGTATATCATAGATATATAACACTTAACACTCCCCTATCGCTAGGACTGTACAAACCCTAGCGTCTTCCTATAAACCCTAGCTTCTACAACACAAGTAGTGAAATGCGTACACAATTTCCATTATCATGAATTTGGGAATTTCATTAGTATAATAATACTCAACAGGGAATCTGAGGCCTACTTACACCACTTCATGAGACATAGCTTAAAATAATCCTTACACAATGTTGATCAACATGGTGTCACTCTTCAATAAAAAAAAATTGTGTGGACTTTCTCAGACCATTATATGTGACCCCTCTCCACAGATTCCTCTTGGGACAGTGATCATGTTGGGCTAGCTCTTGGAAAACCTCTTCGATGGACCTAATGGTTCCATGTAAAACACCCACAACATGTTAGTCATAGATTAAGTACATAAAATAGTTAATTCTCTTTCCCAATTAGTTAGCAAAATGGAAACCAATATGTCTTCCCTCATTGCACAAGATGACCTATGTTTTGACCTGATTGCGAACTTGAAGGGAAAGCCTGAGGAGGGTGAAATTTTATTTGGTGAAGGATCCCATAAGGGTAAGAACCTTTAGGATGAATAATATCCCACTAATCACTTCTCATTTTTTGGTTGTTCTCACAATCTAATGCCTTGCCTCCCTAAAGTTGATTCAAATAAGTTTGATGGGTCAAATCCAATTGGTTGGATTGACCAAATGGAGCATTGATTTTCCCTTCATGCCATAGAAAATAAACTAGTGAAGCTCATAATTAGGGTCCTATATCTAGATAGGAAATGTTGGTATTAGTGGAAATGACATAAGAGCACATCTCTAGGGTTCACTACATGGATGCAATTTGTGAAAGCCCTATTTTCCTGCTTTATCAGAGATACCATTTTTTGGGGATAACTTACGAAATTGCATCAAATAGGTATAATGGAATACTATATTGATCCTTTTGAACATTTGGGTTTTAGAACATAAAATTTAATGGATGATTTTTTAAGAAATGCTTTATTAGTGGTCTTGAGGAAGAAATCAAAGCCCAAGAAGAGATGAACCACCCTGCTACTTGGTTGGAGGCCACTCAACTTGCTCTTCATGCCCAAGTTATATCCTATGGTCAATCTAAATGCCTCGATTTTTCTCCATGTCCCCAACCAAATATGGTATCTCCTCAACGACTTACCCCACCACTCAAGGTCCACAAGTTGACATGGGTTGAAATATCAACTTAAGGGTCTCTACTACAATTTTGATGAAAAATATTCTCTAGGGCATAAACATAAGGAGCATGAATTATTTATGGCCATTTCTAAGGACATTTTTGATGAGGAATTTGATGGTAGGACTCAAGAATAAGTCACTCCCATATCTGAGGAAGTTCCTCTTCCTAACTAACCAGGTGAAGAACCCCACATATCTATTCACGCTGATATTTCTTCTCCTTTAGACATTAAAGTTGGTCAATTATAACAAATAGTGGAAGGTCATTGTCTTAATTGACAATGGTAGTACCCATAATTTCATCCATCGTTGCATTTCCCAAGAAACACATTGTTATATCCATGTTGTTAACAAATTTCTAATTATGATTGCTAATGGAGGATATATTAAATGTGGTGTCTAGTGTGAAAATGTGAAACTTCAAATGGGTGAGTACTCCTTGAAAAATCTCATGTTTTCCATTGAAATGGATGGATGCGATACTGTTTTGGGTGTTGAATTTCTATGAACATTAGACCCCATCACCACAGACTTCCTAGAACTATACATGAATTTTCAGAAGCGTGGAAACTCCTACATTCTCAAAGGTCTCAAAGTATTCTATCCATAAATCATCAACTCATACCATATGGAAAAGCTTCTTAAAAAGGGTCATTATGGCATTATTGCATACTTGAATGCTATTCAAGACTTTGAGAATGTTCTCATCTAGTTCATCTAGATTTGTAGTTAGTATTAGACAAACACCTACAAGTCTTTAAACATATCAAAGGATTACCACCCTCATGTGGAGAGCATGATCATAGCATGCCACCACTTCCGGGTATCCTACCACTCAACGTGTGGCCACATCATCATTATTTTTCCTAAAAGAATGAAATATAAAATATTGTGCAAGAGCTATTAGATGTTGCTATCATTCATCCTAGTACTAGCCCCTACTCTTCCCTAGTTGTCATGGTCCTTAAAAATGAAGGCACTTAGCACACATGTCCTAATTTTTGCGGCCTTAACAACTTGATAGTTAAAGATAAATTCCCCATTCCAATCATTGGTGATTTCTTAGATGAGCTAAATGGAGCACAATTCTTCACCAAACTTTATCTTTTCTTTGGTTATCACTAAATTTGCATGAAGGAATATGCTATTCCCAAAGCTATTTTTCATGCTTATGATAGTCATTATAAGTTTTTGGTGATGCCATTTAGTATTTGTAATTCACTTTCAACCTTTAAGAGCCTTGTGCACCACATATTTAATCCCCTTTTACGTTTTTTTGTCCTAGGTCTTCTTTGTTGACATCTTGGTGTTGATTGATGGGGTTGGATGGATCTATGTTGTCAATAGGGGTTCTCCCCAATTAAAGGTCTCAATTAGAACTTACATTGATTGGAATAGGAAACTTTTGTAGATTGTGGCTTGACAAATTTTATTAGTTTGGGGTTTTACCACTTGCAACACAGTTCATTGTTTAGTTTTTTTTTAGATTAAGTGAATGAAATGCAACTACTTAAAATGCAAAAAGTAGAGTAATGCCCGATCTAAACTAAATAAACCAAGGGAATAAACATATCACCAATTATATCACTACTTTATATATTTAGAAAAAAAGTAATTATGGAAATAAAAGAAGAAATCTTAAATAACCATATGCATAGAAGAAAGGTATGAAAATGAACAACCAATTACAATACTATGCTTATAGCTATAGACAAACAATTTGTGAGACAAACAAAATAAGACAAATTTTCTCATTCATGAGAAAAAGTCTACACTATAAAATCATATGCTTAGACCATTCCAAAACTCAATAAAATAGTAGAATAAGTTCTATGCATTAAAACCTTCGGAACTAAAATTTCTCTCCAAAATAGCTTGGCCAACAATGACATCTCATTCATTAATTTTCTAAAATAGTTTACAAAATTGTAGAAGAAAAAATCCTCTTCTCAATCGAATTCATCTTACTTATACAAAAGAAGAAAGGGGAAAAGCCCATCATTTTAGTACATTTGGTTAGCTAATTGTTTCCCCTTCTTGCTTGTTGGGTTCCCCCATCACATTTTCCTTTCTCCTATCTAAGGGTTCGATTTCTTTTTCCTATTTAGATCCCCTTATTGTCCATTTGAATCCCCTTCTCTAGGAGAGTGCTCCACTTGGCTCGATGAAGCGTCTTCCCTTTCTTTTCTCCAGCTTCTTACTTAAGACATCCATGCCTCAAAAGTGTGATTGAGTGCATCTCCCTTATGAAAAATGTGTTTTTTAAAGGAAGATTTATATGATTCAATAAGTTGCCTTATTATTTTCTCAATTTTCTCCATCTTGTGTAGTAAAGTTTTGATCATTGTTATGTCCTTTGTAGGAACCTCGATGAACTTTTGGATGGATTCTTCATCAACTTCAAGAAGAGACTTGATATCTTTTCTGTTGGTGCTAATACAATCGTCCAAGTCCTTAGATACATATGCTTGTGGAAAAAAATTGTCTTTTGGTCCAAAAGAAAGAAAATGTCAAGTGTTTTCCATATTTTCTATGACCTACCACATTATAGTAGAGTTTGTTACTTTGTGTGTAATCTCCTTGAGGGCATTGTGAGTTCTATGCTTCTAGTATCTTAGGCCATAATCCATTTCTTCAAGGTATTTTGAGGTGAATATAGAAACTTCAGGAGGGATTTCTCCTAGGGAAGATTGTCAGTCTCTCATTTTGTCAAATTGTAAGTGAGCTTATTGATAGGCAAGTTCCCATACTTGGATATGAATCATGGCATCAACTATATCTTAGCCTTGGACCTGCACATATTGTGCTTTGTCATTGATTTCCCTTTATTCATTGTTCAACTCATTTTGCACCTTGAAGGAATAATCAATGAAATCTAAAGATTGATATTTGTTGGACTTATATAGTTAACCCAATTTTTTAGCAAGGCGATTTTTCTTTCATACTCTATTTTCTTCTCAACATCCACATCCTCATGGACATTAGCCTGTGCAATAACTAAACTAATGGAAGGAAAGGAAGGAAAACTCATCTTTCTTGTGTCCATCACCATGGTCTTAGTACTAAGCACCATTTTAGAATCTAAACTTATTCTCCTTCATTTGTGATTTTTCCTTATCACTTCCTTCCTTTTCTTATCAAATGTAAACTATTGCAAATTGACAAATTCATCAATTAGTGTTGACATAGGACCATCACCTTCTACAATCATGCCTAGACCAAAGGTACTGGAAAATGTTTGAGTAATGAAGACTTCTTCCATTGGTGAAGAATATCGTTGCTCCATATTGATTTGATTAACATTGCTCTACTATGCCAATCTTTATTCTTCTTGTCTTATCTCTTTAGTGTGAGTACCATCCCATTTTTCTTCGTTAATTCTTCTTCCATTCTCTTATGCTTTTCAACTTCTCTTCTAGCTAGTTCTTGTTGCTTTATTTTTTCTTCTCTGGCTTCATATTTCAATTCTTCTTTGCTTTTCCTATATTTTTCTTCTTCAGTGTCAACTTTATTTCCCTTAGTTTCAACGTCTTTGGCTTTCATATATGCTTCTTGATTCTTCTTGGTTTCAACATCTTCCTTGAACTTCTTTTCAACTTTTTCTTTGTTGGCTAATATTTCTGCCTTGGCTCTAGCATCAACCTCTTTATTATTTCTTAGCTACTTTTATTTACGATTTTTCTTTTCTTTTGGCCTCAACCTCCGCTTTGTATTTCTCTAGTGCTTCCAATCTTCTATTTTGCTATTACTTTCTCTTCTCCCGAAAGGCTTATCTTTCACTAGTAACACTTTTAGCTTCCTCTTTCTTTTTCTCTCTCTTTATCCTCAATAATAACTTGCATATTATTGGATTCTTCTTCATGAGTTAATGATATTTTATGAGATGTTTCAATTTTATTCTCTTCATGCTTGTAAGGGAGATATATCTTCATCTCAACTCTGTTTTTTGTAATGATGTTTAGGGGATCATGCATTTGATTTCATTTTAGCTTAAAATGATATTTCTCAATCTTCTCTCCTTCCATCTTGGCACAAGTATAATATCTTAGTCTATACATGCCTATTTATAATGGATAAGTTGGGCACAACTTCCTTTGATGCTTCATCAAACATGCATTGAAACCATGTAATTTTGTTTGATATCCAATCTCCCTAATACGCAACTTGTTTGATGAAAGGGTATGTAAATATAGTGGAAATGCAATTAGACCTTTGTAATGTAAAATAATGTCTCCAAATTTTAGCCATATCCTTAGCAACTTAAATTTCATGAATCTTGTTATCAACCTTCGGCAGCCCTTGCAAAAGCTATCAACTTTGTTAACTTTGTTGTTTCAGTGATATAAAATTTTCACTGAACCTCCACCATCGTTGCCACCACCTTAACATTACAATAAATATATAGAATCATTAATTATAGCTTAGGTGCAGCTAAGGTTTAATTCAAATTTTCCACCACCGCCTTCGCCATCCTACCACAAGTGCAACCACAGTTATTGAAAATCCCAAATGATTTAATTTCAAGTCAAAAGATCATAAATGCCTATGGCCGATGAAGATGCATCAATACAAAAATTTATGAACCAATTAGGATCATCAAACATCGCGTCTTTTCCAATGTTTAATCTATGTAAATGAAAAATGTATTCATGGTGAGTGAGGGTAATAGGAATAATCTAGAAATATCATATAAAAGTAGTGTATTTGCTGACGTAAGCAGTAACAAAGCTTTTCCCATGTTAAAATTTAAGTATTTTTCTACATACAAATGAGAAGTAATTCTCATCATTGGTTTTTTAATATTATTATTATATGTAGGTTATTATTATAACTATTAACTATTATTATATCTAATTATAATAATATAATAGTACTATTCTAAGTTTTTTATTATTCTAATTCTAATACAATTATTAATTGTAATATTATTATTATTATATTCTATTCTAGGTTTTTAATTATTCTAATCCTAATATTATTATTAATTATAATATTATTATTATTATTTTGATAATTAGGTTATTATTATTATTATTATTATAATTACATTGTTATTTTAAAGTAATTTTGCAATGTTTTTATTATTATTAATTATTATTATTTTGATAACTAAGTTATTATTATGTGAAGAATTTCGGTCGGGGAGGATCTACTAGCGATGGTCGAAGATTCTAGATTATTGGGTTCTATTACAAGAGGCCTAAATTCAACCTTTCTCACTTTGATCCCAAAGGCGAATAAACCTACTTCTTTCGAAGACTTTCATCCTATCTCCCTTTGCAATTTATGTTATAAAATTATTTAAAAAATTATAGCAAATTGAATCAAACCTTTCTCTCTGCTGCTATCTCTCATGAGCAGATGGGTTTCCTCAAAGGCAGACATGTTCAGGACACAATCAATACAACCCACGAGACTTTACACAGCATAAAAAAAAAAACAAGTTGAAAGCACTGATCCTTAAACTGGATTTAAGGAAAGCTTTTTATTGCATTGACTGGGACCTTCTTAGAATGATCCTCCACAAGGTTGGACTGGGGCTTCATTTGACAAACTGGATAATGTCTTGTGTCACTTTGTCTACTTTCGTTGTTCTAATCAATGGAAAAGCTACTGAATTCTTCAGAAGTGGAAGGGGAGTCAAACAAGGTTGTCCATTATCCCCACTTCTCTTCATCCTGGTGATGGAAGGGCTCAGTCTTTTACTGAAGCATAGTTATGCGGAAGGCTGATTATCAGGGATTAAAGTTGCCAGACTGACCAATATCCTTCATCTCCTGTTTGTGAACGATATCCTTATCATATCAAAAGCCAACTTGGCCGAATGGAAAGTGATCGACAACCTTATCAGTTTTTTCTACAAAGCGACGGGGCTTTTGATGAATTTAACCAAATCCACTGTCCATTTCGAAGGATTATTAGACCTTGATCTGATATCCTTCAAGACCTTGCTGCCTTACTCTTTTACCGATCTCTCACAAGGATTTTGCTACTTGGGTTACTTCTTAAAGACAGACACTCCTCGTGCAATAGATTAGGACTGGTTGGTTAATAGAGTCACAAACAGGATAAATTTATGGTGCAACAGATGGATTTCACTGGGGGGAAGATACATTTTGGTTAAAACTGTTCTGGAAGGACAATCAGTCTATTGGATGTCCCTCGAAGCCTTACCCATGATGGTTTTAAATAAAATCAGAAAATTGATGTTTCAATTTCTCTGGTCTGGTCATTCGGATACTCAGCATCTACACCTCTGTTGATGGGAGGTACTTTCTCGGCCGAAAAATCTCGGGGGTTGGGGCTTCCGTAATCTCAACATCTTCAATCTGGCATTAAATGGTTCAACTTCATGGAGGGTTTTAAATCAAACAAGTCTCTGGCAGAAGGTTGTCTACAACAAATACTTGAAAAATACTACTCTCATCAACTGGCTTAGACAACCTTCTCATCATTGCGCTTCTCCTTCGAAAATCTAGTCCAACCTCATTCGAGCTCTCCCAGTCATTCTTCACTGGCTCCGCTGGTGTCCTGGAGCCGGCTTTCTTATTGTTGTTGGTCGTGATATGATTTTGGGAATGGGTGAAAGTTCACTCCTCACTGCAGAGATTTTAACAACATTAAAGGCAAAGAACATATCCACATTGGCACACGCTTCACTAACATTTGATCCTTTCTCATTTGCTACGGTTTGGAGAAACAACGTCGAGCTGGGGCTATTGGACACTCTCGCAAGCGAATGGAACAAATTTACATCGGCGCTTAGTCAAGTCGGCATTACTCTCCAAGAAGGCACGGTAGATCAGTTACTTTAGATCAGTGGAGATTCATATGGTTCTCTTACTGTACAACACTGCTACAAAGCCATCCTGTCTACACAACAATTACCATTGAGGAACAGTTGGAAGGCAACTTTCTGGAAATGGAGAATTTAGTTAAAAATTCTCCTATTTTTTTGGATGGTCGTCGAGTTAAAAATTCTAACCTGGGACACATTACAACGGAAGGGGTGGATGGGTCCTGGAATTTTCCCACTGTGCAAAGCAACCACTGATGATAATGCACACTTATTCATAAATTGTTCCTTCACGCAGGCAGCCTGGGAAAATATACTTTCGATTCTAAAATTAAACTTTTCTTGGAGTGGTCACAGTTTAAATGATTGTATGGAGTCTTGGACATGCATCAAAGCTGCTCCAAAAAAACTTCCTGTCTTGTTGTGTTGGTACCTGTGGCTAGAACGAAACAAAGCCCTGTTCGAAGGGAAGCCGCCAACAATCATTTCGGTTGTCCATCAGACACTTTGTCTACTCACTAAATCTCCTTTAGCTGTAAACTTCCAACCTTCCAGGCAGTCTCCGATTTTTCGACTAAATGGATACACCATGGCCTTCTTTGATGGGGCTTCCTCAGCGGCCAGATTACTCTGTGGGGCAGGGGGATCACTGAAAAGAACATTTGGTCCGGATATTAGATAGTTTTTTAATTGTGGAACAGGTTCGAATACAAAAGCCGAATTAGTCGGAGCACGGGCTACTTTCACCTTGGCTAAATTACTGAATATTCGCCAAATCCATATTTTTGGAGACTCCAAAGTAGTCATTGAATGGCTGAATAAAAAAATCAATCTCTAGGCGGTCAATATAGAAGGTTGGAAGTGACATACTCGTTAGTTGGCATCATCATTTCAAAGAATCAACGACCAACATATCTACAGGAAGTCAAACGAGGTAACAGACAAATTATCCAAAAGAGCTCTCTCTGCACCAAAGGGAAGATTAAACTACTTTAGTTGGGATGGAGGAGTGGAGAGCTCACATCAGTTCATTAAAATTTTCTAACAGACCTTAATTTCAGAATTTGTATTTCACCATTTTGTTATGATTCTTCTTGCTATGTAATTTTTGAAGTAGAACACTCGAGTGTAATGTATTCCCTACTTTCCGGAAATAAGACTTTCTTGGATCGCTGACAAGTCATTGTAAACAAAAAATTATTCAATATAATTTCGTGTGAATTTTCTTCCGGGAAAAAAAAAGTTATTATTATTATTATTAGTATTATTATTATAATTACATGGTTACTTTAAGGTAACTTTTGTAATGATTTTATTATTATTAACTATTATTATTTTGATAACTAGGTTATTATTAGTATTATTATTATAATTACAATGTTACTTTAAGTAACTTAAGTTATTATCAATAGTATTATATTTAGGTTATTATAACTATTAATTATTATAATTATTATAACTAAGTTATTATTATCATAAAGTAATTACTGTATTTAGTCTTATTTCATTTGTTTTTAGGTTTTTGTTGTAGTTGACATTTTAGGTTTTTACTCATTATTTTTTGATGTAGGTTAAATGTTCTACAAAACAAAGGTTTTCCAGTGGATTTTTTTGGAAACATTTGCTCGAAATCCAACACAAAATTGTTAGATCATTAGATTTCAACGATTATTTATGTATAATTAGAGTGTCCCGGGGTTTTTTAGCATGCTAAATCCATTTCTGCATTCTAAATTGGATTTTAAACAACAAAAAATCATGCATATTTATATCATCGAATTTCGACAAAAAAATAATTTAATAGAATAGTTATACAACGCCATTATTTTTAGTATTTATAAGTTGTTCTTCATCTTATCTCATCCTTAACTTTGTATCCTAATAATGGATGTTGTTGTGGATCCAAAACTTCAACCAATAACAAACATTACCCTGAATATTTCCAACCAACATGAAAAAAAACTCACTACATAAATCTCAATCATAAAACAAAAAATAATTATAATTTTTATAATTAAATGAAATTAAATAAAAACTTAAACCAAACTACATAGCATCAATAATTGTATTCTAACTAAAAAATTTAGAAAAAAATAATTATATTTTAAACTAAGAAATTAGAAAAAAACAATATAAAAAATAATTATATTGTGTCATTAATTCATCACATTGTAAAGAGAGAAAATTATCGAAAATGTAAAACGATAGGATTATCTCCACTTTATAGAACATATATAACCTCTAACAAACCAAGAGACCAAGCAGATATGATAGTACCTAAAGAAAATCTAGATAGCAAACAAGCAGATATGATAGTATCTAAAGAAAAATCTAGATAGCAAACAAACCAAGCAAAACATAAAATGATATATTTTTTTTAATTAATAAAATTATTATCAAAATAATATATACCAAACACTTTTAAGAAAAAATATAATTAAATAAATGTAAATATTTTTTTCAAAATAATATATATAATTAAATTTTTTTAGAAAATATATAATTAAATATTTTTAGAAAATATATGGCAACAAATGATAAATATTTTATGAATTAAATATTATTTTTTAATTTAAATTTAATTACTATTATGATGGTTTTGAGTTTTAAATACCATTTTAAAATGAAGAAAAGTGTTCACGGATTTCCCCACATTATTATTTTAAATGAATGAAATTACATTTTGCATATCTTTTCTGTAATCATGTTTCTTTTAAAGAGATAAAAAGTAATAACGTCATCCTCAGATGTGTTCCTTCCTTTATAGTGGTGGATAGATATTCTAACATACGCATTCAAACAATATAGAGTCCATAATATTGGTATAAAGAAGCTAATGTAGCTTGATTTTGAATTACAATATAATAATAACAATAATAATAATTTATTTTGTCACTGCTACAATACATCAAATTGGTATATCCTCCTCTTGTTTGTGGGATCATGGGAATTTCTTCACTAACCATTTGATTGGAAAGCCCATGGGGTATACATACCCTGCCTCCCTCGATTTGAACTTGTGACCCTTTAAGAGGAAACACATGTTCTGTCATTAGGCTCCACTCAAGCTGTATATCCATGATTCCATCGAGGTCTATCAATAACTTGTATAGATAAAGACTCCTCTTAAAATATATTCATAAGAATTAAAAGAAAAGAGTGTGCAAATATTTGTACTAGATAAAGACTCCTCTTAAAATATATTCATAAGAATTAAAAGAAAAGAGTATGCAAATATTTGTACTAGATAAAGACTCCTCTTAAAGTATATTCATAAGAATTAAAAGAAAAGAGTATGCAAATATTTGTACAATTTTGCCTCTATTATGTTTCTAAATGATGTAAACTCCTATGAAGCGAAACCCTTGCTGTTATAGGATCAAATTTCATAGAGAGCCGAAAAGTCTACTCGGGTCCTTGCTGTAACCCCCTAAACTCTTACCACATGCTTCCTTTTCCTTTATCAGACAAAATTTTTGCATTCATACCTTCTCGAAGTTCTTACAATGTAGAGTCAGTTTCGTGGGTTTGTGTCATATTTTTGACTTGCTTAACTCGTGTCAAACTTTTGGGACTTTTCCACGCCAGTAAAACAATTGTCACTCAAAACCTTCCTCGGGACAATGAATTTAAAACAACTCTGGCACCCACCATTTACCTTTAACGACTACGGTGATTTCAACTCCTAGGAATTTCTGAGCTTCCTCCAACAACAATTGATTACTAGACTTTAATTCAATAACGTGCAAACTGTATTTAACTCACAAAGAGTCCAGGATCAATCTGGTCTGTTCTCCCTTCTAGACTGGGTGATTCGATTTGCTCCTGGACTCTCTCTCTGGGGATTTTGAGAGGATTCTTCTATCTCTCAAGAATAATCTAATTTTAAACTTTCCTAGAGGTCAAATTGTCGTACTTGGGATCCAACGATTCGTGATTCTCACCTACAAATCTACCACAGATTCACTGGGACTTTGAGATTCTGACTCACTATCCTTTCAATGCATGAACTTAAATATGTTTGGAAAGTACAATCAAAGGACTTATGGATTAAATAACTCATTCTTCTTCCCTAGTCATCGACTACTAGGGATTCCTAATCCTCCCGGGACAGATCTCCCACTCCTACTTTAAACAAAGGGGTTTATCCTCGTGGACTTACACTCGCTATAATTCCTCCTTGATCTTTGCTACTTGATGACTCAAATTGCAGTAATACTTTGCTTCTCCCAAAGTTTCTGACTTGAAATCTACCCACTCCTCATACAGTACCTCTTCTGTGCCGATCAAATTTAGCCAAGTGTTGGCTCAGGCACCTTGGCAATTGTCTCCTCCTAGATTTTTGAGACTACTGGAGTGTAGGCACACTCCTACTTCAATTCTATGTAACTTACACTGGTCTCCCAGCTTTTGAACCCCTAGGATGGTTCTAATCACTTTGGCGTTAGTATCAGGTAACTCCTCATTGAGATTTCAAGAGAAAACAATTAGGTGTTCCTGCAATATCATTTATAACTCATTCAACCAACCATTTAGATACACAAATAACCATGATAAATAAAATATAACATTTTATCCACTCCTACTGAGATAAACAAATCCATACCTCCCAAATTCGTTAAATTATCTTCCTCATATTTTCTCAAACAATAATTTATAAGAGTTTCCACAACCTTCAACAACCAACAACAAAAACAAACCTTCAAATCCGGACAATGTAACAACAACTCCCTTCTAAATGTCCTCCTTGGTCATATATTACATTGATTTATACAATGATGGGGGCTTATCGAACCTTTCCTCCAGACTATCTTAGTTCTTTCACATCATCATTAAATAATCCTACCAAGCTGCAAGGAGCCACAGCAAATACTGCTAATATTAGATAAGAGCTCCATCACGTGATGTGTGTGTACAATCCTATGTGAATTAAAAGACAATTACAACCTCCTCCAGTATTATATACAGCGGCTCTAGCCTAAAGATATCTTGAGATCTTTAGCTGCTAAAGGTCATAAAATAAAAGTGACACACCTCCTTAAATCCAAAACCAATTACAATGCATCAGGCGGATGCCATCTTCCATCAGGCCTCATTAATGATGATGGTGATGCTCTTGCATCATACCGGTACCATTCATGGGTTCCCTGGCCCATGAGCTCCCTCCCACTTCCTCTCCATGCCTTCGATACCCAGCTTCGTGGCTATCCAGAACCTGCATTATTCCTTGTTGATTTGATTGTCCACGAACTTATACCTGCTTTGAACCTTTTCTCTCCGACTCTTCTTGTTGTTCTTTGATCTATTTTTTCTATCCGAGGATTCTCTACCATGGAAATCACGGGCCTCCAATGAATCTTCTCTCATCGCATTTTTTCCTCCTATGTCATCCATCTCTGAAAGGTATTATGTTCCGCATTAAATATTGGTGAAATCTAATGTTCCCAAGTACTAATTACAAGCATTTGCAACAAATTTTCTAATGATTTTACACTATCCCATCTTCATCTCAGATTGGTCATACTCTTTGGAATATTTCCTTCCTGTGCTAAGATTTGCCTCAATCCCCTAAAAAATTCACCCCCTTTTATCCCATCTATTATATTGTTGTATCTCTAGCTGCTATCATGTAGCTGATCTTTGATTTGATCATGCACTATGTATTTTGCGCAAAATATTCTCCTACACTTCCAAAATCTCAACAAGTGCCCCAAATATCTCACCCTTAAATTCCTCCTCGATGCATTCCACACTATCCGAATGATCCTCACTAGTAATTCCGCTTGGTGAGTCATTAAACGTAACCCTTGAGGAAAAATTAGATCCCATCGGGATTGCTATGTTCGGGCCATCATTAATCGCTTAGCATATTCTCCAAACTTGTATTCACTACCTCAGTCTATCCACCTGTCTGAGGGTGATATGATGAACTAAAATACAATTTTGTCCCCAAAGCTTTTGATCCATTATTTTCTATGACAAATATATCTATATAAAATAAAGAGAATGCAATGCAGATATCACATATATTCAATAATAATATAATGAAATGTATCAGATATGAAACCAAAACGTATATATACAGGAATACACCATTTCTATTAATGAAATAAATGTACGTAGATTGTAAAAATACGTGAGAAAGACTCAAAATAGAATGGTGGCACAATCTCCTGCAAAGAGATGATTTACTCAATTGTGATTCCTAAGAAGATGATTACAAATGAGTTCTGCAGTTGTGAATTTTTACAATAAACTAGAATGCTAAAAACCCTAGACATATGAAAACCCTAACCCTGTGGACGGTTACCAAAAGTCATGTGGCCCCGGCTTTTGGGTGTAAGGAGGTACCAACTTCTGGTCGTAATCTCTTTGCAGCATACTATCTTCCGCTTTAAGCGCAGGATAGCTCATTGAAAGATATCGAGGAGATTCATTTTTGGGGGCCCAATCATGCCTTTGTCTATCATTTAGAACCCTCGACCTTGAAAATCCCTTCATTTGGGCCCTCAAATGGTCTCAAGTAAAAACCGCTAAAAATAGTAAATTGCCAAAATTGCCGAAAAAATATTTTGAGCCGCTAGAAAAGTTGGGTGGCCAACCGATATCCACCTAGATCAATCCTCCATACTTAGGAATCAATGGTATCCATTGTGTTGAGTTCATGGGAGAGGGAAACATTTGCTAAATTCATCTCGTGAGTTGCTTGCCTGGCTGGACGTATTTCGCTTTGTGGAAGTCTATCATGAACCTGAGGTTGAGGTTGTTCAAAAAATTCGAGATACATGAGAGGATGATATGAAAAATTAATCTTTGTGCTTTTCTTCAATATTTTAGACCTACTTCTGCTGGATAAAAACATATTGGGTTGAGGCTGTAGTGGTCACAATAACCTCTTCTTCACCATTTGACTGGATCATGAAGATGGAAAAAAAATTTGGTCTAAGAGATTAATTTGTAGCATTGTTTTGGTGGAACAATAGTCAGAACTACCTCTGGTATTCTATAGATATGACCCCCCAAAGTAACAATGACACTGTGGGGTCGAGACTCATAAAAAACATGGCGCTTCCACATATATGGTTGGCCCAAGAGAACATCAAAGACATCCAGTGGGGAAACATCACATAATACCTCATCCTTGAAGGGCTGGATACTGTATGACAATCGACACTGTTGGCTGACACAAAGATCTCGTCCTTGGCAAAGCCACCCGATGTTGTATGGCTGCAGGTGTGGTGTTGTCGACAATCCCAAATGTTTGACGACCTCTGCTGAGATGAGGTTCTTTTGGCTTCCGCTATCAACAATAAAATATAGAGGGGTCCCCTTCACCCACATATGTGAATGAAAAAGGCGCTCCCCCTCTTCAGGATCTGTTGGTTCTTCAGGTTGAATTGTTGCGACCGCGACAATAGTAGTGGGGTCTGCATCAATGATCTGTTCTTTACCAGTATTTTCAAAATCGGATTCTGAATCAGGGTTCGGCTCCTTGTCTTTGATCTCAGCCACTGATGACTGTTTTGAGCGACACTCATCGGTGTTGTGCCAAGAGTTTTTGTGGAAACCGCACCATTTTCCGGTGTCCTTCTTTGTCTTCCCATGACCCTTCTTTTCCTGTGTCTTGGACTGGTTTTCGGGAGATTGTTTGTTAGGGCCATCTTTGTCATACTTTGGTTGTTGCGAATTTTCAGACCTGAACTCCCATTTGTTCTGGTGCTTAAATTTCTGCTCAATTTTAACAACATATCAATAAGCAGCACCGAGTGATGAGATGTACAAAAAATCCATTTCAGTTTGGATGTATCTGTGTAGAGCCCCACGATATTTCATAACCAAATGTCCCTCAGAGTCTTTGATACCCAGATTGGTGCACAAGGTATGGAAGGTATTGGTGAACTCTGGAACTGCTTGGCCCCTCTCTTGCCGCAGTGTGGTCCATCTCATGTACTAGTCCTCATAGTTGCCAACAGGGTAATACTGTTCTTTTACCGCATCCACAAA
>SNQJ01S0007311.1:0-57667 GCA_010110895.2 Picea sitchensis | reverse complement strand
GCCCCATATATTCCAGACTCCTCTGTGGAACTTTGTTCCCAGTAAGTTTCCCACCAATGTTTGACATGAGGGAGAGCTTTAAAGAGTGCGAAGGGGATCTTTTTTTTGTCAAAAAAATTGTGAATAGAGAAATAACCTTCTAGCAGAGTTAACCATTTTTCTAGGGCTTCTGCATCTATCTATCCTTCAAATACATGAATACCAAAATTAACTTGTACCTTGAAAGGTGAGGTGCCTCCAAAGCGGTCACTTGATGAAGATTCACCTGATGCGATCAACAGGCATTGAAGGATGTGGGCAAAATTCTCCATCATTTCATCCCTCTGTCACTTGAGAGCTTGCTCAAGCAACAAATTGATAGGATCGTCTGCTCCGTCATTTTTCTTTTCTTCCACCATTGAGGGTTTCTTGGGTGTGCGAGAATGATTTTCTTCAAGAGAGACAAGCTCGAGACCCAACTTTCCATACTCATACCTCATCGGGGACATGCACTGAAAAAAAACCGATCAAGAACAACCTGCTCTGAAACCACTGATCCAGATTATTTTCGGCACGAAATGAGATCAAAGATAAAATAAATAAATGCACAGAGATATCACAGATATTCAATAATATAACAGAAAAGTATCAGATATGAAACCATAAACATATATATACAATAATACACGATTTCTATTAATGAAATAAATGTACAGAGACTGTAAAAATACGGAGTGAAAGACTTGCTATAATGGTGGCGGCTTATCTCTGAGAAGAGATGTGATGACTACTCGCATTCGCAAGAAGATGATTACAATGAGGCTCTGAAAGATTTTTTACAATAAGCAAGAATGCTAAAAACCCTAGACATCCAAAAACCTAACCCTAGGAGATGAAGTGCCAAAAGTCATGTGGGCCCCGTTTGGGTAAGTGAGTGCATCAACTTCCCGGGGTCGTAACTTTTGCATACGATCTCTGTTTTAGGCGTGTGATATCTCGTTGGAAAGGTATCATCGAGGAGATTAATTTTTGGGGCTCAATCATGCATTTGGATATCATTGAGATCCTCAATCTCGAAAAACCTTCATTTGGGCCCTCAAAATGGCCCCGGAAGTTAAAAACTGCTAAAAATAGTAAATTGCCAAAATTGCCAGAAAACTGTTTTGAGCCAGCCGGAAAAGGTGGGTGGCCACCGATATCCACCTGGATCAATTTATTCCACAAATTCCTCAAAAAGTGTCCCACAAATTTTGTGTCTCTGTCTGAGACTATACTTTTGGGTAACCCATGCAATCTCAAAATCTCTTTGAAAAATAGATTCGCTATGTGACTAACATCACTTGTTTTGTGACATGGTATAAAATGTGCCATCTTTGAAAACCTATCAACCACCACAAATATTTAATCATTTTCTCTCTGGGTTCTTGGCAATCGCAAAACAAAATCCATACTTATAGCATCCTACGACCTATCTGGAATATACAATGGTTGATACAATCCTGTGTTCTGCTGCTTTCCTTTAGCACACTAGAAAATTCTACATTTGTCCACAAACTTCTCACATTAGACCTCATGCTTAGCCAATAGTATGGAGAACTTAACTGTGCATATGTTTTATCATGGCCAAAATGTCTAGCCAATCCTCCACTATGTTTTTCCTTCAACAAATTGTCCCACATTGAGCATTTTGGGATGCACAATCAACTTCCTTTGAATAACAATCCTTCTTGGATTATATACTCCATCCATTGTTTTCTATCCCTTAACAAAGGATTTGTACAAGCTTCATAATCTTCCTTGAAATCTGGGTCTTATTGGTACCTCTCCTTAAGGTGTTCAAATCCCAAAGTCCCCTCTGGAATTCCTGCAAGATTAAACATCTCCTGCTCAAAGCATATGCAACTTTTTTAGCACTCCCACTAATATTCTTAATGACAAAAGTAAAATTATGCATGAGTTCGACCCATTTGGCATGTCTCTGGTTCAATTTCCCTTGTCTGGTTATGAACTGCAAAGCATGATTGTTAGTATACAAAATAAACTCTTTTGGTATAAGATAATGTCCACTTTTTCAAATCTTGAATTATAGCATAAAATTCCCTGTCACATGTTGAATACTTCCTCTTAGCATCACTCAACTTCTCACTAAAATAATCAATGAGATTATCATCTTGACTTAAAACTACACCGATGGCCACTCCACTTGCATCACATTTGACTTGGAAAGTCTTCCTAAAGTCTGGCAGAATTAAGATAGGTTGTTTTGTAATCTTCTCTTTTAACACTCTAAATCCTTTCTTGGCTTCTTTTGTCCAGTCAAAATATCCATGTTCCTTCTTTATAGTATCCAATATGAGTGCACAAATACTGCTAAAATTCCTAATGAATTTCCTGTAAAATCTTGCTAATCCATGAAAACTTCTTACTTCAAACACACTTCTTAGAGAAGGCCACTCTTTTATAGCCCTCACCTTTTTTGGATACATATTCAATTCATTTGAAGAGATTACAAATCCCAAATACACAAGTTCTGTCTTCATAAAAGAACATTTCTTCAAATTCACTAACAACTTTTCCTGCTGCAACCTCCTCAACACCATCTTCAAGTGTCTTAAATGCTCCTCCTCAGCCTTGCTAAAAACTATAATATCATATAAATAAACAATCACAAACTTCCCAATAAAATATTTGAGCACTTCATTCATTAACCTCATGACTGTACTTGAATCATTTGTTAAGCCAAATGGCATAACAAGGCACTCATACAATCCTTCATTTGTTTTGAATGTTGTCTTCCATTCATCCCCTCCTCTCATTCTTATATGATGATAACCGCTTTTCAAGTATATCTTGGAAAAATAACTAGCTCCACTCAAACAATCCATTAAATAATCCATTATGGGTAAAGGAAACCTATACATGATGGTTATCTTGTTGATGGCTCTAGAATATGTGCACATTCTCCAACCTCCATCTTTCTTTGGACTCAACACAGTTGGTACTGCACATGGGCTAAAAATTTCTCTGATTAGAACTTTATCCAACAACTCTTGGACCTGCTCCTTAACCTCTTCATTCTCTTGAGGGGTTAATCTATATGTTTCTTTGTTCGACAAACTTGCTCCCAGAATAAGGTCAATATGGTGATTAATACTTCTGATGGGTTGTAAAGTATGAGGCAAATCATCCACCACAATGTTAGCAAACTCATACAATAACTCCTAAACTTCCACATACAAATCATTCACATAAGTATTTGTAAGGATGACTCTCGGCTTACTTATAACAACAAACCACATTTCTTGATCTTTCTTGACTTATTTCAAGAGCTCCTTCCCACTCATGAGAAGTATACTAGGACTAAACTCCTCTTTAACTCACTTATCTTATAATGGAAACAACATATGTTTACACCCATTTTTCTCAAGGGTGTAAGTATTCTTCCTCCCATCATGTATGCTATTCATGTCATATTGCAAAGGCCTCCCCAACATAACATGACAAACATCCATAGGGATGACATCACATAAAAATTCATCCTTATAACTACCAATTTTAAACTCAATTTTACAATGTCTACTTACCATAACTTGATGTCCTTTTTGCAACCACGACACCCTGTATGGACTCAGATGTGTTGTCTTCTCCAACTTTAGCTTTTCCACCATCTCTGTGGATACTAAATTGTTAGTGCTCCCACTCTCTATGATCACCTTGCATACTCTTTCTCTGGTCTTGCAAGCAGTTATGAATAAATTGTTTCTCTAGACTGGTTCTCCTACCTCTTTTTTTGGCTTCACGGGAGATTTACTCATCATGAGTGATCTTCCCTCTTCAAATGCTTCTTCTTTCATCTCCATCTCCACATTCCTCTACTGCTCCTAAAAAATGTGAGCTTCTCTAACTCCTTCATTCTTATTTTCAAGACATTACCAAGACATGTGCCATGTTTTCCTGCAAGCATAACACTTGACTTCTCCTCCTCTACCTCTTCCTCTACTTCTTGGAAGATGATTCCTTCCTCTAGATTATCCTCCTATATAAATTCCTCCTCTATCTGTCCAACTGTTGGATCCTCCAACTTCTCCCCTTGATTTCTGTAACTTTTCTTTCGTGGTTTCTTTTCCTCTATTGGGACTCTTCCCCCTGTTCTTCTGACTCTTATTTCTTGCCAATTTTTCTTCTGATTTCAGGGCTAATTGATAAGCATCTTCTACAGTCCTCATCATTATCATACTAATCTCATCCTAGATTTCATACCTCAATCCATTAATATACCTAGCAACATTATTTTCATCTTTATCCCTATGTCCTGCTCTTATATTTAACTTATAAAATTATTTAGTATATTCCTTCATCGACAAACCTTTTTGTCTCAGATTCTACAACCTTCTGAACAGATTCAATTGATAATATTTGGGTATGAATTTAGCCTTGAGCTTAGCTACCATTCTATCCCAACTCTTAATCTTGGTCTTACCTTTTCTCCTTCTATCAGCTTGCAACTCGTCCCACCATAAAGTTGCATGTCCCTTCAACCTGATCACCACATGCTTTGCTTTCTTCTCATCATCAATCTCCTCATAATAAAAGTACTTGTGTAAATAAATTATCCAGTCGAGAAATTCTTCTACATTCAATCTACCTTCATACATCGAAACTTCCATCTTTGCTCTGGTTCCCAACTCGACAACAACTCTCAACAATTACTCCTCTATTGATTATTCTCTTACAACTTCTTCTTCTTATGGATTTTCACTTTCAGCATCACTAACATCACTAATCTCTACTGCTCTCCTTTTTGTTTTTTCCATGGCGTCTAGCCTTGCACGAAGTTGTATCATTTCCTCCTCCATAGCTTTAGTGACTACATATCTCTCCCTACATCTCTTCAGTGACATGATTTCCAATATACCTTCACACAAATCTTATTCCTGCTTTGATACCACTTGATGAAAACCCCCTATGGGCTCACGTGACCTCTTGGTATAGGATCGAACTTCACAGGAGACAAAGTGGCTCATGGGTCCTTAAAGAACTCCTAAACTCTTACCACATGCCTTTTTCCTTTACTGCACAATTTTTTTTTATTCCCAAGGGTCCTCGCTCCAACAGAGTTTTGAACTTGGATTTGGGTCAAATTTTGGAAGTTTTTACTTCGACACTCTGAAACTTCATGACTTTCCACGCCAAAACAATTATCAACCAAAACCTTCCGAATATCCAAATTCTGAACAACTCAAAAATCTATGGTCCACGTTTACCCATCAGTTGACGGTCAAGATTGTCTCAGTACTTCAGGAGTTTCCCCCTCCAATAACAATCGACACACTTTCCCCAAACAACTGAACTGCCTAACTCATGAAGAGTCCAAGGATCAATGGTCCATTCTCCTCCTCTAGATCAATGATCCATATTTACTCCAGACTTTGGGGATTTGAGAGATTCTTCACCTCCGCGCAATAGTGACCAAACTTTCCCGGAGTACCGAATCGATGAATCACTCGGGGATCCAACAATTAATACTCACCCACAAATATATGATAGATAGTCACTCCGAGACTTTAGAGCTTCAGGTCTCCAGGTCTATCCTTTAACAAACAAATTAAATGTGCTGGAGCAGCAAAGTCCGAAGGACTTAAGGATTAACAACTGTGCTCCTTCTCCTTGGTCGAATGGCTGCATGGGATTTCGACTCCTCTCGAATAGATCTCGTCCACTCAACCATAAAAAATGGGTTTCTCCTCTTGGGGACTTACTCTCGCTATCCCTCCTTGACTTTCATCACTTGGATGACTCAACTCTGGCACACACTTTGCACTTCTCTTCTTAGCTTGGGACTTGAAAAAGTCACCTACGTACTCCTTGCACTAGCTCTTATGATCTTGATCAACACTTAGTGAAGTGTTGGATATGTGCACTCCTTGCACTTCATCTCTCTTCTGATCATTTACACTACTTTGAGTTTAGGTGCACTCCTTGCGCTCGCTCTGTGTAAACTTACACTATATCTCTTGATATTTTGAACCTGTAGATGGTTCGACCTCCACACTCCTTGTGTTGGCACTGTGCACTCCTTGCACTGAGATTTCAGAAGAGACAATTGAAACTTATAATAGCATTGAGAACTCATCTAACCAACCATTTATATGCACACACGCAACCACATATATAACAACATAACATTTATCTAGTTACTCAGAGATAAACAAATTCACACTCTCAGAAATTGAAAGCAATTCTCTTCTTCTATATTTCTTCAAACAATAATTTACAAGAGTTTCCACAACCTTCAGCGGCCAACAACAACAATAACCCTTTCAACAACCTCTTTTGGGCATATATCACATTGATTTATACATGAAGGGGCTTCTCGAGCCTTCCCTCCAGAGTATTCTAGTTCTTTCACATCACAATTAAAAACATCCTACTAGTAAGATTTTTACAATAAATGAATAATTACAATCTTAGATATGAGTCAACGCTCAAAATATGTACAATCCTACAGGCATTAAAGATAATTACAACCTCCTGGAGCATATACAAAGGCTCTAGGTTGAAGATATCGTGGGATCTTTAATTACAAAGGTCACAAAATTAAAGTGATGCAACCTCCTTGGAATCCAAACCAGTTACAATTTGCACGGTTGGATGTTGAGTCATCTTCCACCGCTCCTCATTAAATGATGACGATGATGCTCTTACATCACTAAATGATCCATTTCCTTTGATCCATATAAAGCTTGTCCTTTGAAAGTCATCAACTATTTCATTCCTCTCTGTAGACATGGTGGAAAAAGATGGAGTTAAAAATATGTTGTCCTTTGAAAGTCATCAACTATTTCATTCCTCTCTGTAGACATGGTGGAAAAAGATGGAGTTAAAAATATGAATAATACTTCTAATCTCATATACTAATGATTGTAAAATAGTTCCTCATTTCATTCCCCCCTTTCATCTATTTTCCCACTAATAAAGAGTCCCCAAATATTTGTAGTTTTGTAACATCTTTCTCAACTACCAAGGTAAGAGTCAATTTTAAATCCATCATCTTTGTGTAATTATTTGAGCCCCGTGCCATTCCCACTTTAAATTTAAAGGAATGAGAACCATCTAGGTATATTATTCCCCCAACACCACTCCTTTGTGGTCCCCCCTATGAGGCACCATCAAAATAGGCACATGCATTAGAGGTATCTATCAACTTTGCCACGATTTGTTTCTAGCATGCTTGTCCTTATTTAGTTGAGGAAAACTATTCAAGATATTAATTCAATGTGCAACACATTGAATCAAAGAAGTGAATTTGACCTAAAAAAAGACTAGCATTCCTTGCTAACCAAATACCCCATGTTGGAATCAGAGGTAAAATTTAAATTTTTCAAATTATTGTATGCGTCCATCCTCTACCAAATTAGTAGTTGGTCAATTATTGTATGCACCCATCCTCTTTGAATAAGGACCATTATATAATAGTGGATAATTATTTAATGTAAAAGGGTCCACTTTATAAGACATGCTAGATAGTTGGTACCCATTAGTGAAGAGACCACAAGAAGTTAGGGTTTTCCTATTCAGAGTATATTTAAAGGGATAGGAGGCCATGCAGAGTGTTTTTCATGTGTTGTTGTATTTGGAGATTTTCTCTAGGAGGTTTCCCCATTCAAGAGGCAAGGACAAACATTGTTTCCTTATTCTGATTTTCATAATACAAGGGTATCTTGGCATATTTAATCTTATTGTCTCTTGTATTTGGTTTTCTGTAGTTATATTCTTTGTATACATGGTTTTGTTTCAAGTTGAAGGGTTAAGGAACACTACAAGTGGTATCAAAGATCTTCTCTGAACTAGCATACCACTTTAACACACACACACACACACATATATAGGCTACATATATTTAGGATACAGATGTGTTCTAGAATCTTTAAATAACATAGGAGATATGTCGTTTGGTAGGTAATACTGTGGTCATGAAATAGTACATGAAGAAAATACAAGTCATCTCACCCAATTGGACACCCTTTGTAACGTATAAGTTGGTACCCTTTTGAGTACTACCATATTAGACAACACTTGTATATGAAATTTCACTTCCACATATGCTCGGCTATTGAAATCCCTTTAGGCATATCTAAAACCAACCTTACATAAACCTACCATTTTTCTATTTCTATAGTACACCAAGAACATCACTTAGGGAGATTCTCTTTAGTACCTAGTTAATCGAATAGTACAACTAAGGATACAATCCATCCTACTTAGTTAGGGTTGTGAAAGATCAACCAAGTACTATTGTTGGAAACCATCTAGTATATCATAGAGCTATAGAACTTGACACTCATCTGTCTCTAGGACCCTGCAAACCCTAGCTTCTACAATCAACCAACGAAATTCCTACATCTTCGCATTTAGAAGTAATTTTGAAATTTGGTCAACTCAATAATATTTAGTAGCGAATAATACTCCTACTAGTATGGGTTCTTCTAACACCATTGTGAGAGACCTATATCAAAAAGATTCCTTATGTTGTTTTGATCACTTGGATCTACCTCTCAAGTAACCCTTTTTGTGTGGGACTAATAGTATAGTGATTCATGATATATTTGAATAGACTCCTTTGAATCTATTGATCATATTGAGATAAGTAGAGAATAACACTTCCAACAAATATTTGGTGGTCCCATAGTCCAAACTCGCAACATGGCCAACACAAAGAACCGAAACTGGGTCCAACCTACTCATAACCAACCTCTTGAATTCAAGGTTTCTAGCATTGAGTCTTCAATCGAAGGTATTCACAACAAAATGATCATAAAAGGCCAAATGTTGGCGGCATAAAGTGCCCACTTGAATATCTATATACTAGATCCAAACATTGATCCAACTAAGGAGGAATTCCCAACCAATGAAGTGCAAGCCACTCACATTCTCTTTATGGATAACCATTATCCACACTTTCAAGATCTCAATTCATGGAATCATTTTCAAAAGGTCGACATGAACAAATTTGATTGTTCTAATCCCTCGAGATGGGTCACCCAAATGGAACACTATTTCTCTATCTATGGAATTACTGATGACCTACAAAAGATAAAAGTTGGGTTATTATATTTGGATTTAGAATGTTAGCAATGGTGGCAATGGTATAATAAATATTATAGAGGCTACATTGCTTAGATCCAATTTGTTCAAGTCCTTTATGTTTGTTTTGAATATGACACTCACTATTTGGGATGCCCAATAAATTTATGCCAAACCAACATAGTTGTGGACTATATTTCCACATTTGAGTAAACAAAATTCAACACAAAGGGCCTATCTGATTCAATTTTTAAAGAATGTTTCATTAATGATCTCAAGAAGCAATTAGAGAATATGTCATGATGCAACACCCAAAACATGCCGGTTGGAATATTGTGAAAAATAAATAACATGAGATGGTGATCGATGCAAAAACCAAAATACCTTCATTCAACACTTGCTTTAGCTCCCTTGTGGTGACTACCCCCAACTAATCCAACTCACAACTATTTAGAATCCATAATTTATCTATAGAAGAGATGGTAAAATGCTAATGCATCCAACTTCTACTCATAATTGTGATGAGCAATATCAACAAGGGCACAAATGCAATGATAACAAATTATTTCAAATGGATGTATCTCCCAATAAGAACACTCAGAAAACACATCCATTGAAGACACTCCTGAACTTTATCTGTATGATTCCACCCCTCCAATGGACGAAGAAAACACTTTGCAAGATCCTTATGAGGAACCCCAATTATCTCCATGACTTATCTAGTTTCTTGGCACCCAAAATATTTAATTTGATTGGTTATATCAAGCATTTTAAAAGTGATTGTATTGTTTGACATTGGTAGCACCCACAATTTTA
Source organism: Picea sitchensis (assembly GCA_010110895.2). NCBI lineage: Eukaryota > Viridiplantae > Streptophyta > Pinopsida > Pinales > Pinaceae > Picea > Picea sitchensis. The sequence continues at coordinate 47,788 of SNQJ01S0007311.1, read as the reverse complement.
TTTTGATTGTTAGGATATTTAGACACCTAGGAGTTATTTAAGATAAAATTGGTCTAATGTGTCGCTAGGTGCGTGTTTCTATAATATGCATTTTTTAGTTAGGTAATATGACGATCACTATATTTTCCCGACATATAGTGATTCAATGGTTCATATTCTCCTTAATACTAATGGCTACTGATCTCAGAAAACATGATTGGTCCATGATATCTTTTAAAGAGAATGGAGGGTCATTTATTGATGATCGATTATGAGAAACTCTCTTATAAATATCTTTGTAATATTTTTTTGCATTAATAAATACTCCAAATGGCCACACAATAGTCATGGATGTTTCCATATCAGCTTACCAAGGAAACACATCGATGTTGATCTTTGATTTTAAAGTTGGTGAGCGGTTACTAAAGTTGGGTGTTCATCCTGTATGTTGGAATTTCCATATTTTCTAACATGGTATCGTGAGTGCATTTGAAGACTCACTCCCATTATAGATCGAGATCACGTGAAGCCATGTTGCCACATCTTTGTTTCTTCCATTTTTGTAAATTTCTGGTTGAGAGGACTATTCCATTGCATTTTGAGCACTTGTTTCTAATTAGGAGAACCTTTCGCTTCAATTTTGAAAAGGTTTATGTTTTCCCAGATACGACCATCGTGATAGATCCTAAGGTACAAAAGGTCAATACCTCTTCTAAATTTTACATAGTTAATATTTCACTTTTCTATTTTTTATTTTTCTGATCGCTATTCTTTTCGATCTTTGTATGCTCTTTTCCTTATGCCTCTATGACCAAAAATAAGAAACAGCTTTAAAAGCCGTTGTTATTGTCTATGTATGTTCTTTGTCGTGCTCTCTATGTGATCTCGGTAAATCCAAAATAGAGGGAACACTTGCATTTTTCAGTTAAGCTAATCAAGATCTAACCCATGTTGCCATAAAAAAGAAAAAAAAAAAAAAAAAAAATTCTTGTGTGAAAAGAGTTTTTTATGAGCATGCTCCAAGGACGTCTTCCACAACAAAAACAACAACAACCTCAATCCTCATTCTAAACAATAAAATATGTTTGCATCACACTTGGTTAAAAAGTTGTTTAGTTACAAAAGGCCCCTGAAGTTCAAGTCTTTTTTTGTTTTGAAAAGCTCATCTATCCTTGTGAACGTATTTTACTTAAATTATAAAGTGAATCACCATAAGTAGATTTCTTATATTTTATTTTAAGTTATTTATTTGCATGCAATTTCATTTATAAAGTAACTTCATTGTAAAATTGATCCTCACTTATTCTATAAAAATAGGTCACTTCATAATGATCCCAAGCCCACTCGCTTGAATCACTAACTACCATTGATTCATTTGATGTGTAGGTGTTTATTGAATTATCCAGTTATTAAGTGCATTCATACAATATTCATTCATCACATGAAGATCATCATACATTCAAATATAGAAGCACAAGCAAAGATCTCACCCTTTTATTATAGGCAATGTAGGATCAATATAATAGATGGCCATCCGCATAAACCTCGTGATGGTCAGACAAACAATAGATATGAGCTGCTACAAAATTCCTTCGATAATACAAAGAAGCCTCTAAAGGCCGGATAAGTAATGAATACCAAGCATTCAAGCGTATCCGGCCTCGTCAAACCTCCAACTAGAGAGTGCCATGCCCCAAGTGGGGACTGAAGTCTCAATAATTTGGCCATGATAAAGAATGCTCCAAAATGCCCAAACTCCTGGCCAAGTAATAGATTAGGTAGTGGGATCCTCCCTCCGGTTTCAAACCCAACGCCCAAGGCAAACCTCTCCAACTGTGGAATATTCTAAGAGAGTTGCTTCCTCCTGAATGGCTAAATCAAAACCTCCTCAAGGGTATGGTGCGCACTTGCTGGAAATTCCCCAACATTACGACCTTGCTATCTTCTGAAGATCTAGAAGGGAATATGTTGAGAATAGAATGGTGGAGGAATATTTCACCTCCTTAGATCAAGTCAGGAACAAGGTGAGTGATATTTCACCACTAAGTTTTCACACAAGGCTCGCACAACAAAACCTCCAAATTGAATGCTCAAGAGAACTAACAAGAAATGTACCAAAAATCGGGATGAATGATAGGTGCACCCCAACCTCTTACTTATACTTTTCCTTGATTCTCTCCTCTGTGGAGTTAGGTTAACTCCCAGTGTTAATCTTATATTCTTCTGTTGAGATATCTTACTCCTTTATCCTTTTCCTTTCGCAAACTAAAATGCTAACTTTTAGTCTGACCTTCCCCTCCTCGTGATACTATGACCTAGCGGGGGTGCCTAGGCCATCGAGTCTCCTCATCACCTCTAGAGGTGGGGACATACTGCTGAAATTGCTTGTCCCTCGCTACTCCAAACTGCCTGGACCACGCGTCTCTTTCTCCCAAGTGGCATCCCTCAATGGGTAACCTTCCACCGATCGTACTCCTTGATGCTCGGTTTATGAGCCCTTCTCGATTTCCAACATCTCTCCGAATTAGAATAAGTTGTCCCTTCGTCTGCGCGGGGGTAATACCTCAATGATGTGTTGGCCGAGGGCTTTCTGAAGGCAGGAGACATGGAAGACGACGTGTATTTTGCTACCCTGTGGAATCTCCAACTCATAAGCTATTGCCCCTATCCTCCTGCTAACTATGTAGGGTCCAATGAAACGTGGCTGCAGTTTCTCTTCTTTGCTTCTTTTAATGGAAGCCTTCTTGTATGGTTGAAGTCTTAGATAGACTGTCGCCAAACTCAAAGGTATGATCAACTCTGCGCTTGTCCGCTTAGACCTTCGTTGGTTTTGTTCCTTTGCGCATGATCCTCCGCCTCGAGAATATCTTTCGGCTCGCCGATCCAATCCCGTACTCATAGGTGCCGTCACCAAATTCAATCTCCATAAATCATAAAGGATCATAGCTATACAAGGCTCTAATGGTGACATGCCAATGAACATGTGCCGGTGGTGTTGTAGCAATAATATCCCAGATGCAAACGACCGCTCCATGCTTTCTGTTGCCCCACCACATAGTTTCTGAGGTAGCTCTCCACCCATTTGTTGACTATCTCTCTCTAGCCATCCGTCTGTGGGTGATAGCCGGTGCTAGGGTCAAGGTCACTCAACCAACCTCCGGAATAAATCCCCGCTAGAGCAATTATAAACCCGCTATCCCTATCACGGCCAATGGTCTTGCAGACTGCGTGTAACTTGAAAATTTCCCTAAGAACAGCCTTCAGCCACACTGGTGGCCGCAATGAAGTCAAGAGTTGCAGGAAGGTATGTGAAAACTTTGTTAACCTGCCCACTGATTACAAATATGTACCTTCTTCCTTTACGTTGGCATTCCAAAGGATGAAATCCATGGATATGTTTTCCCACTTGTGCTCCGGAATGGCCAAGGCTGTAAGACCGGGTGCATGTGTCATCCTTGTTTTTTGTCTATTACGTAGTACAATTTTGACGCAGCTTAATCACATCCTCCTGAGACCCCTTCAAAGAGAACCTTTCTTCACCTTTCCTCGCATATCTTGTTGATCCCCCGAGCGTCCTACCATTGGTGAGTCATGGCACACCTACAATACTTTATCCTTGGAATGTCGATCCAGTAACCAAGAAGATTCGGTCTTTGGAGTAGATGAGGTCATTTATAACCTTGAAGTTTTCATCCTGTATCTGTCCATCTAGTAGTTGGCATGCGAACTGATCCTTTGGATACTCCATCACCAGATGGTCTTTCCAATAACTGTTACCCCCGTTATGGCAAAGATGGATGGCCTCCTGTATAAGGCATCAACCACCACATTGTTCTTCCCCTTGGAAAAAATTCAATATCAGTCAGAATTCAGATTCTCATGCATCCATTTTTTTTTGTCTTTCATTCAGATCCTTCCGCTCCAATAGATATTTGAGACTGTTAGGATCTGACTTGACCACAAACCTGGCACCAACCAAGTATTTCCGAAATTTAGCTAGTGCATGCATGATAGCTAGGATTTCTTTGTCATAAATGTTGTAGAGTAAATCGGGACCCCTGAGTTTCTGACTCTCACAGGCAAGAGGGTGCCTCTTTTGCATCAAGACGACCCCTATTCCTTCAAGGCATCACATTCCTTACAAAGGAAGACCGAATATGAAAGGGCTAAGATCAAGACATCATCACTTCCTTCATCTTATTCATCGTTATTTGAGCCTCCTCGTCCCAATTGAAGGCTCCTTTCTTAGTCAAATTACTGTTGGTGCACACAACCGGAAAATCCTTTCTTAATAAATTTCCTGTAATACTGCACATACTCTGTAGAAATCCTCCAATTGCGGAGTGTCTTAGGAGTAGGCCATTCCATGATGGCTTGCATTTTTCCTCATGTACCTATACCCCTTTTCCAATGATGTGTCCTAAATAGAGGACCTTTTTCATTCCAAACTCACATTTTGACTCTTGTATATAGTGATTGTTCCTCCATGATTGGTGGAATTTGATCCACATGCCCGAGATGCTCCTCCCACGCCTTTGTTGTAGATAAGCAAGTCATGTAATACCAACAGTACTTCCTCACGTTGTTGAACACCGGGTTCATACATGATTGGAATGTAGCAGGCATTGATTAAAACCAAAGGGCATCACCAAAATTGATAATGGGTTTAGTGACATCTAAAGCGTTTTTGAGATGTCTTCCTGCCTCATCTTGATCTAATGATAACCAGAGCGAAGATCAATCTTTGTGAAGTAGATGGCCCCATGTAGTTTGTCCAACAGCTCATCAATCCCATGAGTATCTAGTACCTATTTTTATGGTTCAAATCCTGGCCAATGCACATCTCATAGTGCCATCTTTCTTCTTCACCATCACTACCGAAGCAGTCAAAAGGGTCGGCCAAGGCATGATGCAGTTCCATGTCCGTGGTTCCTTGATGGCCTTCATCTCATCTTTGTACTTCTTGGGGTGTCTGTGATGGTGTGGTGATAACCGGTTTGGCCCCTTCCTCTCATGCCTTCCTCAATAATGTGCTCAAACCCCTATCTAGTGGTTGACCTAGAGGAATAGGCTCAAATACCTCAGGAAGCTCACAAGGATTTATTTGATCTCTGGGGTGTAGTTAACCTTGCCCTGCTCATCCACATGTGTCACAACTCGCATTCCACTGTATACTATTTCATCTCTCCGGAATATGACTTCCATTCTCTTGGCCAGGACTACCTTTGCAACATTCCCTATCATACCCCTCAGCACTACCTTTCATCCATCTTCTGTGAATGACATTTCCATCGCTTTGTAGTTGGTGGTGATAGGCCCCAATGTGCTAAGACACTGAACCCCTAGGGATGATGTTGGTGTCCGGAAGTTCCATGACATAGACGTCATGTACCATCTCATGCCTACCCAAGGTAAGCTTCATGCCCAAAATATATATGTCACAGGGCATAGTGCTTCCTCCTCAAGAACCTCCCACTTTGAATCCTTCAAATTCTATTGTAGGTATGTGCCTCCTCTTCAATAATGCCGCATCAATGAAGTTGTGGGAAGCTCCTCCATCAATCAAGACCAAACCTTGACCCCGCAAGACACATCTCATTCGGAGGTGTTATACTTGGGTACCCCACCGATAGATGCCAAGGTGGCCATACTATCTGTCCTGTGACCGCTCTCCCATCAGCCTCACAAGGTTTCTTCCTCCATGTTCAGATGCACAATCTCATCTTCCTCTTCGCGTCAAGTGACCTCAATGTAGTGCACCTAACCACATCCCATGCACTTGTGTGATGGGTCCCATGGTTCCTTGCATGTGAAGCGAGTTGCTTCCTTCTCAGCTCTTCTCTATGTTGTCATCTATTCTGCCACCTGGCCTCTCGCCAAAACCCTTAGGGTCACGTTCTCCCTGGTTTGTTGGAGGCCTTGGATCTCTTCCACCATTGTTGAGAGGTGGTTTGGTTATGAATTTAGGTTTAGCGGCTAGACCCAAATCCCTCGTCTCCAAATGGCCTCAGAATGGGTAGGATTGAAGGCCTTTATCCAACCCTTCAAAGGTTCCATCAACCCTTCTATGAAAAGCATCATACCGGGCTCGCTCAGACATATCTTGTACCATAACCGCAAGCCTCTGGAATTCATCAATATATACTTCAGTTGTACTTGTTTTCTTGAGTTGGATGAGCTCCCGGAAATGTAGCTCGTGATCTCCTTGATCAAACCTATCAATGAGCATCTGAGTGAACTCTATATAGGAAACAATCTGATTGTGGCCGAGTGTAGTCAATCCATGATACCACCAATCGAGTCTCTACATCTAAGTACATAGTGGAAACTTGATGGCCTCTATCTCCTTCCATGGGTTGAGATGTAAATAGGTATCCAACTATGCAACCAAGATTGTGATGTCATTCTGGTCGCACTTTACTCAGTATGGAATATCTATCTTCCTTGCTTTTTGTTCAAACTCAAAAATACCCCTGCGGTTTGTCCTAGGTTGACTTTTGAACCTGAGTTGGCAATAATGATCTAGAGACATCTGTCTTTGGACCTTCATATATCCAAACTGTAGTATTCTTTTGCACTCCTTTCCATTTGTTCCATAAATCCTTCTACCTGTTCCTGTTGCCCTTGCTCATCTCTGAATGTGGGCATATACGGTCTAGGGTTAGCTCGCTACCGAATGTCGCACTTTCAAGCTTCGATCATCTTTGAATGTAGGTATGTATCGCCTCTAATTGACCCTGCTACCCATATGACCCCGGTCGTGGTGTCTCCGTCCAGACTTCCTTCGATCTAACTACTTTCTCCGGATTATATATGATCTCCTTGTGGATTTCCCCAGATCCACCAACCTACTTGTTCCCGTACATATCCAGGTTCCTCCCTTGATGAGTCACTTGCGCTAGAAGTTCATTTAGCTTGGATTGATTCTGTTCATTATCTCGCAGTTTTTGTCAACCCTTCAAAGTTTCAGAGTTTGTCAACTTCCTTTCAATGTGTTTCATGGTACTCATCCAAGTGTCTGAATTAATGTGCTTTTCCGCACGATTGACTGATTGTTGGAACTTGTCAAATTATACTGCTATGCGAGCCAAGCCTAAAGACTCATGGTCATCCCCTGACCCTTCCATTTCTCTGTTTCACTGCTCGTTTTAGTCCTTCTACCCATGAGAGCACCACTGTAACTCTGTATGCGTTGATCCTTCCATAGGTTTGGGGGATTGAAGCTCTATCTCCATCACGATCCCAAGCCCACTCGATTGGAATCACCAATAACACCGTTTGTCGATGTGTGTGTTTATTGATTTATTAAGCGCATACAAGATTCATTCAACACATGAAGATCATCATACATTCAAAATATAGACAAGCAAAGATCTGACCCTTTTATTATAGGCAATGTAGGATCAATACAATAGATGCATGATCCGGCATAAACCTCGTGATGGGTCGCATAAACAACATATATGGAGTTACTATAAAACGCCCCGACAATACAAAAGAGGCTCTAAAGGTCGGATATAATGAATACTACTGTCATGCTATCTGAATGTCAAACCTCCAACTAGAGAGTGCCATGCTCCAAGTGGAGATTGAAGCCCTCGATAATTCGGTCATGATGGAAGAATGTTCCAAATGAGCCCAAACTCTGCTCTCAAGTAATAGATTTACCAGGGATCCTCCTCCCGGCTTCAAGCCCAACATCTACGAAAACCTCTCCAACCGAAAAAATCTTTCAAGAGAGTTGCTCTTGCCGAAATTTCAACAATAATGCACCCTCGCTATCTTCTCGAAGCTCTAGAAGGGAATATGTCGAATAGAATGGTGTGGAGGAATATTTCATCCCCGAGACCAAGCTGGAACAAGGTGAGTGGATATTTCACCACTGAGCTCCTCACAAGGGTTTTTGGTATAGCAAACCTCAAACCGGGAATGCTCACATAATTAACAAGAAATATACCAAAATCAAAATGAATAATAAGTGCGCCCCAAACTCTTACTTATACTTCTTTTCCTCTCGATTCTTCAGTTGAGTTAGGTTAACTCCTAGGTTAACTTCATTCTTCTGTTGAGTTATCTATTACCCTTTATCCTTTCCCTTTCTCAAGTAAACTTAAAATATAACTTTTAATTAGTTGACCTTCCTCAAAGGTGAGACTATGACTCAGTGGTGCCTGTGCCATCGAAATTTCCCCATCACCTCTAAGAGGTGGGGACATTACACTATAAGAAACTATTTGTAAAAAAGTGAGAAGGAGTGGTATCACCACGCGGATGAATCCTCTTACTTGCTATGGTTATTTGTTTACCATTTATGTCTTTTTTTCAAAAGGGCATAACTTTCACATTCAAAGTCCATTATTAATGTTGTTTTTTAAACAAACTCATTTTTTCGAGCTTTCCATTCAAAACCATCAACTTTTAGATTTTAAATCCATATTATCTGCATACTTAATATGGATTCTCCCAATGATATTTTTCTTACTAGTACCAACTACTTCTCATGGAAATTCCATATGGAGGATGTATTAAGAAGTAAATGAATGTACCAGATTACCTTGGGGAAAAAAAAAGAACCCATTGATGATGAGAAGTATGTCAAATGGAGGAATGACAAAGAACGAGGAATAATCATAATGTTGATCTCTCTTGATTTAAGGTTCCACCTTCAAGCAATTGAGAGACCAAAAAAATATTGAGAAAATATTGAAGTTGTGTTTGGAAAAATCAATATTATTTGATCACACCAATTGGAAAATTAGTTAATGAATTTAAGTCCAAATGATTTTCCTTGCATTAAATATTACTTATATAAGTTTAATACGCTTAGAATTTTGTGTATAGAATGCCAACTAGATCTGAAGGAAGATCGATGCATATATGTTATTCTCTCTAAGCTTGGTATTGCATATTTTGTTTTTGTATCTACCTTTTATGCCACTAGAGAAGATTTAGGGAGTGCTTATAAAGAACCCTCTCTTGGTTCCTTTTGTGATGCTCCAATTCAAGAACACGATATGTTTGTGCAACTTGGACTGATAAACACTGCAGGTACATCCAACAAATCCTTAGTGGCCCCACATAACGATAAATCCAAGAATCCCAAGAAACAACATCCTCGCCACAACAACAAGTAAAACAAGGATCCCAAACCCTCAACGCCAACTTATGTTCCTAATGGTGACAAATGAGAAAAATCTAAAAATAATAAGACTGATATACATTGAAAATTTTGTGGGAAGGATGGTCATGTGGAGTCCAAATGTTTTAAGAAGATGGAAGCTTTGGAAGAAATGATGAAGAAGAACAACATCAATATTGATTCTTCTTATTTTAACTCTTCTTCTCATAGACATGTCCTTTCTTCTTCTCGTTTCTCCTTCAATGCAACTTCTACTTCTTCTTCTTATGAGTATCTTATTGATTCCGGAGCATCTTATTATATGGCTAAGGAAAAAGAAATATTTTCTACTCTTAATGAATGTAACACCAATAAAATATTTGTTAGTGATGATAAATCTCTTAGTGTTGTAAGGCCAGGAACAATTCAGGTAGATAATGGCCATTTCAATGATTTATTATGTGTTCCAAGTCTTTCCTGCAACCTTCTATTAGTGTATCAAATCGCTTATTTAGGTGAAGGTGAAACCATAGAGTTTTCACCTCACCAAGTTGTAATCAAGGATCTAAAATATCCTAAGCATGTTCTTGCAATTGGAATTGTTGATGATATTACCAGGTTGTACAAGTTTGATAACTTTGGTTCATCTTCTTTTCCATCAGTTTTTGTTGCTCATAGTGATGAATGGAGCAAACTTTGGTATGAGTAGCTTGATCATCTAAACTAACGCTCATTACAAAAACTATGTAATCAAGAGATGGTGAATAAACTTCCTCTTGTTTCTTTCCGAGATGGTGTTTGTGTCGGTTGTGTTCTTGGAAAACATCATCAGGATAATTTTGAAGTCCCCTTTTGTACCTTCAAGATCTAAAAATCACATTTTTCCACATATTCACGCCCTACCAATTAGACAACAAGCATATACGTAGGTTTCTCCACTACAACCCGCGTACATTGAGTTTGGTACTCAAAATTATAAATTATGTTGGGTTTTCATGTCACGTCAAGAGATCCATGATCCTTGACCTTCCATATACTAGAAACGCTCTGACTCGGCCCTTCAGTTCCATTCGAAGGCTATAAATTGATCCATATCCAAGCCTTGTAAAAGAGAATTCAACTTTTGAGAGCAAAGATACTCTGGAGAAATTTCACTTCACATTGATTCTACATCCCTTTATCCTTGAAAGTCTGAACTCATTGTTCAACCCCCAAGCTCTTCCTTCTTTGTGATGGAGAACCTCATTATCTCATTTATATGAGCTTGCCTTTGGTGGAGGATTGAAGTGGTGGAGGCCCAATTAGAGGGACTTAGTTTCTCGGTTCGGATATGTGTTGTTACAACAATTTGTCACCTACATACTTCTATTGATTATTTTAATAGAAATACTCTTTTATTGTCCAATTGATATCTTGCAAATATTTGAATTATTATTCCATGGGCGTATTTGTCATGTATGTTAACAGATTATACTAATCTATATGCTAACATTATATATTATCACCATATTCTTGCGTACCTTGGTTGTTGAGAACAAGTTGTAGGTATAAAGATTTGAGTTGCGTGCTCAACGGTGGTATTCATCGAACGTCCGGACGAGGTAGGCTCTTGACCTTCTCTTGTTAGAATTTCATTTATATAGACTACTTGGGATTAGAGTTGATTTCTGCATGTCATTCCATCTTTTGTGGTTTACCCCATGCCACAGAGAGATTTTTCTCATAACAGAATTGGCGACCATACTGGGGATTGATCTTCTGTTTGGGGTTTGGAGTGTTTTTCTCCTTGACTTGCTCTATGTTAGCCTGATTTTCCTTGTTTATTGATTGCTTGACAACCTATTTTTACTTTGCATCTAAGTTTTTTGGCTTAATCCTTTCCATGGAAGTGTTTTACTATATATACACAATTTTTCCCTTGACATACACGAGCTGTCCTTTTGTAGGGCGCGCACATACACGATTTTTGATCAAACAATCACGTACATCATATCTTTAGGCTTACTGGATGAGTTTGATGTTTGGTGGGTGAGTTTGGTTGGTTGCTAAGTCTTCTTGGGTCTTTGTCCTAATTGTTAAGCGCTTACAAAGTGATATGAAAGCTTCTTATTGTTGAATTTTTGGGCGATATTATTTCTTATCATATTTTTCATTGGTTGTCCTTGCACATTGGTCTGAATGTTTGATTCTTGGTATCCTGCTTGGATTGTCTCTTTTTTCTTGTAGTGGGGTCTGTATGTGAAGCTTCTATTCAATACTTGCATTTTCTTTTCTTTATATCGAAAATAAATATAAAAAAACATTTTTCTCATTTTGCATTATGGCATTTTCTCTTTTGATTACTTAGCATTGATCTTGACACATGTGGAAAGATTGCATTTTATTGAAATTGTAGAAATTGCATTTAAAATCTTACTATCTCATGAAAATTTAAGATTAGGAGTTAGAAGTATTTTTATATTCGTTTCTTTGATATGCTGAGTCATAATATCATCAGTTTCACGACCACACCTATTGAGTAAACAAAATCCATTAAAAGTAACGCTTATTAACTAAAATTGATTAGAAACGATTTTATTTCTCAGGGTACACAAACAAGCATAAGACATAGGGCCTTGGAATAGGATTTTGTGAGTAAACTTCTCCAAGGCTATTAAACTAAACATATGTGTCTAACCAGGGAGTGGTGAAACCCATTGTGTAATTAGTGATGCCAGGAGGTTTCACTCACACTGGAGTTAAGCACGAGGTCATGCGAAGTTGGTTGCAGAGATAACCCTCTTATACCTTCTTAGCGTCATAAATATTTTTGTGGTTCCATTTGTATATGGGGGTCTTGCTAGTACCTTTACCTCTGTGAAAGGCGGTGCTTTCAATATTTTGGGCTTTGTTTCCCTACCCATACCATGGACCAAACTTACGACTGTTCATCTGCGCATTGGTTATATTGTGGTGGATTTAGTTGCTTGACATAGGTAGCCACATAGGTTACTTGCAAGGGTTATTCTGTAGTTACACTGAGTCAGATAAGGGTCGAACAACACACAACCTTTATGGAGAATTACCTCTCTGGGGGGATCTGGCCGATTGCATTGTTAATCCCATGAGGGCCCTTATAACTGATTTTGATACCTCCAATCTTTTGAAGGGAGTCTCAATCCCCTCTTGGGTGAGGCATACCTACTCTAGTGAGGGAGGCCCCTTTTCAGCTACTATTTCCTATTTGTGTGCATTTGAACTTTTTTATTTTTATTTTGGTGTTCTCTCTGATTATTAGTTGGCCCTAGGATTTGGTTTCATATCTTGAGTCTTGAGTCATCATGGAGCAAGACCACCCTCCTTGTAGGTCTCATCGTTTGTTGAAGTTACCACCGCATTTTAAGTTTTTATCGAATTTTCCTTCTAAAAGGCGTAAAGTTAATAGATGTGGTACATATATCTCCACCCACCGGACTTGTGATAATCCAATTATGAGTACTGAGTCAAATCTGAACGACATAGGGAGTCCATTGACTCCTATACCTTATTTTATTAGTGAGATTCATTCGACTCCTTCAGCCGCGACAATTTTAGTGTTGGAGGTTCCTGTCCCTACTTCTACCCAGCCTGTAGGCTGTGGTTTCTAATCGACCCATACAAACGAACCATTTTGGGTCTCTTTTTGGTATGTCGATATACAATTCTCGGTACATACCTCTGGTCTCTAACCATTTTTTTTTTGGTATACCCAATATGACGTTGCAACTTTCATCGTCCATTCCAATGACTAATGAAAATCCTAGTTTTGGACCTTGGGGCATGGCTCCTCTGCATTCTCCTCTCTAGTTTGGTGGGGGTCATATTCCCCAAACGAATACTACGGTGGGAGGCCAACCTCCTTTTCCTTTCGGGTCTAATTCTAGTCTCAATTCTCTTGGATGGAGTACTCAACCAGGTGAACACGTCCCTTCCTATATTTTGTCCTTTCCTCCTTCTTCCTCCATGTCGATTCCGAAAAACAATTTTTTTATGAAAAATCCACCCCTATCCTCTGAGGTTCCACCCAGATGGAGTTAGTTTCACGCTATGGGAAACCCCCATCCTAGAGCTCCTCCAGCTGGGGGTAATGTTTATAACCCTCATTATGTCACCCCTGCATCTATGGTGCCCATACAACCTCTTATGAATCAGTTTGGAGGAGGTTATTACCCTACCGGATAGGGCCATGGTATATAACATATTCCTGGATGGTCTGCAATCCCTCAACACCAATATTTCCCAGGAGAATGGGCTCAAACACCGTAACCCCGACTCCATTTTCTGGCCAAGCTTAATCTACCAGATTTTTCGAGATTAATGAATGAACTAGTGTGTCACGATCCATCATGGCCCCCATTCCCCACCAAGATTCCTTCATACATTCCAATATTCAAGGGAAATAATAGCGAGGATCTAGCTGATCATGTTACTACTTTATATCTTTGGTACTCATCAAATTCCATTAATGATGATTCTATTCGTTTGAGACTATTTCAACGCACCCTCACAGGAGTTTCCACGAAATGGTGCATTGAGCTACTGGGGGAAACATACAAAAACTTTAATAAGATGATTTTGGTATTTCTCAACAAAATCTAGTTTCCAATTCGTTATGATGCCTGCATAGAAATATTTTCATTCTTCCGCCAAGATAAGGCCACACATGTCTAGGACCATACCCAAGAGTCGCGTAGACATAAGAGGTTGATTAAATCCTACATTCCTCTAGAGTTTCTGTTGGAGTGGTTCCTTAAGTCCTTATTGCCTTATATTTTGAAGGATGTTTCTACATCTGGAGTAACATCTGAGGAAGAAGCTATTTTCAAAGCCCAACAACTGGACCTCATATATTCTCAGTCTAGGATGTTGTATTAAATTCTTCTTGACGTGCCACGGTTGAATTATGACCCTAGAAAAAATCTTGGGCCTTATGCTGATGGCATCATAAGCTCTGTAAATGCTAAGTCTACAAACTTGGTGATGAACCAATTGAAGGATTTGTCTCTAAGCCAGCCTATAGTAGGACAAGCTTCAACTTCATCCTCCACTTTCACTCAGTCAGTGGATGTGCATTCTCTACAGTCATCGATCAACACAAATGGTAACCAGCAACCAAGAGGGAATAGAAGCAAAGGACGATGTAATAATTGTAAGGGTGGGAAAAATAACAACAAAGACAAGGACGACACTAAAAATGATAGATAGAATAATAATGCTGGTGAGGGAAAGAAAGAAAAAACAAAGGTGAAGTTTCTGTGTAAACTTTGTAAATATGATCACCTACCCACCTATACCCCAAAATCAAGGAGGCATCGAGGATCTTATCACAACCGCCCATTGTGCTGACCAATCCATTTCTGCATAATCAACACATGGCTTCAGGGTCCTCCAACACCGAAAATACGTTGAGTAGGAGTCAAAATCCCTCGACACATGAAGGTGGCCATCTATGTGTTAATATGGTCAAGTCTCAAATTGATTTAGACACTCAATCTCATGATTATGGTTCTTCACATATTGTTACAGGTACAAAGTCTCCCCCTCCTCCGGAAACACCCTTGCAGATCGAAAAACCAAAATCTCTACCTTGTATTCCAAAGGGAGTACTAAAATGCTTTGCCCACAATCCCAATGCTAGAGATGCCCAGAACTATTCGATTTTCGAAGATCTGGGTCAAACCCCTTGTGTGATTTCGTCTTTGGAGGTGCTCCATACATGTCCTTCATAGAGGAACACATTTTATTTGCTTTAGGATCTCTAGACCCATGTGGATCGAAGTTTATTAAGTTTGACGTCACGGATGTTAAGCCTCACTTGCATTACCACGTTGCCTTTCAAATCCATGTGGAGTACATGAAAATTACCATCAAACGCACTATGATTGATGAAGGTGTCGTGACGTGCATGATGTCCCTAACATGTTGGAAATATATTGACTCTCCAACTCTATCCCAATCTATGACTATGTTGACCTCATTTGATGTACATTCATTTTGATCACACAAAATTATTCCCTATTTTCCAATCTAGTTAGGTAGAAAGACAATGGAGGTTGATGTCAAGGTGATAGATATGCCCCTTGACTATAATTTACTACTAGGGCGTAATTGGACTTATTCCATGACCGCGGTCATGCCATCTATTTTCCACACTTTATGTTTTCCCCATGAAGGAAAAATAGCGATGATTGATCAATTGTCCTTTGCGCATGCTAGTCCTAATGCATTGGTTGGACCTTCGATCCCAGTGATCGACAATTCTTGACAAGAAGCCGAGGATGTTGGTTTCATAATGTATTCCTCTCTCATGGGTAGCTTCGATTTCGTGGCATCAATCCATCACATTCATTCCATTTCTAGTAGGTCTTCAACGTCGATGAGGTCCGTTCCTTTTCGTACTTCATATTTCAACGATCCTTGTACCCTACCTTCCCTGACTATATCGTGCGAAGTTCAATCACACATTGGGATGGTGATGCCACTATCAATGAAAAAGGTTGTGTATCAGGATATTCTTAACACTACTGTTGACCCTGATCCTTTCTCCTCGCAAACAGACAAGGAGGATCTCGTTCTAGAGCCCGTATGGGCCGCCCAATCATCTTGTTTGCATGATTTCCTCGATTATAATTTACCTTTGGATGAATCCATCTTAGAGGCCATGTATGGTCCTGATAGGCCTTGGGATAATATGCATCATCACTCTTATTTCCTCCCAGAACTTGTTAGGATCGAAAAGGATGACTTTAGATCTACCTTGAGTGAGATGGTCGGTCACGCTGTGGTTCCAATAGATACAGATGATATTTATGCCGAAGGAAACATGGAAAATATGTATCCTACCATCACGATTGACATCTCTTGAATTCCTGGAAAAATTGAGAACGTATATATCGGTGCAGATTGTTCACCTGGAGAAATTCAGATCTACACCGATCTCTTCAAATAATTTCATGATGTATTTTCTTGGTCGTATGAAGAGATGCTAGGGATCGACCCCATCATTGTCGAACATGAGATCAAGACTTATCTAGATGCAAGACCTGTTCAACAACATCTTAGAGTTGTTAATCCTAGGAAGGACCCTGCTATTAAGGTAGAGGTAGAGAAGTTGCTTAATGTTGGTTTCATCTACCAGGTTCCCTTGACCGAATGGGTGTCCAACCTCATTCACGTGAGTAAAAAACAAGGAACCATATGTGTATGTATGGATTTTTGAGACCTGAATAAGGATTGTCCTAAAGAAAACTTTCCGACTCCTTTCATTGACTAGATTATTGATGAGTGTATGGGAAGAAAAGTTTTTTCTTTTATGGACAGATTTTTTAGGATATAATCAAATTCAAATCAAACCTGAGGATCAACACAATACAACGTTTATTTGTCCTTGGTCTACTTTTTCATACTAGAAAATTCCTTTCGGCCTAAAAATGTTAGAGCAACCTTCCAACGTGCCATGACCTTTTCTTTTCACGATCTCAAACATATTATTGAAGCTTACCTTAACGATATCGCTTCTCACTCTCACAAGAGTAGATCACTCCACTCACCTTCGATTAGTATTTGAGATATGTCGTTACTACTTCATCCATTTGAACCTTCACAAGTGCATCTTCTGCGTTAGGTCTGACCGTGTTTTTGGATTCTTAGTCTCTAAGCATGGGATCATGGTGGATCCTATGAAGGTTGAGGCAATACTTCAATTGCCTCACCATTGCTACATTAGACAACTTCAGGGTTTACAAGGGAAGGCTAACTTATTGCATCGGTTCATAGTGAACTATGCCAATTTAACTAAGGGTTTCATGCGTCTTTTGAAGAATGATACTCCATTTATATGGGATGAGCGAGCCCAATAATCCTTCGATGCTCCTAAGAAATCCTTGGTATCGATACCTATGTTGAAGCTTCCAAACTATAGTAGAGATTATTTTATTTATATTTCCGCATCTGAAGGGACGTTGGTATGGTTTTGGTTCAGGAGGATGGTGAGCTCCATGAGCACATTGTCTACTATATCAGTCAAAATTTAGTTGGTCCTGAACTTAAATACTCTCACGTAGAAAAATAGCCTTGGTATCCGTACATGTAGTTCAAAGATTATGACATTATATATTCCTTTGAAAAACTACCATAGTTTCAGATATCAATCCATTTCAATATGTCCTTACCAGACGTATCATAGGGGGAAAATACAATAAGTGTATTGTTATTTTGCAAGAATTTTATCTCGATTTTGCTTCGGTGAATTCTAAGAAATCACTAGTTTTTGCCGAGTTGATATCAAAACTCCCTCAACTAGATGAGGACATTATTCATGACAATTCGTTCATGAATGAACATATCTTCCTTATCTTGTCTTTGGATCTCTGGTATGGAGACATTCTAATTTATCTTCAAACCTTGAATCTATCCCAACATTTTTTGAGAGACGATCGACGACGTATACATCATCAAGATAAAAACTACCTTATCATCGATGACACTTTGTATCGTCAAGGAGTAGATAATATTTTGCATCGTTGCTTGACTCACAAGGAAGATGAGTTGGTACTCAATGAATGTCACAGTGGGGCTTGTGGTGGTCATTTATCTGGGCTTGTGACAACCCAAAAAGTTTTGTGAGCCGATTATTTTTGGCCGTCAATTTTTAAAGATTGTGTTGAGGCGGTCAAGAAGTGTCACCCTTTCTAGGTGTTCAGCCAGAAAATGCACTTGCATCGAGCCCCTCTTCACCCAGTCGTCACCGTCAGTCCCTTCACTAAGTGGGGGGTATATTTTATGGAATTTAGCCCAACTTTGTTTGGGGGGCATCATCATATTATTGTGGCCATGGATCACTTCACTAAATGGGAAGAGGTCATGCCTACCATTAAATATGATGGTAAGAAGACACCATTATTTGTATTCAACCAAATTATATCTTGGTTTGGAATCCAAAAGGAGATTGTCACTAATCATGGCTATCACTTTCATAATTAAATGATGAGGGAGTTAGCATAAAAAATGGGGTTTAATATTGATCATTTTCCCCCTTATTACCCCTAAGAAAATGGAAAAGTAGAGGCGATGAATAAATGTCTCAAGACCATCTTGCAAAAAATTGTCATCCAGAGTAAATATGACTAACATCTAATTATTTACCCTACTCTTTGGGCATATCGAACCTCGGTAAATAATTCCACCGGATTTTCTCCTTTTTAGTTAGTACATGGCGTGGGGTCGATCCTTTCGATTGAATGTGAAATCCCTCCCCTCAAACTAGCAATTGAGATCCTACCTGACATATATGATCTTGAAGAATCCCTTGTGCACCTATAGCATTTAGATGAGTATCTTCGAGATGCCTCTATGGCTATCGAAGTGAATAAACAATGTGTTAAGGTTCAATATGATAGGTTCATATTTCCTCGACAGTACGCTGAGGGTGACTTGGTTCTCCTATATGACCAAGCCAAAGAACTATTGGGGGCAGGCAAGTTCAACCCCATGTGGCATTGTCCTTATATCGTGTGACATTTTTTAGAGAAAGGAGCCTATGAATTGGAATATTATGAAGGGAATATGATGGATGAGCCCAGAAATGGGCTCTAACTTAAAAGGTATTACGCTTGAGTCCTCAATGTTGGGCGATAAGTTTTGTATACTAGTGTATCTTAGTGTATATACATCTTTTCCTTTGTGTCATTGGCTTGCTTATCAAGTTTTCCCTTGGTTGGCAGATGTCAACAAAGTCTTCAATTTACTTAGGATTCACAGACAGTGCCATTCATCATACACGAAACATGTCTGTTGTCACTTGGGTCATTTACTCACCTGAGGTCCAACTGGTGTCTTTAGGGGGCATCCATCTGGAGCCATCAACACATAATGTGGTTGAGTATAGCGTCATTATAGATCTTTTACGTGACGCTATTTCACATGGTGTCCGGTCTTTAGATGTTCGTCTGGACTCCTAGTTAGTCGTATGTCATTTAAACGATAGATACCATGTGTGAGACCCTACTTTACTTCGATGATTCCTACAGGTACGACTTTTGGAATGATACTTTGATTTTCTTACTTATAATCACATACTTAGAAGTTATAATCATGTATCTGATGCATATGCTAATTATGTTTTAGATTGGTATTTGTCACATAACTAAAGTAAAGAAAGAACATTCATGCAAGTACACATTGTAACATATATAAGTAAAGCCGAAGACCAAAATTGTTATATTTCATCTTTTCAAAAACTATGGTGTCATAGTACAAAATGGGGCTCACACCCTCAAAATACATATATGGCCAGTATATATATATGACCATGGAATATATGCCTGTGGCATCGAATGAGTATCATTATAGCACACTACCATGTTTTTGAGACATCGGAAGAGTCACACTCATGCACGGGGCACACCCACCACCTGCCGCTACATAGCCTCTGGCAAATCCTCCACTTGAACCATAGGAATCTTGTGCGTCAATCGAGATAGATTCCCCTGCACATTATGCAACACTCTCTCTGCATATCCCCCCACATTCTCATCTCCACGGCTCCTCCATCGATGTCATGGGAATACATTTGGTCATCGTGGACCTACATCTGTGTGACAAATAAATTGTTACTACTTGATACCATACAAAAATATTTTCATTTTTTATTCTTTAAAAAAAATAAAAATGAAATATATAAAAACATTTCTTACCAATATCACTGTAGGAGGAACCTGGTGGAAAAGACATATCTAGATCCCCTTTGTATTCGATCCTAGCATAATATTAGTCATCAATGGCTATGACCTGTCGACGCCACCAAAAAAATAACTCATCATTGTAGGGGGTTGGCACCCTACCACCTCCTAGATGCCTCATCACATAGGTCCACTATGACATAACTGGATCGCACGGTCCATGTGGAATAATCTATACTTTAGGGCTCAAGCCTGGAACCCTTTCAAATAAAAAACTACACATAATAGATGCAAATCTGGAGTTCCTCTTTCTTCCATGTTTGCAATCTGTCAGTTGGCTCTTCATGTTAGCCAATAGTGAGGTACACCAGTCATAAACAGTGGGTCGTAAACACTCCACCACATAGAACATGAGTGGCCTTGAGGCCTGGTGCAACAAGGCCGACCCCGAGATCCATGTAAGAACAAGTACAATGATCTTTAATCTCAGGTTCTCGATCTCCCTGATTGGGAGTTGGATCCCTACTTTATCTGTGCCTGCAACACAGTGGGTGGCAATGTAATCCTCCATGGTCATACCAGCCCCAGCCCCTGGGTCTTGAGATTCACTACCTCTCCCCAAGGATAAAATCATGTAATAAAATATATGTCATCCACTTCAATCCTCAATGGTTTCCCATCAAGATTGAAGGCCTCTATCTCCAGATCCCAATAGTTTACGAGCATATGGAGTAACCTCACTTGAGTCCTCATTCCTTTGAGAGCCCAAAATTTATAAAGGCTGCATAGTTTTACAGCTACTTGGGCCCCTGCGTCCTTTTCCACTTCTGCATATACCTCTTCGTTCTCCCTCTCCATCCATTCAATCACTATCCTGCCAAAGGAAAGCCATTTTTTGAGTGAAATTTTGTCAAAAAGTTGTTTACGGACTTGTATGTGGGATAACATGTTAACAATTGCGTATAGGGATGCATATATGTGGGAAAATTTTTCTTTTCCCGCATACATGACCTGATGAACCATCACTTGCATACACCCTATTTTACATGTTGCGCCCTCTAAAAATGAAAAAATTGTTGGGTATGTGTTACATTCTTTGCACGAGTAGTAGTGTCTGAGCATCTGTGTCGGGCACGTAGGGGGGCAGAGCCCCCGAATTTTTTTTTCGCACCGGGACAACATATTTCCGGGACGACATATTACCGGGACGACATATTTCTGGGACCACATGATATTTAGGTGGTTTTTCAGCACATGGTTTTTTTTGCCGATGGTTTTCTATTTTCGGTTAAGGAATTAGGGTTTTGGACTAATCCAGGTCATTGGGTTAGGGTTTTTGATGCCGCTGTCTCCTATATGTATATTGTATTGTAAACAATGTAACACAATGTATCAATATAATATATGCTGGTTTTCCGGTTTGGGTTTCCAGGTGAAAAATCTCTGTGTAATGTTTGTATTTGCCATTGTATCTTTTCTGTTCCTTTTTGAATATCAGTTTGCAGTAGATGTTGTACAAGGTTAGAATTTACATCTGGTATCAGATCTTTATTGGCTTCAGGGGGATGCCTTTGTCGTCAAGGGTTTGGCTCGGGACTGTGATAAGCCTTGTTACAGTGGGAGATCTGCGGTATTGTTTTTCAGGTAAAAAGAAATGGCAAGCAATTCGAAGATGGAGATTGAGAAGTTTAATGGGAAAATATTTGAGCCGTGGAAGCTCAAGATGGACGATCTTTTGGTGGACAGAGATTAGTGGATCACATTAGATCCAGGTACTACACCTATAGGAACTTCTGCAGATGACTGGAAAAAGACGGATAGGAAGGCAAAGAGAACAATTATTTGTGTCTCTCAGATTCCCGATGTCTTGAAAAGATATTAATGGGAAGCTACTAATAAGGATTTATGGGAAAAGTTGGGGAAGTTGTATGGAGTCTAAGTCCTAGTAAATAAAACTATTCTGAGAAAGAAGAGCTGTATAGCAGGATGAGAGGAATGGAGAACTGGTGGCATTTCATTTGAGCATGTATCTTTTGTGAAGTAAGTCAGTTAGTATACATTGATCATAAAATTTGGATGAAGATAAATGTATAGGTTGTTGTCTACGGACTAATGGGATGAATGCAGTTTGTGGCCATCGATAGTAATACAACTTCTTTGAAGTTTGAATAAGTGGTCTGATCCTTGTTGTCAGAGGAGATGAAGTGGTGAAAAGAATATGGAAGACATAGCATAGGCGCATTATTTGCAGGGACGTTCTGGGGAAAGAAATAAATCTAATTTATCAAGTGGGGGATCTAAGTCTAAAGGTAGACATATATAAATCTCTCGGAAAGTTTGGAAAGGTATGTTGGAGGTGTGTGGAAAAGAAGAATACTACAAGAAGTGTATGTCCAAAGTTGAGAAAAGAAGGGACCTGAAGAATCTTCCTCTACAGAAGAAAAGACCTACAAGGAAGAAGGAGGGATGTGTACTTGGCCTCTTCAAGAAGCACACATGTAGATCATGAGGCATGGTTGATTGACTCGGTGCATCCTTTCATATATGAATCCCCATAGGGAGTGGTTACGTGAATATTAAAGGTATGATGGAGGTAATATTTTCTTGGGTAATGATTCAAATGACGAATCATAGGAAAAGGAAAAGTCAAGTTGAGACTCATAGATGGAAGGATTAGGACACTTCCTGGTGTTCTACACATCACAGGTATGGCTATAAATTTGATTTAGTAAGAAAAATGGAAGATATTGGGGTAAAAACAATTTTTGAAAAGGGAACTTGTAGGATGGTTCGAGGAGCGATGGTTTTGATGAGGGGAGTTTGGTTTGGAGCTACGTATATAAGATGCTAGGAAGCACTATTAGTGATAGGAGTGTAATAGATCCATTGTTCTGATATTGAAGTTGAAAGAACTCCTGATCCTATGGAGAAAAGGTTATGTTGGCATCAAAGGCTGAGACATATTGGAGAAAAGGGTCTTGACGCTACTACAGTAAAGGTATATGGTTGAAGGTATGTCTAATTTCTCTCACGATTTTGATTTCTTGAGACATTGTCTATATGGGAAACATGTCCGAGGTGAGAATTCCCCTCTACAGTTGCACTTGAGAGAGCAGAAGAAAATTTTCTGACTAGTTCACAGTGATGTTTTGGACATGTGGTGCCGTCATTGGGAAATCCTATGTACTATGTCTCATTTATAGATGACTTCGAGAGGAATACTTGGATATATTTTTCTGGGAAGAAATCTGATCTTTACAGCGAGGTTTAAAGAGTTTAAGTCTCTTGTTGAGAATCAAATAGAAACCACATTAAGGTGTTGAGGGCCGGAATAAGTGGAGAGTTACCACTTGGGAATGAATTTGAAAATTAGTAAGAAGTGTGGTGTAGAAAGGTAGAAGATTACTCCATTTACACCTCAACATAATGGAGTTAGAGAAAGGATGAATAGGACATTGATTGGAAACATCAAGGTGCATGCTGATTAGTGCTTCTAGGATAGGGGAAAATTAAAGGCGGAAATGGGTGGAGTGCGCATGTTATCCAGATCAACAGTCCACCCTCATCAGATTGGGTGACAAGACTCACAAAGGTTATGGTGGAAAGGAACCTTCTCTCACGCACATCTTAAGGTAGTTGGATGCGATGCATATGTTCATGTTCCAAAGAAAACAAGGAGTAGAAAGCTAGATAAGAAGGCTGAAAAATGTATCTTTATTGGATATAAGATGGTCTCAAAAGGTTATAAGCTTTGGAACCCGGAAACTAAGAAGAGTAGTGTATAGGCGAGATGTGAGTGTTAGAGAAATGAAGATGTTGTTAAACAAGAAGTCCTACCAAGTAGGAAGCAGAAGAAGATAGGTTTGATTTAAAGGATGATGAAGCCCGAGACTCTATAGAAGAACATGAATTCGAAGAAGAATATCCTCATACTCCGGTGTGGGAAGTCCCGGATCAGAAGGATACAGGAAAGGTATAGTCCATCTTATTTTGGATTTCAAATTTTTTCTTGTCTAATGCAGTGATGATCCTAAATTTTGCTCGAGGGAAGTAGGTGGATTTAGGATGGAAATCTGGAAAGAATACATGGAAGAAATGGCATCTTTGGATAAGAATGAGGCTTGGGATCTAGTGGGTTCCAAGCGGAAGAAATCCCGGTAGAAATGGGTGTTTAAAAAGAAGTTGAATGCGGAGGAAAAGTGGAGAAATGCAAAGAAATTTCGATTAGTAGCAAAGGGTTATTCCAGGTTGAGGAATTGATTTTGGTGAGATTTTTTTCTCCTATTTGCCAAGTTAACCTCTATAAGACTTTATTTATCTATTCTTTAACGCATTTGATTTTAAAAATGTCGAGAAACAGAGATGAATGTGAAGACAAAAAATTCACATGGGGATTTGGAAGAAGAATCTTTATGGAAACAACGAGAGAAGGTTATGTTGTAGAAAAGAAGAAAGGAGTTGGTATACAAGATGAAAAAAGTCCATGTATGGTTTAAAACAATCACCGAGGATGTAGTATCAAAAATTTAGTATTACTTATATCTTTGGACTTGGCTTCACAAGAAAAGAGGATCATATGTGTATTCTAAATTAATTGGTGATCATTTGATTTATTTGATCTTGTATGTGGATGACATGTTGATAGGGAACAACAAGGAAATTATCCAAGATGTAAAAACTCAGTTATCCCTCTAAGTGAAACATATGAAGGATCTTGGTACTTCAAATTTCATTTTGGTATGGAAATTAAAAGAGATCGAAAAAGGAGGAAACTATGGTTCAATCATAGAAAATATGTCCAAACAATATTGCAAAGGTTTAACATGTGAGGTGTAAAGCGGGTTAAGGTTCTTATTCCTTTTGGTGTAAAGTTATCTTTGGATCGGTGTCCCAAGACACATGAAGAGGAGGACTGTGCGATGGGTTGGTAGTTTGATGGTACATGCAATGGTGTACTGAATAGAACATTACCTGCACATCAGGTGGGAAGTTTTGAGCGGTATGTCAAAACTTAGGAAGAACTTGATGGACAGCATCGTAAAAGGGTTTTGAATTATTTGGCGGCACTACTAACTATGGATTGATACTCTGAAGGAAGACCAGGATTGAATGATGGTTGATATACATGTGGCTTTGTGGATCTTGATTTGTTTGGAGATTTGATCATAGAGATCCCTGGCGGTATGTGTTTTAACCTGTTTGGAGGGAGCAATAAGTTGGATGAGGCAAAGACAGGTTATAGTGGCACTTTCAGCTACAAAATATGAATACATGGCGATACTCATGCAGAAGTAAAGAGCTTGATATGGTTACAAAGATTGTGTTTAGGTATTGGGTTGGTACAATAATATTTAAGGATATATTGTGGCAGTCATAGTGCAATTTTCTTGTGAAGAACCACCTTATCATTCAAAGACAAAACACATTGATGTTGAATATCACTGTGAGAGACATGAAGAAAAGAAAGTATCAGCGATGAAGGTGGACACTTTGAATAATCATTGCAGATTCATTAACAAAATCTGTGAGCAGTTCTCTCTTAGTGTAGAGGATCCATGGGCATTGTTGCCTGGATTTTTGACTATGTAACCATGTAACCCCCTATGTACCAAAGAAACAACAAATTGGGAGGAGAATGTTGGGTATGTGTTATATTCTTTACAAGTAGTAGTGTTTATTTGAGTGTCTGCTTGGCAGGGTAGCGTAGAATGCAGTGCACTAGATTTTTTTTTTTTTTTTTTTTTTTTTTTTTTGTGTCTGTTTTTTTGGTGGTTTTTCGGTACATGGGTTTTGCCGATGGTTTCTATTTTTAGGTTGAGGAATTGGGGTTTTGGACTAATCCGGGTCATTGGGTTAGGAGGGGTTTTGGTTGGATCCTATATGTATATTATTGTAAACAATATAACACAAT
The DNA here is from genome assembly GCA_010110895.2 of Picea sitchensis. Classification (NCBI taxonomy): domain Eukaryota; kingdom Viridiplantae; phylum Streptophyta; class Pinopsida; order Pinales; family Pinaceae; genus Picea; species Picea sitchensis. Next base: position 22,083 of record SNQJ01S0007311.1, on the reverse strand, counting down.
GTATAAATATAATATTTTGGTTTTCACGGTTTGGGTTTCAGTGAAAATCTAAGTGTAATGTTTGTATTTTCCATTTAGTATCTTTTCACGTTCCTTCTGAATATCGGTTCACGATATTGTACAAGGTTAGAATTTACAAAAATAGGGACTAAATTTGAATTTTAAACCCGGAAAATGAAAGAGGAGGAAAGAACTGCCATGGTCTGAGCGGTTGCTAATTCCATTGATCATAGCTCCCACAGTTGACACTTGAATTGATCATAGCTCCCACAGTTGACACTTGAATATCATGGACAAAATGGCCTTAAATGCACTATGTGGGTGAAAAAACTCAAATGGTATGGTAAAATGGTCTATTTTTTACTATTAGTAGAAATTTCTTACCCACTTCATATAGTTTGGCCTGATTTTTTGACCTTATGGACTAATAATATAGTGGAAAAAGTTGGTTTTGGTGGTTTTGTCCATGACTTTTTGCGGTTTCTAGCGTCATGCTGCTCGTTTGTGCCTTCGACAAGTATTTTCTTTCACTAGCATATAGGATAGGTTGTCACTCCATTTTGAATTCTTGCATTGTCCTATGAATGTGATCTATATACTTGTTGATATCAATTCACGCTTCTGAAATTTCCCTCCCCTTTTCTATTTGCCCAACTTCTTTTCTCCCTTTCTTTTCACTCTTCTATACTTACCCGTTTTCCCCTTTTCTTTTTTTTTCCTTTCTACTCTCCCTTTCTCGTTCTATACTTAGTCGTTATTTTAGAGCGATAGGTTCTTGGGTTGTTGGAATTATGGATCCTCATCTCCATACACACCCTCGCATCACAAGTCCGACCAACCGCCGTGCTATCCTACACTTAGCCGATTTTGCAATCGTGGGTTCCCGGGTTGGCGGGGTCGAACTCTCACACCCCATGCCGTGATATACATTTTTGCATCCAAAAGATACGCAATATACATTTTGACCATTGGACCCCCCCCCAAATCCTAAGTATCTCATCTCTCCTTTTTTAGGTCCAACCGACCATGTTACAACACTTAGTCATTTTTTGACCTTCTGCATTCGCGGGTTTGTGGGTTCCCGGGTTCACAAAATCCTCAAATCCTATTTCTCTTTCGTCCATCCCTACCACGTTCATGTGTTTCCCAACAAACATTTAGTATGCTTTAATTCTAAAAACTTATAATGCAGGTTCCATAAATATTTTCATTAATGAGTGAAGGGATATATTATCTCCTATTAAAATGAATTAAACCAGGATTTGAGAAGGATTATATTATCCCTCTCAAGAATTCATTTTAAACATTATCTAGAGCAAATGAATGTTTTTGTCAACTTATGGAAGAAACTCGACAACAGTTATGTGGACATACATTGAACATTTTCGGGCAGGAGGGCTAGAAATTTCAGTGCTCTAGAGCATATTCTTACTACTCATCCTCTTCTTCCCAAAAGGAAGTAATCTGGATGTTTGGAATCGCTCGTGTAGGTTGTGCCCCAAAGGTTTTTGACTGTAAGGAGTTGGTTTCCTGGTGCACTGAGAGATACATTCCAAACCAATGGATCATTCAATTGCAAGACCATTCCCCTGTCTCTTTGTTGCCTGAGGTATTTCGTAAGATGTTGAGACTTCCCGAACCAACACTTACCTTCAAGGGTGAAGATTACAAAGAATTTTTAAATAAGCATGACAATGGGTTGGACCTCTTACCTGAGTTCTTGGAGAACCTAGTGGTCGTCCATGAGGATATCACAAGATTTCATGTTGGTGCATTTAATAATCCTTTCTGGGAAATTGCTTGGCTTTTCACGAGGATAATAGGACAATAAACTACAATAAAAATTTCTCACATGATTGTTGACATTTTATACTTTACGGTCAAGGAATAGGCCATATTTGATTGGGGAAAGTTGTTTTCCATTGAAATATCTTCCCAATTGTCACAATACAAGAAGGAGAAAAAATTCTTTATGTCCTCTTATTTGGTTTTCGCGATAGCAAATTGCTGTCATTTTCCAAGATTATCTGTGTGTAAGAATATAAACTGTGAATTTGACCCGATAACCTTCTGGTATCAAACATTATGGAGGCACAAAGCCTCCCAACATTTTTATGAATTTTTAATGACTTTGTCTCAGTTTTTAAAGGTTTGTTGTTTGTAAAGGACACCCCCCGGATGTCTGATCATGCGAGTAAGTTCTTGGATAGGAAGGGGACACTGGAACAAATGGAGAATTATAATGGCATAAGGATTTTTGGTTCTAAGGAAAATCCTTCCTTCCATACCACATATTGAAAAAATGTTTGTTACTGAAATAACAAGGAAATACAACTACTGGTTGCATTGTTTCCATGAAAAGAGAAAAAAATAATTCATACCTCTGCCTTGGAAAGTTGGGGACTTCATATTCAGAAATATGAACAAGATTGATGAATTTGCAGGCCACTTTCATAGCCTAAATCTAAGATATGTTGAAAGGGTAAAAGGTGTAACACCCTGTTCCCCAGTTTGTAAATATAACTATATTGGCCAAGAAACTATGGCAAACTCAAAGGTGTGAATGTTTGATTTGATGGATATTTGTATAAAAGATTGATGAATGTAAATTCTATTATTTTAATAGAAAATGGATATGTGTTGCATGATTGTTGGAAAGGGGATTTGCTAAGAGAGACCACAAATGCTATGAAAGATATGGTGGAGGGGACCAGGAATGGTTGCGTTAACCTCCACCGAACCAGTAACTTGGTGGATTTAATTGCTCAGGATTAGAACAATCCTCTGACCCAAGAATGAATTACGTTTAGGCCGGTAGGTGGGAAGAACTCCTCAAGATTTAATGAGGGTATGGGGAAGACCACCCATCTGTAAGGATTCTAGACTTGACCACAGACTGGGAATTAGGGCCACACCCAATCTTGTTGGAAAAGGCAAGAAAGGAAAGCATGGGGGTCAGAGAGGAAAAATCTGCGAAGAGTGCAGAGACAAGAGACGAAACTCTCATATTTGAGGAAGAACTGTGAAAAGAGTGTGTTCTCATAATGAGAAATAGATACTAAGTCGAGAGAAGGAGAGTAACCTTCATCCCTATCTATTTCTTTACCGGAAGAAGAGATTCAATCTCAAAGCATCGTAGTCTATCTCGAGGTGGCTAGTGGTAAATCCGTTAGGAGTGACTAAGCCTATGGTTGGGTGGAAACATGCACCCCTTCCAATAGTCTCTTCACGTTATCTAGTTCTGATAAGTGTTTCCATACATTATGCATTGAATTGGGAATTAATGGTTGCATGCATGTATTTACTTATCTATAAATGGTTTCTGCATTGAAAAGGTTAAATTATGTATATACGTTGGTTTCCTTGAGGACTTATGCTTTTGTTTTTCATGTATGCTCTAGTTTAACTCTCGAAGGTTTTTTCCCTAGGTATCTACCTCACAAATCCGGACTTGGAGCAAGCCTCTTGGCACTGCTACCATCTTGGTAACCTCATGAGTTTACACCACCCTGTTTCATAATTTAAGGTTCTGCGAACTAGGAATGCGTTTCCTTCAAACCAGTAGCATGAGAGACCATGAACTCGTGCCCACGACCTTAAATAAAACCCATCTAAGAGTAGAACTCATAGCCCGAGAATCATCTAAAGGTCCATGTGACCTGGGTCTATGAACCTTGCACTAAGCCCAAACGGAGCTAGTCAAAATGGTTTCAGCGTTTCAAGAGTTCGATGCTTGGAATGTCAAACATCACGATAGTCAAAGTTACCCGAACTCCCTGAGTAACAAGAGACGTATATGAATCAAGAACCTGACTGAGGAGATGAATGTGAACCGTTCATCAGGAGGAAAACCTATCTCAATCATTAGATTGACTCAAAGACCCACTGGAGTTAATGAATCAAACACCATTTGCTCGATTAGATCGATGGTTGGAAACCATTGCGAAGAACGAAGGTGAAATTAGCAGACATGCTAGTTCACGACCTGAAATCAACCAACGTCATTGATCTAGTTGGGGATTAAAGATAAATGACCATGATTAGACAAAGTTGGGTGAGCACTTCCCAGATTGCGGAGATTGGGCCCTGCAATCGTTGTGAACTGTCGATCTGTGAACAAAGATCGATGGTGGGGAATCATTGCGGAGCATGAAGGTAAATTAGCGAATGTTCTAGTTCACGACCCTCAATTCACCAACTTCATTGATCTCGTCGGGGTGGAGGATCAATGAAAATGATTAGATCGAGTTGGGTGAGTACTTTTTTGATTGCGGAGATTGATCTCTCCAATAAAGAGAGAGTACATGGGGGCCTTGCAATCACTGTGAACCGTCGATCGATGAACAAATTTTGATTGCCCAGATAATGACCGTGAAAACCTGAGAGAGGTTTAAATCCGATCATACCGAAGTGACAAGGGAACGTGTCGCCCCTAACCCAGCTATGTGTCAGCCCCTGGAACATGCATATCTCACCCACATGGTTGGTGAAATGACTGGGATTCCGAGAGTCTGAGACTTTGGGACTCCGGAGGATTCAAGGTGCTTCAAAAATCCCCGAAGTTCCGAAGTGCTAGAGTAGATCCTAGCCATTAGCATAGGAAGTCACGTGGCAGTAGATCATTGACTCCGAAGAAGAACACTCTAGAGGAATGCGAGGAGTGAAGTTACGAAGTGCCTAAGTCCATTGGAACCATTCGTTGGGATGAGGATGCATGGTGCTCGATCTGTAACTTTGGGTACAAAGTAATTCAAAGGAAAAGGCGTTGGGCTATTTGAAACTCCCGAACGCCAAAATCCTGAAGTGGACCATAGCCGTCAATCACGAAGGGATGCATGACACTCGATCTGTAACTCTGGGTACAGATTACTTCGGAGGAAAAAGGCATTGGAATTTGAAACTCCCAAATGTTGAAGTCCCGAAGTGGACCAAAACCATCGATAGTGAAGGGACGCATGGCGCTCGATCTGTAACTTAGGGTACATATTACTTCAGAGGAAAAAGGCATTGGAATGTTTGAAACTCCCGAACGCCGAAGTCTCAAAGTGGACCACAACCGTCGATCATGAAGGGACGCGTGGTGCTCGATCTGTAACTCTGGGTACAGATTACTTCGGAGGAAAAAGGCATTGGAATGTTTGAAACTTACAAACTCCAAAGTCTCGAAGTGAATCAGGGCCATCGAAATCCCTGAGGAAACGCGACATCAGATTGTGAACTTTAGATATTTTCAACTCCATAGGATTCACGCGATGGTTGTCTTGGCGCCTGGTCATAACCCACAATCATATGTAAGTATAGAGGGATGGAAGAACCTGAAGAACTTGGGAGAGGATATCTTCCCGCTCTGAGCTTGGTTCAGGGCATGGAAACTGTGGCTGTAAAACTCTAGAAGAGAGGAATGGAATAGAGACCCCGAATGAGGGTATTGATTTTCCTAAGAAGAACGCAATTTTTACGCCCCACCATGGGTATGTTACAAATTGGTATCAGAGCATGGTTACAACACTTGGCCTGCTTGGGCTCATGGACGAGTCACTTAAAAATCATGTGTAGATAAAATCTTAAGGGTGACGCCCTACCTTACCTCTTTCCTAAAGAATTTGGTTAAACTATCACTAAAGAAAAGAATTAAAACTTTCTACTGTGTGTGTTTAATAAAAATGAACTAAGTGTTTCTCATGAACTACTAGAATGTTAGCTAACAGTAAGTGTTTTGTCAACACTCCAACAATCAGTGAATTACGGGAAATATCAAACATAAAGGATGGCGACACACCATGAAGTGGGGGAGGGCTCCTACAATATATTCGAGGAGTCTAATGAGAGGAGAGCGGTGGAGACCCCTCCAGATCTAACTAAAACTGTAAGGAGCCTTATGGCTGAATTACAAAGTTGCAAGGCTGACAATGAGAGATTGATAAAGGAGAAAGAGAAACAAACGGAAATCAATGTAGTCTTGTTGCAGAGCTTATCCAATATACAGAGGTAGCTGCAACATGGGCCTGAAACCAACGATGTGGACCGATGACATACATAGAGAAGTCAAAGTCCACTTGAAATACAAAAATATGGTGCCATAAGTGGCCACATAGGGAGAAGTGCCTCAAGGAAGGTCCAACCTGGAGGCAGGGGATTCTCATCGGGAGAGTCCTATGGAAAGGGAACGGGAAACTCTGAGGGATATTCTAGTAGCAGACCTATATGACATTCTCAGAAGAAAGGAAAGAAGCAAAAGCATTCAAAAATTCATGACCCTAAAGAGTTCAAGAAATCCAAACCACCCTCTTTCAATGGAGATATTGAGAAAGGGGAAGAGGTAGAAGCTTGGCTGCTTGGTTTAAACAAGTACTTCAGAGTTCATGACTATTATGAAAACTTGAAGGCTCGAATAGCCATATTCAACGTGAATGGAAAGGCTTCCATTTGGTGGGAAGATCTTAAGAATGTAAAAGGAATCCATGAAAATGACTTATCATGGAAATAGTTTGAGAAACACTTCAAGAAGAAGTATCTGTCAGAGAAATACTTCGACGGGAAGACTAAGGATTTGTATGAACTCAAGCTGGGACAACTCAACATAGAGGAATATATCAATAAATTCCTTGAGATGCTGAGGTATGTACTCTACATAAAAGATGAAAAAGTAAAAGTCCAAAGATTTATCAGTGGGTTACCTCAGACCTACCGGAATAGGATTGAGTTTGACGAGCCAAAGACCTTAGAAGACACTACCCAAAAGGAAAAGTGTTTTTGTAAACAGTTTGGGTGTCAGACAAAACCTCACAAGGACTAGAAGAAGAAGAGTAGTTTAGGGTTCAATAAGAAGGGATTTAAATCCTCAATATTTAAGAACTATAGGAAGGATTCAAGGATGATACTTCCTACCCGAAGTGTGTATCAATAGAATTTCCCCTCCCAGAGTGGAAATAAACCTTTTGGATCAACCCTAGTAAATACTGATAACCCAAAGATAGAACCCTTGAAATTTTGGGGTTGCAGAGAAGAACATCTGTTGAGGGATTGCCTGCAAAGAAAGCAGAGCAATAGGAGAATTTACAAAATCCAAGAAGCTACCACAGTCAATGATGTGGCTAGGAGTATGCCACATATTTATGCATCTTTGGATAATAAATAAGCCGACCACCAAGCTTCAGTGGTGGATATGGAAGGTATGATCACCAACCGTCTAGTTTCTATTTTAATTGACCCTGGTTCTAATTTGAGTTATGTGGCCCCTTAGACTTTTGATAAGTGTAAAATGCAACCAGATAGACATGTTAAGCCATGGTTGGTACATCTAGTTGTTATAGCAATATTTGCCTCAGCCCGTGAAATATTTCACATAGGGACATTTTCCATTTCCCTATGCAAACTTTTCATCCCTTTTTACAAATCCCAGAGCTAAAAATACATTTTTTCCACAAATACACACCTTTCCTACTATACAACATGTGTATATGTAGGTTGCACCACTACAGCCTACGTACATCGAGAAATGTGCCCAAAAATGAAAAATGGTATCGGGTTTCCATGTCACGATAGGAGATCAATGATCCTTGGCCTTCCATATACTGGAAATGTTCTGACTCGACCCTTCAGTTCCATTTCAAGGCTATAAATTGGCCAATTATGAGATATGGAAAAGAGGAGAAAGAATTCAACTTTGAGAGCAAAGTTACTCTGGAGGAATTATTCACTTCACATATAGTTTGCATCCCTTTGTCCTTTAAGTCTGAACATAGTGTTCAGTCCCCAAGATATTCTCTTATTGAGTGAGCACTAAGAACTCCATTGTCTCTCTTAAATGATCTTGCCTTTGGTGGAGGATTGAAGTGGTGGAGGCCCAGCTGGAAGGAACTTAGTTTCTCGGTTCCAAACCGTGCCGACACGGAAGTCTGTAACTTATTCACTTCTGTTGATTATATCTTAATAGAAATACTCTTTTCTCATCCAATTGATATCTTGCAAATATTTGAATTATTATTCCATGGGCGTATTTGTTATGTATGTTAATGGATTATGATATTGAATGTGATAACATAATATTTTATCACCATATGCTTGCTTTGCTTGGTTGTTGAGGACTAGTTGCAGGTATATTGCTTTGGGTAAAGTGCTCAATGGTGGACTTCATCGAACGTATGGACAAGGTAGGAATTTTATCTTGTCTTGCTATCATATTTTTTTATATAACATACTTGAGAATATAATTGATTTCTACAGCCATTTCTGTCTATTGTGATTTTCCCCTAGCCATAGAGAGATTTTCCTCGTAACAGAATTGGCGACCATACTGGGGATTGAATATTCTTCTTGGGGTTTGGAGTGTTTTTCTCCTTAGATTTATCTCATTGACATTGCATTTCTTGTCGTTTGATTGCTTGACAGCCTCTGTTCACTCTGTGTCTGAGTCTTTCAGCCTTCTCCTTAGCCTAGCTGTGTTTTTGACACTTATACGTGGGTTTTTTCTTGACAGTCGCGTACATACACGTGCTTCCCTTCTGCAAGCTGCGTACACACGCATTGTTTCCTTGAACAGTCATGTACATCAACCTCTTTTTCTTGTTTTTTGGGTTTGGTGGTTGCTGGGTGGGTTTTGATGATTGTTGAGTCTTCTTGGGTCTATGTAGTGATTGTTAAGTGTCTGGGGGATGACATGAAACCTGTCTTTGGTTGAATTTTTGGGCGGTGCCTTTCTAATAACCTTTTCATTTTGATTATCCTTGTACATTGGGGTGGGTGTTTTTATCCTTGGTATCCTACTTGAGTTGTCTCTTTCTATACACAGTAGAGTCTTTATATATCAAGTTGTTGTTCAGTCCATGAATTTTCATTTTTCTTATATTGAAAATACAAAAATATTAGGCATTTTGCATTGCTTGGAATTTTGATCTTTTGAGTCTTTGTCATTTAGCTTAGTGCATGTAAAGAAAGATTGCATTTTTATTCAAAATTGTAGAATTGTATTGAAAATTGCATTATTTTTAGGAAGCATATCATTCATTGGAAATTGAAGTTAGTACTTTGCATTGTATTCATATATACTTTAATTTCCGAGTCATAACATCACTAAGTTTCACGACTGCACCTTTTGATTAATCAAAACCATTAAAATTAACGCTATAATTTAAAATTGATTAGTAACGATTTTATTTTCTAGGGTGCACAAACTAGCTTAGGATTTAGTGCCTTGGAATAGGATTTTGTGAGTAAACTTCTCCAAGGCTATTAAATCAACATATGTGTCTGACTAAGGGAGTGGATAAATCCATTGTATAATCGGTAAGATTAGGAGGCTCCTCTTACATCGGAGTTAATCACGAGGTCAGTTGAAGGGATATCCCCCCAATACCTTCTTAGCGTCAGAGATATTTCTAGGGATCTTGCTAGTTCCCTTACCTCCATGAGAGGCAGTGCTTTCAAGGTTTCAGGCTTTGCTACCCTTCCCATATGGTGGAACTGAATTATAATATTCAGTCCATGCCTTGGGTCTCTAATCATTTCCCTCTTAACATGCTTATAATTTCAACCGGGAGCACGATGGCTCCACTTTATGTGTCTTCATTTGAGAGGAACCTTATCCCTCAACCAACTCTTACTATGGGAGGTTGGAACCTCCCCTCTTACAGATCCAGTTCTATCCATGTTTATTCATGAGCCAATACTCAAATGGGTGACTATTCTATTTATTACACCCCATCCGTGTATCCTTCATCCGCCATGCCATTTCTTACAAACACTTTCCCCATGGTGGGTCCACATATATCCCCGAGTCTTTCGTATGGAGGGAATCAATTTTATGGTTCACGCTACCCTCTTCACGGAACCCCTTCACATGGGGGAAACATATATCCTCACTTGAAAAATCCTTATCATAATTTTGTCTCTTCACATACATCTGCTTTAGTGATGATGCCCGTACAAACCTCTTTGAATCAATTAGGCGGAGGATACTACCTTTCCAAACAGGGAAAGGGTGTAAACCAGGACCCTTCCTGTCTTGCAATGTTTCAAAACCAATGTTTCCCTGGAACTTGGTATCAAATGCCACATTCCACCACTACTAGTCTAGTCACTGCTAGTCATACTGGAGCCCCATCACCAACCACTGCTAGTCATGTTGGAGATTGGTCGACGACCTCTGCTAGTCATGTTGAATACTCACAACCAACCATTTCTAGTCATGTTGGAGGCATCATTCCAGTCTCCACGAGTCATATCAATGTTAATTCCCCATCCTTTGTACACCACATGGGATATGACACTCCAACCTCTACCAATCACACTGAGATCATGTCACCAAACATTGTAAATGATGCTGGGGGAATTCACATGATTGAGAAGCCTAGACGTCTCAGACATAAGGCCATATTCCTTTGCAGGACTTGCAAAGGAAATCACCTTACTTGTTTGTGTCCTGCTACTGTCGGGATATTGGAAGTGTGGTTCTCACCTGAGGGCCCTTTGGGTTCTGAGGTGTCTGTGGTTTCCCCACACCCTATTTCTCCTTTGATTGATATGGAAGTCCTGTCGATGAAATCCTATCCTAACCACACCCCTGTTGGCGAGGGTGATGTGTATAATATCTAGGTTATCACGCATCCTATTCAACCCAGAGTTGAAGAAGTGGTCATACCAGTGCAATCTCTGGTCAATCCAACTCTCCTTGTGGAGGGTGATGCATCCTTCAACCATGTCATTATAATTTTTGATACTGCACATTCTGAACAAGAGAGAGTTTTTCTCTACCCGAGTAGTCTCCCTCCAAGTCTCGAGGAAGTTCCCTTTGATTGGGATGGTCTTGTGGGGTATCCAATGCCCCTGCCTATGTCTTTTCAAGTAAGAGACATTATTCGATATATCACGAAGACAATAACCTTTGCTAGCACTTTATCCTCCTCAACTTGGAGAGATTTGGGTTTTCCCAAGCTTATGTCAGCTATTCGTAAGATAATGACATTTCACAGAAGTCCAACACGGGAGCCTTGGCCTCCCCCGTGACATGTTGCCTAGAAACTCCCAAGCGAGTCTGATTTAAGCTCTTTTCCGACTCGTCTAAAAAATGAAAATATTGTCGAGTGAATTTGTCCCTTTCACACTCATTAAATTGGACTTGAAAGGTCATGAGTCTTAGTTAAGCTATTTTCCGACTCGTTTTCAAAAATAAAAAAAGATTGTTGAGTGAACTTGTCTCTTTCAAAGTCGTAAATTGGATTTGAAAGGACGTCTATTTGGTACAAGTTTGTCCCTTTTTCACAACAAGTAGACTAAGGTTATGAAAAAGGACATTTTTTGGGCATTAAATTGTGATTGCATATGATGCCCTTGCTTGCAGTATTGAGCCTATAGCCGGTTCTCACTTTGTGTTATAAACCGTTTGCCTCAACAATTTTGCATCCTCAACCAAGCAGAGCCTCATTTATATCCTTCGCAATTTTCCACCCTATACCCAGGAGGGAACATTCCCCTGAGTTTCCATCTCTCGCATGCACCTTCTTTCATTGAGCATAGGTATGTTCCACTGTTGGAACTAGTTTTGATTACTTGTGACAATTGTTTCCTCCTCTATATCATAACATTCATTTGTCTATGAAAAAACAAAAAAAGACGGCCAGGAAGGGAGTATTATCTTATATTTGGCAGCAGTCGTGTCGCCTTTGATCAGAGAAAAAAGTTATTGAGTCCACTTGTCATCATAATTTTGGGTTTATCACGGCCTTAGGAAGATGATCTTGTTACAAAGAGTTTTCTCCCTCGACTGGTTACTCTTCCAGTCCATATGGAGAACTTGATTGATGTCTCTTGCATCTCATGGTTTCATCATTAATTATATGATGCCAGAGTCTTCCATATGTTTCATGCTCTTGTTCAAAGGAAGTCTATCAACCCGTGTCGGCCATTCTTCAGAACTCTTGACTTTGCATGTCGGCCATACCCTTAGTTTGTCTCAGAATCACATGATTTTGTAGTCCTATTACGCACCCTGGTCCTAATTTCATCATTGGTAGGTAACCTTGAACCGAACAGTCGATATTTCATCATTGGTCGTTGACTGGGTGGTTTCGCTTGTGTTCGACGACAAGACATCTATTCACACATTGGGATTCATGCAGTGTCTTGGATTCCATTAGCCTTATTGGCAGTTTCCTTGCCTTTGTCAACAATTTTCCTCATTGGCTGCTATTCAGAGGGTATTTTTCATGTACCTCTTGCACTTGGCACATGCGAAATACAGACAGGGTCATTGGTTCATGAACATGTTCTTCGTCCGATTTCCTCCAAATCATTTAGCTCCTACTTTGTACCTCGTGATGAATGATGATATATGTCTTAATGCTCTCCTTTTAGTGGGTTTCCTTCTATCGACTTCAACTCATCTATTTTGGAAATGAGGCCTAGAGTCCTATGATTACCTTAAGGCTTGAAGTCATTAGCGGCAGTTTCTCTCACCATAGACAGTAGGGAACACATCAATATCTCCTGATCGATGGATTCTTCAAGTGTTCGGCCTCAAATCCTTTATTCACACTTGTAAGAATGTACTCAGTTCCTTGATACCTACTTTCATCGTTGGTAGGTTTTCTCGTGTTTGTTAATGGTATACCTCAATGAAATCTAATCAAATGAAGTCTCATTGTGTTCCACCTCAACTCATTTATTCACATGATGTAGAATTGTACCTTTGGCAGATTATGTAGAAGACTTGAAGACATCAGTATGTGGCCACAAATTTCCTGCGCTATTGCTTCCTTTTCATTGGACCAGTACCTATATGACTTTAGTGATCATGGGAGATCATATTGTACTCCATTGTATACATATGTCTTCAGATTGATTTTGAGATTGGTTCTACTGGGCCTTGTTCGTGACTATGAAAACCTTTGGCATGTAACCACATTTTTATTTTCCTATTCATGGCCACAGACATTTGTTTGGTATATTTTCACATGGATCTAGAGTGTAATTCATATTGGCAGCCACATATGTAAAGTTAGTGTAGAATGTAATGAGAAACTAGTTCTTCCAGCTTGTTCCCCATCACTCCACTTCTGGGTTTTTATAATGTATTTGGGCCATCGTAGATACTCCTCTAACCTCACACATTAGGGGTCATCTATTATAGCAAGATTTGCCTCAACCCATGCAATATTTCACAGAGGGCCTTTTTCCATTTCCCTATGCATACTTTTCATCCCTTTTTGCAAATCCCAGAGATAAAAATACATGTTTTCCACATATACACACCTTTCATACTATACACCATGCGTATATGCAGTTTGCACCACTACAACCCACATACATTGGGAAATGTGCCCAAAAATGAAAAATGGTGTCGGGTTTCCATGTCACGATAGGAGATCAATGATCCTTAGCCTTCCATATACTGGAAACGTTTCGAATCAACCCTTCAGTTCCATTTGAAGGATATAAATGGGCCAATTCTGAGCGATGGAAAAGAGGAGAAAAAATTCAACTTTGAGAGAAAATTTACTCTGGAGGAATTATTCACTTCACATTGAGTCTACATCCCTTTTTCATTTAAGTCTGAACACAATGTTCAACCCCCAATCTCTTCCCTTATTGAGTGAGAAATCCATTGCCTCTCTTACATGATCTTTCCTTTAGGGGGGGATTGAAGTGGTGGAGGCCCAGCTGGAAGAAACTTAGTTTCTCGGTTCCGAACCGTGCCGACACAAAAGTCTGTAACTTATTCACTTCTGCTAATTATATTTTAATAGAAATACTCTTTTCTCGTCCAATTGATATCTTGCAAATATTTGAATTATTATTCCATGGGCGTATTTGTTATGTATGTTAATGGATTATGCTATTGAATTTGATAACATAATACATTATCACCATATGATTGGTTTTTGAGGACTAGTTGCAGGTATATTTCTTTGGGTCAAGTGCTCAACGATGGACTTCATCAAACATCTAGATGAGGTAGGCCTTTTATCTTGTCTTGCTAGCATATTTGTTTATATAGCATACTTGAGAATAGATTTGATTTCTGCAGTCATTTCCGTCTGTTGTGGTTTGCCCCTAGCCATAGATATATTTTCCTCATAACACTAACCACTGGAACCAAAAGAAAAGAAACATAGGTCTTACCATCTTGCCAATTCATCATGGATGGGTTGCTCACCCAAGCGACCCTTAACATACTTCCCCTAGGATCTTATGACTTGTTGATTGGTATGAATTCATTGGCTGCTGATAAAACTAAGTTGGAATGTTACCATAAAACTCTATAATGTGTAAATGAAGAAGGGGGGACGATGACCCCCCAAGGGATTCAAAAACCTGTCTCAGTGAGACAAATATCAACCCTTCAAATGAAAAAGTATTGCAGAAAGGGATGTCCTCTTTATGAAATATAGGTGTTGGAATATGTTGAGGATGAAAAACCAATCCTAGAGGACCACCCCATATTAAGAGAGTATCGAGACGTGTTTCCAGAAGAGGTACCGAGTCTACCTCCGAGAAGAGACATTGACTTCTCAATATAACTTGCACTAGGAGCAGTGCCAGTGTCTAGGACACCCTGTAGGATGAGTACACCCGAGCTAGTTGATCTCAACCTATAGCTAAAGGAAATGATGGACAAATGCTACATCTTTCCCAATGTGTCTCCATGGGGAGCACCAACCTTGTTTGTGAAAAATAAAGATGGCACACTATGATTGTGCATAGATTATAGAAAACTCAATAAGACAACCATAAATAACAAGTACCCCTTACCAATAATTGATGACTTGTTCGACCAATTAGGGGTTGATTCCATTTTCTTAAAGATTGACTTGAGGTATGGATACCATCAAGTCCGAATCAAGGATGCATACATCCACAAAACGACTTTCAGGACAAGGTATGGTCACTATGAATTTGTGGTGGTTCCATTTGGACTAACCAATGCCCCCGCCACTTTTATGTGCTTGATGAACAATGTTCTCAGCAAATTCCTAGACAAATTTATATTGGTTTTCATTGATGATATCTTAAGCTACTCCAAGAAAAGAGAAGATCATGAAGAAGATATTAGACTTGTACTTCAAGTACTAAGAGAGCATCAACTCTACACTAAGATTAGAAAGTGTGACTTTTTCTAGAAGCAAGTGCATTACTTGGGCCATGTCATTTCTGAATAAGGGGTGGCAGTAGACCTTGACAATATAAGATCTATTATGGAATGGCCTACCCCAAAGGATGTATCTGATATCAGATCCTTTATGGGCTTAGCAGGATATTATAGAAGGTTCATAAAAGTATTTTCCAAGATTGGTTGTCCAATCACTGCCCTCCAAAAAAAGGGGGTTAAATTCACTTGGACATCAGAATGTGAAGAAAGATTTCAGGAACTGAAATACCTTCTGACCCATGCACTCATGTTGAATCTTGCAGATCCTGATAATGATTTCCTCATGTGTACAAATGCTTGCAAGGAGGGACTCAGAGGAGTCCTTATGCAAGAGGGACGTGTAATTTGCTACACATCCAGGAAATTGAATGAGCATGAAATCAATTATGTGATCCATGATCTAGAGTTGGATGCCATAGTGCATGCTTTAAAAATGTGGAGGAATTACCTCCTGGATAGGAGATTTGTACTTATGACAAACCACTATGGGTTGAGGCACCTGTTTTATCAACCAAAACTCAATGCTAGACAAGCTAGGTGGATGGCTCTACTTACTAAGTTCAATTTCAAAATCAAACAAATCAAAGGGAAGGAAAATAGGGTGGATGATGCCCTTACCAAAAGTGTGAAAACAATTCACCTGGTAGCAATAAGCACTTGTGAAATAGATGTCAGGGAAAGAATTAGGAATGCACAAGAAACAAATGCATTCTTCAAGACCATGACCTCATACCTAAGGCAAGAGCATACAAGGCTAAAGTATGAAGGCTATTAGATGCTCGATGAAGGCCTACTGACCAACAAAAACATATTATATATTCCAAGATTTGATGACTTGAAGAGGTTCATAATGGATGAACTACACAAGAGACCATATACTAGTCACCCAGGATATCAGAAAATGATCACGGCGACTAAGAAACAATTCTATTGGTCTGGACTGAAAAGGGACATAGCCGACTATATAGCTAAGTTCCTAGAATTCCAGCAAGTTAAGGCAGAACACCGACACCCAATAGGGTTGTTACAACATCTACCAATTCCATAATGGAAATGGGAAACCATCTCCATGGATTTCATCACTGGATTACCAAGATCGACTAAGCAGAATGATGCCATCATGGTAGTGGTGGGAAAATTGAGCAAGTTTGCTCACTTTGTTCCTGTCAAGTCGAATTGCAAGGCGATAGATATTGCCAACATATTCATGAAGGAGATATTTAGACTGCATGGCATGCCTAGAGAGATTGTATTTGACAGAGACACAAAATTCACTTCAAGATTTTGGAAATCCTTGATGACTGATATTGAGTCTAAATTTTTGTTTAGCACAGTCTATCACCCCCAGATTGATGGATAGATAGAAAGAGTAAACCAAATATTAGAAGACATGTTAAGGATGCATGTAATGCATCAGCCTAAGAAGTGGGAAGACTACCTGCCATTGGTATAATTTTCCTACAACAACGGTTATCAAGAGTCACTAAAGATGACCCTTTTGAAGCCCTCTATAGTAGACATCGAAAAATCCCCATTAGCTAGAGTAATCCAGTGGATAGAATTTCAATGAAACCTGACATGCTGAAAGAAATGGAGAAACAAGTGATTCAGATAAAAACAAAATATGAAAATTGCTCAGGATAGACAGAAGAGCTACGCCGACCGAAAGAGAACCCCTAGAGAGTTCAAGACATGAGACCATGTTTATCTCAGAGTTAGACCTAGTAAGAGTTCCCTGAGAATGGGATCTTATGCCAAACTATCACCTCATTATTGTGGATCCTTTGAATTATTAGATAGAGTGGGACCTATAGCCTATAGGCTAGCACTCCCTCCCACAGTAAAGACACGCAATGTTTTCCATGCTTCATTATTGAAGAAATATGTACATGATTCTAATCATATAATTGAATGGTATGTGATCCAGGTGGAGTCGGATGGAGAATTCCTACCATAACCTCAATACACACTAGATAGGAAGGAAACATCACTCATGAACTGAACCATTACAAAGGTCAAGGTGCAGTGGAAACACTTTGGACCAGATGAGGCTATGTGGGAGATGGAGGATACCATGAGACAAACATATCTGTTTTTTTTTACTTCTGTATATACATAACATGTTGATAGATAGAAAATCAAGGAAGATGTTCCTTTAAGGGAGATGGAATTGTAACACCCTGTTTCCCCCATTTTGTAAATATAACTATTTTGGCCAAGAAACTATGGAAAAATCAAAGGTGTGAATGTTTGATTTGATGGACCTTTGTATAAAAGGTCGATGAATGTAAATTTTGTTATTTTAATAGAAAATGGAAATGTGTTGCATGACTATTGGAAAGGGGATGTGCTAAGAGATACCACAAATGTTATGAAAGATATGGTGGAGGGGACCATGAATGGTTGCCTTAACCTCCACTGAACCAATACCTTGCTGGATTTAATTGCTCAGGACCAGAACAACCCTTTGACCCATGAATGAATTACAATCAGGCTGGTAGGTGGGAAGACCTCCTCAAGAGTTAATGAGGGGATGGGACAAACCGCCCATCTGTAAGGATTCCAGACCTGAACATAGACTGGGAATTTGGGCCATACACAATCTTGCTGGAAAAGGGAAGAAAGGAAAGCGTGGGGGTCAGAGAGGAAACATTTGTGAAGAGTGCAGAGACGAGAGACATAAATCTCAGATTCGAGGAAGAACTCTTAAAATAGTGTGGTCTAATTATGGGAAATAGAGACTGAATCGGGAGAAGGAGAGTAACCTTCGTCCCTATCTATTTCTGTACCGGAAGAAGAGATTCAATCTCAAAGCATCGTGGTGTATCTCAGGGGTGGCTAGTGGTAAATCCGTTAGGAGTGACTAAGCCTATGGTTGGGTGGAAACAAGCACCGATTCCAGCAGTCGCTTCACGTTATATGGTTCTAATAAGTGTTTCCATACTTTATGCGTTGAATTGGGAATTAATGGTTTCATGCATGTATTTAATTATATGTAAATGGTTTCTGCATTGAAAAGGTTAAATTATGTATATACGTTGATTTCCTTGGGGACTTATGCTTATGTTTTTCCTGTATGCTCCAATTTAACTCTCGAAGGTGTTTTCCCTAGGGATCTACCTCATAACTCCGGAATCGGAGAAAGCCTCTTGGCACTGAGACTGTCTTGGTAACCTCATGAGTTTACACCACCTTTTTTCAGAATTTAAGGTTCTATGAATTAGGAAGGCGTTTCCTTCAAACTAGTAGCCTGAGAGACCTTGAACTCGCGCCCACGACCTTAACTAAAACCCAACTAAGAGTAGAGCTCATAGGTCGAGATTAATCTGAAGGTCCATGTGACCTGGGTCTAGGAAGCCTGTCCCAAGGCTGAAAGGAGCTATTTCAAAATGGTTTCAATTTTTTGGGAGTTCGATGTCTGGAATGTCAAACTTCACGATAGTCAAAGTTACCCGAAATCCCTGACTAACAAGAGACATAGATGAATCAAGAACCTGACTGAGGAGATGAATGTGAATCAGTCATTGGGAGGAAAACCTATCTCATTCGTGAGATTGAATTAATTAATACCCACTGGAGTTAACGAATCAAACACCAGCCGCTCGATTAGGTCGATGGTCGGAAACTATTGCAGAGCATGAAGGTGAAATTAGAGGGCATGCTAGTTCATGACCCACAATCAACCAACTTTGTTGATCTCGTTGGGGATGGAAGATCAACGACCATGATTAGACAAAGTTGGGTGAGCACTTCCCAGATTGCGGAGATTAGGCCCCACAATCAGGGATGATTTTAGGGGCTAAATTTCACTCATGGGATAATTTTCCATGTTTTTTTACAAAAAAGAGATTCATTATTTTACAAATGATTCACCCAAAATTCTATAGCATAAAATTATTTTACCTTAAAAATCGCCAAAATTTTATGAAAACTATATAAAATCCTTATAAATTTGAATATTTTTACAAAATTATCGCCAAACATTTATAGCTAGCATATGAAGGATTAGTAAGATTCGCCAAGGTTTCTACATTTAAAAATATATTTCCATCCTTAAAATCATCCCTGCCTGCAATCGTTGTGAACTGTCAAACTGTGAATGAAGATCGATGGCGGGGAATCATTGTGGATCACGAAGGTGAAATTAGCTGACGTGATAGTTCATGGCCTGTAATTCACCAACATCGTTGATCTCATCAGGGTGGAGGATCAACGACCATGATTAGACCGAGTTGGGATATTACTTTTTTGATTGTGCAGATTGAGCTCTCCGATAATGAGAGAGCACGTTAGGGCCTCACAATCACTGTGAACCATCGATCGATGAACAAATCAGTATTGGTCGGATCATGACCATGGAAAACTGAAGGAGGTTGAAAGACGATCAAACCAGAGCGATGGGGGCATCTGTCACCCCTGACCCAGCTATGTGTCAACCCTTGGCACATGCATACTTTTGATGATAAAAATCACAATCAGGAACTCGCCTGCAAAGTATTACTAAAGCCTATTATTTATAAGCTAATGATATATAATTATAGTAGGTGTGAACCCCTTGTAGATTGGAGGATCAAATGAGGTTCTTATTTTGATATTTGTGTTGTTGTTTGACATTACTTATAGGGTCCTACGTGATTGATGATGAAATATTGGTTTTCTTTGCAACATAATAGCAGATGGATAATGTGTATTATGTGTTGGTTTCTCTAAGCTCTAAATTCCATACTGTATGAATGGCTTATATTCATTGTTATCACATTTCTATTAGCGCCATTATTTGTTACATGTTTCACCTACACAAAACACATGTTACTCATGAAAAAAGATAAAATAAATATGGAAAAAATCCAAGAAATAGTAGCTATCTTATACTATACTATGCTATGCTACATTATATGCAAATGGAATTAAAAGGATTATTGTTAGTCCTAGCTAACAAAGTTAGTGGCTATTCGATGTATTGAGTTATACGAAGGCACATTCGATATGAGTTATGGTATGTTTGGAAATGGTTAATGTGATATAGGGTGTCACACTTGGCAAGTAATGGATGTTGGTTTTGATGCATGGATAAATTGAATGGATTGTTTGATGGATGGATGGTGTGTACCAAGTAATTAAATGAGTAGAGGATGGAAGAAATGTGCATTTACTACATGCCACTCCATACCTCTCCCACTGGACGTCACCCTAGCTTGGATATTGTTCAATTGTTGTTCACTGTGGTTAAGCTCCGATTTTCAGGCAAGGAAATAATTTCTCGACCAAGCTCATGTTTTTAAGGATTTTTTATTACAGGTATGTCTTTTATGCCATCCTTGAACTCGCTCTGGTTATGAAATAGATATTGGCTCGGTGATGTATTGGTCTGTCCTTTTCTTGAGACTAGAAACTATGTAAACTTGTGATATTTCTCTGGAATGGTTGGTTGTGTGTATTCATTGTAAATAAAAAAAATGGATAGTTGAAGTCACGATTTCATTTATGATTCTGTGTGGTGGAAGCCATGAAGGATCTCTATTGTCTTATGGTTTTTAGTTGAATGGTTTCATTCGGTCCAAAATTGCTGGTCATCTCCACACAATTATTGTCACCATACCCAGTCGTATTTGTTGTTATGGGGTTGATGGGTTTGATTTGAGCCACTTTGTGTCATTGCATATCGTTTCACCTGGTTATGGGATCGTTTATGTTATTGGTGTCTGCGCAATGGGTTATGATGGCTATAATTCCAAGAGGCTTGCCTTAGGGTTGGTTTCTATTTCGTGTCTCTGCTTTTATATCAACATTGTTGTTTTTTTTGGGGAGAACCGCAAGGGTTATGACCTATGTGTTCTCGGTGTTATTTATTGACCAGTGAGGAACCTCTACTCCTCTATTCAAAACCTCTTCTACCTGGTGTGAACTGTCACCTTGTCTTGAAAACAAATGGTTATGTGGCTTGTGTGTCCACCATGTTGTCTCGAAGGTTTCTCTTATGTTGTTGGTGGGTTCAACTCCAATCTCCCTGTGTTGGTTCCACTGAGCGAACCCTTGATTACTCAGAGCCCACCCTTGATTATTCAAAGCCTGATTTTGATAAATGAACCAGTTATTTTCCGGTCAGGAACATGGTTGACTGTTATGAGTTGGTGGAGTATCCTCGACAGTGGAAGATTATTGGTTGTCTCTGTTAATAGCGTGAACAATGTTTTTTATGATTGGTGTATAATCACTGTATTCTTTTATTGTGACAATTGATTCAATAGTTCACCATGGTTTAAATTGGTTGATTTGAGAAATGGAATTGGGCATACATTTGTTGCCTCCTTATATTGGATTGATATCTCAACATTGTTTGATGTTTTGATTCAAAGTAATTAGACATGTACAGTCACATAAATGTTCTTGCGTTTTGAATGGTCTATGTGTTCCTACAACATTGTATAAGTTGAAATGATGTTTGTTGTTACTGTGTGTTTAAATTGCAAATCGAGATTATTGCAATTTGAAATATTGATGATTGTGTTTTGGCTGTCCACTATGTATGTTTGATGGATATCGGACATCGTATCGTCAATTGCACCATCAAAGATGGGCACGAGTTCTATAAAAATATGGTTTCATTGCAATTTAATTGTTAAATTGAATTGAGGAATGGAATCAGGCACAATTTTAAAAGAATTGTGTCTGTGTTTGATTTGAAGGATTAATTTATGACAGTGGTTGATGGTTTGGATGCTGAATAGAGGTGATACAAATTACTATGTGTTCATTGGAATTGTGTTAAATGTTAAAAAGAAGAAGTGAGAGGAAACAAAATTCTTGTACAGGTTGTTTTGGAAGGCATATTATTTTGAGTATGATGACACTATGATTAATTGAAAATGTTAAGGATTTAAATGTGAACAGTGAGCAAGTTTAAACAAATAATACTGGTTAAATTATACACATAAATT
>SNQJ01S0007310.1:145230-168318 GCA_010110895.2 Picea sitchensis | reverse complement strand
ATATAAAAGAAAAATCTAAGGTTCAAGCAGTGGAAGATCACATCGAGAATCAACAACAAGTTCTCCAAATCTTAAAGGACAACCTGACCATGGCACGAAATCGCATGAAACAACAAGCAGATCAACATCATAGTGAAATAAGTTTTGAAGTAGGGGATTGGGTGTTTTTAAGACTACAACCATACAAATAAATGTCCCTCAATCAAGCCAAGAAGGATAATAAATTATCACCAAAGTACTATGGCCCTTATAAGGTGTTGCAAAATATTGGTACTATGGCATACAAATTGGAGTTGCCTGCATCTTCACGAATACATCCAGTTTTCCAGGTTTCATGCTTAAACAAGGTTATAGGTGACAAGATCCCAGTTCAAACTATATTGCCAGAACTTGACGAGGAACGAAAAATCATATTGGATCATGAAGCCATCATTGAAACAAGAATTCGCCAGCTGAGGAATAGATCCATTTCAGAGTATCTCGTTAATTGGAGGAAACTATCGGCTGAACATTCCATTTGGAAGATGAGTCTTTTATATAGAAGCATCCAGAGTTACTCAAATGTTGCGGACAACACTTGTCTCAAGGGGAGGGGCATGTTAAGCCCTAAATAGTGGCTCATTACCCCTTAATTGGGGCATATTACATTAGTAATGTTATTTTATTTATGTCAGATTTAGTCCATTAGTTGTAATTGTACCTCCTAGTCTCCTATATATACCAAGGATAAATTTTCATTTGGAATCATCTTGTATTTAGACATTTATGTGGGGTATAAGGAGTTTTCCCCCTCAAATAGGATTATTACCTAAAATTCTCTCCTTTTCAAGGCGTTGAGTACTTATTCTGAGGTTTTTCTATGCTATATTGATATTTGGTTCTTAACAATCTTTCTTTATGTTTTTCAATACTTTCTTCTGCAGCATGTTTTATCTTGTATAGCCATTCGTAAAATACCACATATTTTTTCTTTGGTCTGGGAACTATTTCCCATACATCATTATTTATAATGGACTTGTATTCTTCTGTCATGGAATCCTCCCATTATTTCTTTTGAATGGCTTCTTCAAATCAAGTAGGCTTTTTCTCTACGAGATCACACATAAAGGCCATATAATTGGAGAATGGATTAGGCTTCTTTCTTTGTCTCATGGTTCCTTCTAGGGCACCATACTTCTCTCCATCTTGAATACGTTCCCTTTCCCAAGATGAATTTCTCTTATGAGAGATCATCATTTGGGGAGGTTCTTGAGATTATATCATATCATGATCTTCTGGAATCTCATCATCAGGGGAAACTCTAACTTCCTTCACAGGTTCTGCAACTATAGGAGATACATGTTCTTCTTCATATATGTCTTCAGGATGGAAATTCCTTGATTTCTTGAGTTTTTCATCTTCATTGAAGGTTACATCTCTGTTGATCTCAATATGATGGTAACCTGGTATGTAAATTTTGAAGTTCTTAGAGACCTCACAATATCCAACAATTATTCCCTTCTTTCCTGAAGGGTCCAACTTAGTTCTCCTTTATTTCAGAATGTGTACAAACACTGGACATCCAAATATTTTGAGATGGCTTACTTCTGTCTTCTTTCTGGAGAACATTTCTTCGGGGGTTTTGAATCCAAGTGCACTATGGGATAACCTGTTTTGGAAATAGACTTTTGTTCTTGTTGCTTCGGCCCATAAGTGCATTTGAATATCTTGATTGTGGATCATATTCTTCATTGATTCCATTATAGTTATATTGTTTCTTTTTTCTACACCATTTTGTTGAGGA
This sequence comes from Picea sitchensis, assembly GCA_010110895.2. Classification (NCBI taxonomy): domain Eukaryota; kingdom Viridiplantae; phylum Streptophyta; class Pinopsida; order Pinales; family Pinaceae; genus Picea; species Picea sitchensis. Next base: position 166,535 of record SNQJ01S0007310.1, on the reverse strand, counting down.
TTATAGGGAGCGGTGAGCTCCCTCTTAATCCCGACATCTCTACAAAAGCTTCCAAATTATTTTGAGGTGTATTCTCCTCCATTATCTGACCTGAGTATCTTGATTTTTCTTTTGGAGATATTTTATACCAAGACTTTGAATTCCTTGAACTTTCTGAATACTTGATATTTTGACTTCAAGAAGTAAACCCAAGTCTTGTGAGAATAATCATCAATAAATGACACATAGTATACATACCCACTTAGAGAGATTGATGGAATTGGACCACATACATCTGAGTGGATGAGCTCCAAGATTCCTTCTTCTTTACCGACACTCTTTGGGAAAGGATATTTTATGTTCTTTCCTTGTGCACATCCATTGCATACACCTTCATGGCCAACCTTGAATTCTGGTAAACGTGTAACTACCTTTCTTACATATGGTATTTCTTTGTAGTTGATGTGATCTAGTATTCTATGCCAAATTTCACATGGACTTTCAGTGGAGTGAGTCAAGGATGCATATGAGTGACCTTTTAACTTATACAAACCACCTTATTCTATTCCAATAACAATTGCATATTCTATGGTTTTTCCTTTAGGAAACATAAGAACTTCACCATCTATGAATGCAACCCTGAAGCGTTTCTTATCTAAATCTAAAATGGAAAGTAAGTTCTTTTTCAAACCTGGTACAAACAGTACATCCTTCATCTTCATCGGAGTTCCCGAATCTAGTTTGTAAGTGGATTCTCCCATTCCTTTGATAGGGTATTGATAGTCATCTCCAAGTGATACTTTCTGGGGAAAGTCCTCTTCTGTAAGGCTAGAGAGAATGTCTCTATGACCTATCATGTGCTTAGAAGAACCACTATTTATGAGCCAAGTATACTCACCAGGTTTCATAGATACTGAGAGGGCAGAGAATAAAACATAGTCTTCAATATTTTCTTTAGTCATCTTTGAGGGTGGCTAATCATCTTCAACTGCATGGGCATGATATATTTTTTTGTTTCTATTATTTTATTCTTCACTTCTGGAGGGACAATTCTTAGCAATGTGTCGCAACTTATCACAATGATAACATTGATAAGAGGAGAAATTTTTTTCTCTTCTTTTCCCCTTCTGATATTTCTGGAATCTCATTGGAGGGTGAGATTCTTTATGAGAGTGGGTGAATCTATTTAGAGAGTGAGATTCCTTATGAAGATGGGTCTCCTTTTGGAAATGAGACCTTTTATTTCCTCCTTTAGTATGAGCAGCTAAATCTTGATATTCATCCCTTAATAGTACAACTTCTTGGTTTGCCACTCTTGCTTCTTCTTCAACACATTCTTCCCATAAGCTATCAAAATGGAGTTTTAATTTTCTTGCATAGATAGTTTGGATGAATGCATCCCAAGGTCTTGTGAGACCATTAAGAACTATCATTATAAGTTCATCTTCATCTAGGTTGTCTCCAATTTCTTCTAGTTGTTCCTTGAATTGAGAAACCCTAGAGAAATAGTCATGTATTGTTTCTCCTTTCCGCATCCCTGTACTCTTGAGTTGGGTTCTCAAGTTCATCTTCCGGTTGATGTTCTTTCCTTCATACATTCTAGTTAGGGCATCAAACATCTATTTTGGAGTATTCTTAGAAGACACTTGAGGGATCAAGTGATCTTTAATGGAGTCTTCAATGATCCTTTTGGCCCTAACCATATCCTTCTTGTACTTTTCTTTGGTTGCTTCTTCTTCGGGTTCTGGTACATTTTATTTTATGAAATTTGATAGGTCATTCTCTTCAAGAATTATTCCAATTATGTACTCTCAGGCACGAAAGTTTTCCATGCATTCGAACTTGTCAATAAGATTAGTGCTTGTAGACATCTTGACTTGGAGTTAAGAAAATGACCAAAAACTGAAAGTGCTCAGAAAGTGATTCTGAACTTACCAAGAGATGCACTAGGCTAAGGCGTGTAGGCTGGAGCTGTCAGATTTAAAAAAATCCAAATTTTACCCCTTGAAACTGGACCTGTGCAAATCTGGATTGGTACTTTTGGTACTAGTTCTGGTTTTTTGGTACCAGTAGAAACTAGGGTTTCACTTTCTGTAGGCTTTGGCCACTAAAAAGGTGTGATCAATTTGCCAATGAGTTCTCTAGGCTAGGGAACACTTCCCTCGGTGGTTTTTAGTCAAAAATTCCCTTCCAATAAAAATCCTCAATTTTCTTGTATGACAACAATGACGTTGGTGGTTACCCAGTGAAAGGTGCTCTCTTTAGTTTTTATCTGATACCATTTTAAGTTTTAATTATTTTCAAAAATAATAGCACAAATAGGATCACTGAGAGAAACACAATCGGTGCACAACATTTTATTCTGGGAAACCCTCATGGGGGAGAAAACCCAACAAAAACTTCCTTAATATAGATTTCCAATACAATGCCAAGACTAAAGACCAAACCACCAAGAATATCCAAGACTAAGCATGCACCTCTCTCTTATCCTTCTTCTAACTGCAACTTCCTTCAAAACTTGAACACTAGATGAGTGACTTGAGTGAGTGAGTGAATGAGGCACCTTCCACTCTTATTTATACTGGCTGGCAGGAACTAGGGTTATGTCCTTTCATCAAGCAGGGTTGACTTCTCCAATTAGTGTTTAATACCACTTTAATTATCCCTAGGAGGTGATTTTACAAACAACACCATTTAACCATGGTTTGACCAATCCACAAAAGGGGATTGGTCTTATACAAAGCTCGGCATGATCAATCCACAAAAGGGGATTTGATCTATAAGAAAATAACTCAGTTATAATTAGAATATTCTTCTCAGTTACAATATTTCAATATTTACAACCACCATATTGAAAATATATTAAATAGTACAAGCATAAGATGTGGCTTTGATATATTTTTGTTGCCATATTAATTGTTTATTATAGTAAATTTATGTTGTATTGTATTAACATATGCTTATGTTAACCTTTTTATTGCTAAGGATTAATTGAGATATCACAAAGTTGGTGTAGTAATGATTTATTTTAAAATATATTTTATTTAACAAAAAAAATAAGATATCAAAAAATAATCAAACCTCAAAATTTTTATTCTTTAAAAAAATAAAAATTCAAATAAATATATACTTACTTTGATGGAACTTGTAAAGACAATTCCAATAAAATAACTTCCTGCAACATCTATGAGTTTTGGAATCACACTTGTTGTGTTGGCATTACCAACTTTGATGGCATTCCCAACCTTAACTAGTGCAACTATCATAGCCTTCACTTACTCCACTCCATCGTTTAGTTTTATAATCATATAAACTTATATTAATCATTCCTTTTACATTCTCCTTGAAATAAGTGTCAATATAGAAAGGACATGGAGATTCTAAAATAGTCTTTTTCTAGAGCCTAATGAGAATTAAGGAAAATTTTAATGATCCATACTTATCTAAAAGTATAGAAACCTTTGTCATTTTTACTAATTCTTAAAATACTAATTATAAAATGTTGGGTGATATTATTTTTTAATAGAAGATTCATAAAATTTGTATTAGAGTAAAAAATTGTGAAACCATTTCATCGAAAGTGTATATAGATCAAAATGTATTATTATTCTCTACATTTAGTATTTTGAATTTAATTGAATAAATTTCATATATTATAATAGTTGGATAATATAAATTAATAAAATATTTTAAAAAAATAAATATTAATAAATATAATAATTGTGTTTTTAGTAAACAATTATATTATAACTTTGTAATCTTTGAATAATAAAAATTAAAAAATAACATTGGTATTACATCATCATCATTATTATTAGTGAATAATTATGTTATAATGTTATTATTATAATATATGAAAAAGACATAAATATTCAAATCACAATCATTTGACTCATCATATTTAAGCATTATTGTTTCTAAACATGTTTAATCAACATATTTGTATTTTATTGGACAACAAACAATTCACCTTGAATAATAGTTAAGCATTATATGGCATTAATGGCTATAACTTTTTTCAATTACAATCCAAATTAAATGATTTCATAAAAGCTAAGTTAAATATTATATGGTAACTGCAAATTTAACTGAGTGATACATCTGAAATTTAACTTAAAAACAAAAAAATCATTAACAACATTTGTCATTAGCATACTCATAATAAATTTTATAAATCAAACAACAACAACCACAACATTATATGAAAAACATAATATACATGAGTGAAACACATATGAATATACATTCCAAATATACATCTCAACAAAATTTGCAATAAACATGTCATATATATATATATATATATATATATATATATATATATAAATNCATATATATATATATATATATATATATATATATATATATATAAATTCAAATATAAAACAATCAATATACATGTCAATCTGTACCACTACTAGTTAGGTCCACCACCATAGCCAGATGAATCAATGTCTCTATTGCCAAAGGCAGAGTTAGAAATAAATGTAAAAAAAAAGTGCACTATCAAATGTCTATCTATTAAGATCATCAATATGTACAACAATACCCGATGTCAACATAATGACCAAAGAATCAAAATCTTGTGACACATGTGGAGGAAGATGAGGAGGAGGGGGATCGGTGGATGATGACACATGTGGAGGAGAAGGACACAGATTGGTGGGTGGAGAAAAAAGTGGAGGAAGAGGAGGAGGATCAGTGGAATATGGTCACGCATGTGGAGGAGAAGAAACGGGAGGAGGAGGAGGATCAAGCCTGGATGTAGGTTCAGACACATGTGGAGGAGGAGGAGGAGGATCAGATGTGGATGCAAGTTCAAACACATGTGGAGGGGAAGTAAGAGGAGGAGGAGGAGGAGGAGGAGGAGGATGTAGGTTCAAAAACATGTGTAGGGGAAGCAAGAGGATTGGTAGATGGTGCATCCGACTCATGTGGAGGAGAATCAGGAGGATGAGAAGGACTATGTGGTGGAGTAGAGGATGTGGATGACTTTGTTGATGAGCTATATGGAGTGGGATCATGAGTATCACCCCTCAACGTCTCAATGAGATTGACAAGACCAACAATATGATGCATAAAAAATGCCATGTCACAATCCAAGATCCATATCATACCTGAGAGATCTTGTACTTGTAATATGTCTCTAACGAGTGCAGGTACCAATCCATTACTAGTCATGACAATGCATATTTGATCCACCACCTCTATCCAAACTCTTTGATCCGACCTACATGGCATGAGGGATATTTGTACTGGAGGTTGGTCCTCTTCCTCCTCCATCACCTCATCCTCATGTTAGGAAGCCTCATCCCCAACATATGTACTAATATATGAAAAATAATAGATAATAATAATAAGATAATCGAAAACAAATGTAGCAACAAATTACATGTGCATCAAATAAGACATAAAATCATATAACTAGATTTATCAAAACATAATGATAATATCACCTCTCTTATTTGTTGTAAGTCCAATGTTTGGACATCCTCTCTAATCCATCCTTTCATACGGGTATTGTACAATATCGAGTATAGGATTTTCATTGCTAGATAATAAATCACATACATCCCTACCGACCAAAGAAATGAGAAACTTGAATTGGCCCTTCTTAGGCATCAACTTCCCCCACATGTGCATATGCACATCAGGCATAGGCCCAACAGGAAAGCAAGGTACTACTAGCCGAGTGGCATGAACCCTCACAAAAAAAAGTGTAAATAAATTTGACACAAATGGGAAGAATATCATCCCATGTAAAACAACGCGACAATGATCTAATGCATGACAAAATTGTCTCAAAAAAATCTTTAACCACCCAACCAATTTGGGCCTCTACAATAAATTGTATACATAATACAACATAAAGCAACAAATTTTCTACCCATCAGAGTTATAATATGATAGTGTGAAGAGAACAAGACATAGGCACCTAACATCCTCTCTACCAAATGAACTTATCCGCAGATGACCACCACAAACTTGGAACTCCGAAGAGGAATAAACCCCCAGATGGGCATATCTTTGCACATATGTCAGTTGGGTCTATCTCGCAACACCAGGGGTTAGCATAGGGAAATGGGGAAAATCCTCCCCCCTCCTAGATAACCCAGTGATGAAATAGACATCATCCTTTGTGGGATTATATCATAGATCAAGACCAACCCTAAACCGCTTGTCTCCCATGATCCAAGCGACGGATCAAATGTTGTAATACAAAGAGTTCCCCTTAAGGGATGTACCCACTTGATAAAATTTCAGGAGGCCAACATCCATCAGAAGGTCATGTGCCGGCTGTGAAATAGGGCGAGGGAACAACTCCCTCTGCCTATCCTCCCACTCACGCACAAATGTATGTGTCTCGACCTACTGTTGTTGACGTTTCTCCTCCTCTCATCATCATTGTCTCTGATTCACATAAAAATATTGTTAGGAACACACACACACACATATAGAGAGAGATAATAAATTGAAATTATAAAAAAAACACATATATAAATGACGTGTATTTAAAAATTTCTAAAATTAATTTTTTTTGCAAAAAAGTCTAAAAACGTAACTGGTGCAGCTCAAACAGTGTGAAAATTCCATGTCCTATCAGCTTGCCTTCTTGGTCTGTATTTGACCAAAGAAAGGCTCTAAGTTTCAACTGTAAGTTAATTAGTTTTCTACTGTTTTATAATAGCCAACAATCCAAATACACTTTGCTGATTTGTTATGGTTATGTTCTCAATTTGGGTGCTCTAGCATGTCGTTTTTGTCACAAAAAATTAGTACATGCAACTCAAATAAATAGAACACACCTAATACATCATTTAATACTGAAAATGAACAGATCTAAGAACTAATACATGCATTTGTAGACACATTTATTTTTGGTCAACATGACCCTGGACAAAACCCCCCTGGGGAAAACCAGTTTTGAATCTGAATGTATATATGAGGAAAAGCAGAAGAAGGGTTACAGTAAACACAATATATAGAAGAATCTGATATAATAGCAACTCCAGTTGAGTTGATAAACAAGCTCTACATCAACATATGCGCCCCAGAATGGTGCGCCCCTCATGCAAACTGCCAGAACCACAAAATCCGCTCCAATTGCCAACTGTGATGTTAGATCTGAAAACCCCTCCACAAGAATGAAGCTCCGGTAGATGTCCTCACTCTGCAACTGACCTCACTACAATCTAATGGATAGATATTCTACCAGGAATGAATCAGCCTGCCAAGCTCATGTGCCCCTCTCTGATGTAGAATAGCCCCAAGAAATAAATGAAGCAAGCAGCTCCAAGCCTCCAACAAGGAAAGCTAGCAGCCTCCCTCAAGCATCCTCATGCAAAAGACCTCATCTCCATATCTAAAATGCTCCTCTCTCAACAAGAAAAACACTAAGTGAAGAATGTGCCCCTCTTAGACATCAGTTAGGAAACCTAAAATATGAAGGGTTGAGATCATCTCATCTTCCATCTAATCGATGGTTGAGATCTCCCCAAACATATTTAAGTCACAAACCCACTTTGGGTTAAGTTTCCTAAGTCCACTTATGTCTCCAAATTCACCCCTTTGTGAATTAATAATCACTTTATGCCAAAAGTGACCAAATTTCACTTTAACCAAAGTCAAAGTGAAAATAGACAAAAGTACAAGGTACAAAGTGTCATGTCCTTCCCTCATGTGCTAAGGAGGTCAAAAATCACATGGAGAACACCTCCCAAGGTACAAATCTCAACACTCCCTCTTACCGAGGAAGGTGTTCCTCACCAAGCCCATCTTGTCTCTGAAGAAGACATGCTTGCCCTGTGGCAAGGCCTTGGTGAGAATATCTGCAACTTGATCATCTGTAGATATATACTGTAAATGAACTTCCCCTCTTTGAACCCAGTCATGAATGAAGTGGTAGTGATCTCAATATGATTCGACCGGTCATGAAACACTGGATTCTCAAAGAGTTTTATGCAACTCTGATTATCATAGTGAATGACAGTCGGAGACATCTCCTGACCGAATAAACCAACCAACATCTTGCGAAGCCAAATGGCCTCACAAATGGCCTGAATGGCCACCATATACTCTACCTCGGACGAACTCAAAGAAACTGACTTCTACTTCCGGCTGAGCCAGGAAACAAGTCTTGACCCCAAACTGAAGCAACACCCTGAGGTGCTTTTCTTGTCAGCAGTGCATCCTACACAGTCTGAATCTGTGTAGCCAACCAAACTGACTCCATCTCCCCTGACATAGTCTAGGCCAAAGTCCATTGTCCCAACAACATATCTCAAGACGTGTTTTGCCCCAACCATGTGAACACTCCTCGACTCAACCATGTACTGGCTGAGTGTGTTCATGGAAAAACATATATCTGGTCTGGTGATAACTAGATACATAAGTGAACCGATCAACTACCTGTATACTGTGGCATCCACCAACTGGTTATCTAAAGCACTAAGCTTCTTCTAGTTGGTGATCATAGGTGTAGACATGGGTCTGCAGTCCTCCATCTGAAACCTGCTCAAAATAATTGTTGCATACTTCCCCTGCCCAAGAAATATGTGACCCTCCTCCTGCCATACCTCCATACCCATAAAGTAGTGCATCAATCCGATATCACTCATCTCAAACTTTGATGCAAGTCTCAGCTTGCACTCAGCTATGAGATCCTCGGCTTCAGTAATGAATAGATCATCCACATACAAAATGAGAATGAGCGTGTCCTCACCCCTAATGATTAAATAGAGGTTCGGATCAACATCGTTCTTCTCAAAGCCCATCTGAAGAAAATAAGTATCAATCCATGAATACCAAGCTCAGGGAGCTTGCTTCAGTCCATATAGTTCCTTTCTCAGAAGGCACACACGAGTCTCCCTGTCACTCACCTCAAAACCCTGTGGCTGCTCTATGTCCACCTCCTCCTCAATAAAGCCATTCAGAAATGTAGTTTTCACATCCATCTGATGAATGCGCCAACCCATATTTGATGATATGGTAATGATAGTCCTGATAGAAGTGTATCTCGAAACTGGTGCAAAAGTCTCATCATAGTCAACTCCCTCAATCTGTGAGAAGCTTCATGCCACAAAACGGGCCTTGTGTTTCTCCACGCTACCATCTACAACAATATTGGTCTTGTACAACCACCTGGAAGTCACAAATAACTTCCCCACTGGCCTCTAAACCACATCCCAGACATCATTTGACGTAGATCGCGCCACTCGGCATGCTTGCTACCACTAGGACCTTCTTCTTCACTGGCCCGAAGAGCTAAAGTGCTCCTCTAACCATTATCGGGATTTTTCCACACCCACAGAATGCTCTCCTGACGATCTCCTTTTGTCTATCGGAGAATCGTACCTCGCAAGATTGCGAGTCCTGCACTCGGGTCTCAAATTCCCCGAAACCCGATGAATATTCGCCCGTGCTCCTTTCCTATTTTCAGGGATTGTTCCGTCGGGAAATCGGTACATACGAGATCACAGTTTACTCACCTCGTAAATCCTCGATTCTCGATCCGTGAAGGCACTCTCACTACAGCCTTAGCCCCTCCAGTTACTCCTTTCCCACGTGAACTTCCAGTCCACGAGACCACGGCCCGTTCCCTATCGGAAATTCGGGCTTCGCGAAATCGAAAGGCGTGGAACTCATGCCTTTGGGATCTCCGATTCTTGACTTTCGATGCCACCTGTCCTTCTTTATTGCGCTCTGTGGCCCACGCGCGAATCCTGATTTCCGAGATATCGCCTCTCGCGGCCTCGCAAGCTTTGACGTAAATCTTTGTGGCTCCAATTCACGAACCTCCGAGCTCACGATATGCCGAACTCCTATGCACGTGAGAGCTCTCTCTCCTCCACGTCACTGCCTCCTCAATGCTTAATTGGGTATCGCGAAATTGCAATTTCTATTGCAACGATTTCCTTGCCTACGGAAATCCAGAAACGCTGAATACTGACTCTTCCTGATCCTTGGACACGCATCCCGCAGATCAACAGCTCCTACTGTGTCGGAAAATCACAAATCACGATGTCAACATACAAAGCTCCTGTCTCCGGAATCCCCGATCTCCGATTTCATGATACTTGGGATCTCTGGCCACGTGTCCCTTTTGTGATCAACGGTTGAGATCCTTTCGGGAATTCGCGGATCACAATTCCTTTCTACGAGAGTTTCGCGACCGCAGAAACCCCAATCCTACGCTGAGTCAAGTCCCGATGGCTCCCTGACTCCTTTCTCTTGTTCGCTAGGCTTAAATCCTGCGCAACCTCCCCGAGATCTGATGGCTAACGGGACTTCGTCAATCTCCTCTGTGGATCCTGACCGCCGATTCCTCTTCCTCGAGGATTTCTCTAAAATGGCTACGTCTTTCTTCTCAAGACTTACTCTCCAAGCCTGCACATGTAAATCCGGCTTGACCCTTCTTCAATAAAACTCTCAGACTCTCTTTCACGATATCACAAAGGTACTAAACCTCCTGAGCTTATTCACTCTAATTCTTTAGAGAGCCTGCGCGCACCTTGCATGGCTTCAACAACCCACTTCTGCTTCTGGATGAATGAGAACAAGTGTTAAACTATCGAGCCTTCATCAACGCACTCCTTGCGGATGAATTCCACTGCACACCTTGCAGGAATCTCCTGGCTCAGATAGAGAAACAATTGAAACTTATTCTCTTCCTTCTCGGACTTCAGTTTCAAACATGAAATCTCATGCACAACATATACAAAGCAAATGCATATCAAGAAAACAAACATTCATAAGCATATGAACATTATACATAGAGAAACAACACCAACCATGAATTTGAATTAGAACTTTCTTCTATTAATCCAAATGTTTGTACATGGGTGTTCTTCACAATTTTTCTCTGCTTGCTCTTCTCTCCTGAATGCTTGATAATAATGTTACAATGATACAAAGGAGGGTGTCTATATCCGTTTTCCCTCTCGAACTCTAAACTGTCTAATCTGGAAATAAAATCCTATCTACCTGCATTAACTAAAGTAAATGCCTCCTATCTACTTCAGACAAGAGCATAAGGCTCGAGGTCTGATACAATACAACAGGCGCTCCTTCATAAATGCATCATTGAAGGATATGGCGCTTCATCTTTAATGAAAATTCAAAAACAAGTTATCAAGCTTATATGTCATGTGTTTAAAAACACATGCGCTGGCTCCACGCTTTCTTTGGTTTTCGCGATGCTCTTGCATCATACTCCCCTGCTTGAAAGATTTCATGGGCTCCTATCCATGAGCTCTGACACGGTCTGTCCCTGCTTCAGAATTTTGGCTTCTGTCTCCCAACTGGCATCCTCCACTGGATGGTTTTTCCATTTCACCAGATACTCATAGTATTCCTTCCGCCTGGTCCTTTTGCTCACCTTCCGGTCGAGTATACGCTCCATTTGTGGCTTTTCTGCAATCAACATCTACTTCTGCCACTGGACTTATGGTTGTTCGTCATTTCCAGTTGTTGTTTCCTCAGCCTTATATGGATATAAGTCTGAGACATTGAATGTCGGAGATATTCAGATCTCATCCGGCAATTCAATCTCATAAGCATTTTCTCCCAATTTCCTTAGGACTTTACATGACCCAATTTTCTTCATTTCTAATTTGTTGTATGTTCCCCTTGGGAACCTTTCTTTCCTTAGATGTGCCAGAACCAGATCGCCAACTTCAAATTGAAGTTGTCTCTGATGCTGATCCGCTCTGCGCTTGTACTCCTGGTTCGATTTTGTCAGTCGCTGCTTCACCCTGCTGTTAAGTTCCCTCATTTCCTCAGCGAATTCTTTAGCGCTTGCGCTCTGAGTCATTATTTGTTCCGAATCCCTCATCTCCAAAACACCTTTCGGCTACTTTCCGTATACTATCTCAAACAGACTTCTCCCTGTGCTTCGATTCACCGAATCATTGTAGGCGAATTCTGCTTGTGGCAATATGCTATCCCAGCTGTTGTGGTGCTCCTTCACTAAGCTCCTCAGCAAGTCCCCTAGACTTCTGTTGACCACTTTTGTCTACCCATCTGTCTGTGGATGATAGGAAGAACTGAACATTAAGTTAGTTCCCATCTTCTTCCAGAGTGTCCTCCAGAAATGTCCAATGAATTTGGTATCCCTGTCCGAAACTATGCTTTTTGGCAGTCCATGAAGTCTAACAACCTCCTTGAAAAATAAATTTGCAATGTGAGTCGCATCGCTGGTCTTCTGGCACGGAATAAAATGTGCCATCTTTGAAAACTTGTCAACTATCACAAATATGGAATCATGTGCTCTTTGCGTCCACGACAATCCTAGTACGAAATCCATGCTGATCGCCTCCCATGGCCTCTCTGGTATGGGCAATGGATGATAAAGACCTGCATTCTTCTTTCTGCCCTTAGAATGTTGGAAAATTCTACATCTGTCAACAAACCTTTTAACTTCTGACCGCATCCCTGGCCAAAAGTATGACTCGCTCAGCTTCGCGAATGTTTTGTCATGGCCAAAGTGCCCTGCTAAGCCTCCGCTATGCTTTTCTTTCAACAAGTTCTCCCTCATGGAGAAATTTGGAATACACAATTGATTTCCTCTGAATAGCAATCCATCTTGGATCATTTAATCTATCGACTAAATTCGGTCTCTGAGAACTGGGTTCTCAGCTGCATCATACGCCTCTGCAAAATCTGCATCACCTGCGTACATCTCCTTGAGATCATCAAAGCCTAAAGTCTTGACTTTGAACTCCTGCAACAATAAACATTTCCTGCTCAAAGCATCAGCCACTTTGTTAGCAGTACCTGAAATATGTTTGATAACAAATGTAAAATTCTGCATGTATTCTACCCATTTAGCATGCCTCTGATTTAATTTCTCCTGCTGAGTTACATACTGCAATGCATGATTATCACTATATAAAATGAATTCCCTTGGAATCAAATAGTGTCTCCATTTTTTCAATGCCTGTATGATGGCATAAAATTCTTTATCATATGTGGAGTATTTTTCCTTTGCCTCATTCAACTTCTCGCTGAAATAAGCAATTGGTCTGTCATCCTGACTCAAGACTGCTCCTATGGCAAAGCCACTCACATCAAATTTCACCTGGAACGTCTTCCGAAAATCCGGCAACACCAACACCGGTTGCTTTGTGATCTTACACTTCAACAGATTGAAGCTTTTCTCAGCCTCTTCAGTCCAATGAAAATATTTATGTCTTTTCCTGACTGTGTCCATCATCACTGCACTGATTCCGCTAAAATTTTGGATGAATTTCCTGTAGAAACTCGCCAGTCCATGAGAACTTCTCACCTCGAAAACATTTCTTGGTGATTTCCAATTTTTAATTGCCTCCACTTTACTTGGATCCATCCTCAATTCATCTGCTGATATGACAAATCCTAAGTAAATGAGTTATGTCTTCATAAATGAATATTTCCTCATATTGATCAACAAATTTTCTTGTTGTAGCTTCCTCATTACTGCAGCTAAATGCTTCAGATGTTCCTCTTTCGTTTTGCTGAAAATCAATATGTCATCTAGATAAAAAATGACAAACTTACCTATGAATTCTTTCAGCACTTCATTCATCAGCCTCATGAATGTACTTGGCGCATTCGTCAAGCCAAACGACATGACTAGCCATTCATACAACCCTTCATTGGTCTTGAAGGAAATCTTCCACTCATCGCCTTCCCTCATGCGAATTTGATGGTATCCGCTTTTCAAATCGAACTTTGAAAAAAAATTGGCTCCACTTAAACAGTTCATCAAGTCATCCATTCTTGGCAATGGGAACCTATACCTGATGGTGATCTTGTTAATGGCTTTGGAATCGATGCACATTCTCCATCCTCCATCTTTCTTTGGGCTGAGTACCGTTGGAACGACACACAGACTCAAACTTTCCCTGACCAGTCCCTTGTCCAATAACTCCTGGACCTTCTTCTTAACCTCCTCGTTCTCCTGAGGTGTCAACCTGTACGCAACCTTGTTTGGAAAACTAGCTCCCAGTACAAGATCTATGTGGTGACTTATGCTCCTCATTGGCGGCAACGAATGAGGTAGTTCGTCTACCACAATATCAACAAACTCTTCAAGTAGTTCCTGAATTTATTCCGGCAAATCATCCACTCTTGTACTGGTCAAAATGATTTTGGGTTTTCTGACCACAAAGAATTGTGGATCTTCTTTCTTCTTAACTTCTGTAAGAAGCTCCTTCCCACTCATGAGAAGTACCCTGTTGTTCACTTCCGGCTTTACCTCCTTATCTTTTATTGGAAGTAACATATGTGTTCTCCCATTCTTCTCCAGGGTATACGTATTCATTTTCCCATCATGGATCACGTTTCTATCATATTGCCATGGTCTTCCCAACAGTAAATGGCAAACATCCATGGAAATGACATCGCATAAAATCTTGTCATTATATCCTCCTATTTTAATGTCAACTAAGCACTGTTTAGTGACACTTACCTGATGTCCCTTCTGTAGCCATGAAACTTTGTATGGGCTTGGATGATCAGTCGTCTCCATCTCTAGTTTCTCCACCATCTCGGTTGAAACGAGATTATCGGTGCTACCGCTATCCACGATAACTTTGCATTTCCTGTCTTTGGTCTTGCATGCAGTTCTGAAAAGTCTACTTCTTTGAGCTGTGTCCTCCACCTCCTTCTCAGGTGTTAAGAGAACTTTACGCATCATCAACGACCTTCCGTCTTCTACGTCTTCTGCTTCAGCATCTTGCCTTTGCGCCTCGGCGATGTGAGCTTCTCCTCCATCCTTCTTTCTATCCGGACAATCAACTGCCTTGTGTCCATTCTTTCCACAGGTGTAGCATGTGATTACTCCACCTCTTCCTCTACCTCGACCTCTAGTACGAGGAAGAGTGTTTGCATCAGCATAACCTCCGCCCTGTTCAGCGTGCTGCCCTCGCTGTGAGCTTCCGCCTCTTTCTGTTCTTGCCTGAGGCTTCCTCCAGTCGTCCTTGGACTTATGGAATTTATCTTGGGCAACTCATTTACCCTTGGGCTGACTTCTGCCTCAGCCTCACCGTCCTGGCTTATGACTTAGCTTCTCTTCAGCCTTCAACGCCATCTGATACGCATCTTCCACCATTCTGATGGTTGTCATACTCATCTCATCCTGTATGCCGTATCTTAAGCCATTCATGTACCTGGAAACCTTTTCATCATCACTCTCCCGATGACCTGCTATGATATTGAGCTTATAGAATTCCTCGGTATACTCTTTTACTGTCATCAATTTCTGTCTCAGGTTCTGCATCCTCCTGAACAGTGTGATTTGATAATCCCTTGGGATGAATTTTTCCTTCATCTTCGCAATCATTCGATCCCAGCTTTTAATCTTTTGCTTACCCTTGCAGTGCCTATCTTCTTGAAGCTCGTCCCACCATAATGCTGCATGTCCCTTCAATTTTGTGACAGCATGCCTAACCTTTTTATCCTCTTCGATATCCTCATAATCAAAGTAGGTGTCAAGAGCTCTAATCCAATCCAACAACTCTTCTACATCTAGACTTCCTTCATAAGTTGGAATGTCCATTTTTGTCTTTGAACTCATCCGAGCGATAGCCTTAATTAACCGCTCATTAGCTGCATCTTTGGCTGCAACTTCTCTTTGTTGTTTGGCTTCATCTTCGCCTTCGGAGTCACTTAGATCTCCATCATTTGTTGTGCATCTGTGCGTTGCTTCCATATCTTCCAATCTCGCTCTGAGATCACGTATCTGTCTCTCCATCTCTGGATTCCCTGTCGGCCTACCTCTTTTTTTCACATACCTGTCCTCTGGATCAGGCGATTGCCTTTCTCTTCTGGGCGGCATGGTGAATTCTTCTCCTCTGCTATGGAAAGAAAAGAATTTCCCACTCTGATACCACTCTGCTGTGTATCAGAGTGCTCCTTCTCTTCTTCTGCCCTCTCGCCTGAAATATACAGACAAGAGATCTCGCTCTGATACCACTCTGACGCAACCTCATGCCACTCAGCACGCCTGCTACCACCAGGACCTTCTTCTTCACTGGCTCGAAGAGCTAAAGTGCTCCTCTAACCCTTATCGGGATTTTTCCGCACCCACAGAATGCTCTCCTGACGATCTCCTTTTGTCTATCGGAGAATCAGACCTCGCAAGATTGCGAGTCCTGCACTCGGGTCTCAAATTCCCCGAAACCCGATGAATATTCGCACGTGCTCCTTTCCTATTGTCGGGGATTGTTCCGTTGGGAAATCGGTACATATGAGATCACAGTTTACTCACCTTGTAAATCCCTAATTCCCGATCCACGAAGGCACTCTCGCTACAGCCTTAGCCCCTCCGGCTACTCCTTTCCCACGTGACCTTCCAGTCCATGAGACCACGGCCCGTTCCCTATCGAAAATTCGGGCTTCGCGAAATCGAAAGGTGCGGAACTCACGCCTTTGGGATCTCCGATTCCCGACTTCCGACGCCACCTGTCCTTCTTTATTGTGCTCCGTGGCCCACGCGCGAATCCTGATTTCCGAGATATCACCTCTCGCGGCCTCGCAAGCTTTGACGTAAATCTTTGTGGCTCCAATTCGCGAACCTTCGAGCTCACGATATGCCGAACTCCTATGCACGTGAGAGCTCTCTCTCCTCCACGTCACTGCCTCCTCGACGCTTAATCGGGTATCGCGAAATCACAATTTCTATTGCAATGATTTCCTTGCCTACGAAAATCCCAAAATGCCGAATACCGACTCTTCCCGATCCTTGGACACGCGTGCCGCAGATCAACGGCTCCTACCGTGTCGAAAAATCGCAAATCGCGATGTCAACATAGAAATATCCCGTCTCTGGAATCCCCGATCTCCGATTTCACGATCCTTGGGATCTCTGGCCACGTGTCCCTGTTGTGATCAATGGTTGAGATCCTTTCGGGAATTCGCGGATCACGATTCCTTTCTATGAGAGTTTCGCAACCGCAGAAACCCTGATCCTCCGATGAGTCAAGTCTCGATGGCTCCCTGACTCCTTTCTCTTGTTCGCTAGGATTAAATCCCGTGCAACCTCCCTGAGATCTGATGGCTGACGGGACTTCGTCAATATCCTCTGTGGATCCTGACCGCTGATTCCTCTTCCTCGAGGATTTCTCTAAAATAGCTACGTCTTTCTTCTCAAGACTTACTCTCCAAGCCTGCACCTGTAAATCCGGCTTGACCCTTCTTCAATAAAACTCTCTGACTCTCTTTCACGATATCACAAAGGTACTAAACCTCCCGAGCTTATTCACTCTGATTCTTCAGAGAGCCTACGTGCACCTTGCACGGCTTCAAAAACCCACTTCTGCTTCTGGATGAATGAGAACAAGTGTTAAACTATCGAGCCTTCATCAACGCACTCCTTGCGGATGAATTCCACTGCACACCTTGTAGGAATCTCCTGGCTCAGATAGAGAAACAATTGAAACTTATTCTCTTCCTTCTCGGACTTCAGTTTCAAACATGAAATCTCATGCACAACATATACAAAGCAAATGCATATCAAGAAAACAAACATTCATAAGAATATGAACATTATACACAGAGAAACAACACCAACCATGAATTTGAATTAGAACTTTCTTCTATTAATCCAAATGTCTGTACATGGGTGTTCTTCACAAATTTTCTCCGCTTTCTCTTCTCTCCTGAATGCTTGATAATAATGTTACAATGATACAAAGGAGGGTGTCTATATCCGTTTTCCCTCTCGAACTCTAAACTGTCTAATCTGGAAATAAAATCCTATCTACCTGCATTAACTAAAGTAAATGCCTCCTATCTACTTCAGACAAGAGCGTAAGGCTGGAGGTATGATACAATACAACAGGTGCTCCTTCATAAATGTATCATTGAAGGATATGGTGCTTCATCTTTAATGAAAATTCAAAAACAAGTTATCAAGCTTATATGTCATGTGTTTAAAAACACATGCGCTGGCTCCACATTTGCTTTGGTAGTCACGATGCTCCTGCATCATCATTGTGCACAATGGAGTCATACTCCTTGACCATGGCCTCTCTCCAGACCTAATGGTCCACTGCCTGTGCAAAAGTCTGTGGCTCAGTATCCCTGATACTCGTCACAAGTGTTAAGTATGCTCCCAATCTGAATGGTGGCCTGCTCTCTCTAATATGGCTCTTGGGCTTCCTTACATTCCCTGTGGCCTCCTTCAGGGTCTCCTAAAACCATCTAGGTCTCCTCTTCTCTGAAGTGGTCAATGGAGAAACAAGGTCTCTCTGCCCAAGAGTAATGGCCTCAGGACTTGCCTCAACACTCTGTGATCCTGAAGTCTGTACTCCCTCTGAAGTCTGTGTCCCATCTAACTGAACATGCTCTGAATGTGACCCTAAAGCTATGCATGGTGACCTTATCACCCCTGATACTGGTGTACCTGTCGACTGAGGATGTGCTCCCTCTGAGACTGCAACTGGAAACTCTGCATCATCCTCAACTCCAACTCTCGACTCAAGATATCTCGCAAAATCCCTATCCTCCTCAAATATAACTTCTCTGCTCACCACCACTTTCCTAACTGGAAGAATGTATATGCGATAGGATTTCAACACCTCTGAGCATCCAACTAGAATCCCCTGCTGGGCTTTGGGGTCTAGCTTTGTCCTCCTATCTGAGCGGACATGAGAGAAAGTCAAGCACCCAAATATCCTGATGTGCTCGACATCAGGCCTCCTATCAATGAAGGCCTCCTTAGGAGTCAGCTTCCCCAAAATCCTATGGGGGCTCCTGTTCTGCAGATAAACTACAGTAGAACATGCCTCTGCCCACAAATACAAAGGCAAATTCTGATCATGCAGCATGTATCTCGCTGCAATAGTAATGGCCCGGTTCTTCCTCTTGGCAACCCCGTTCTACTAGGGGTTGTAAGGTATGGTCATATGTCTCTTGATACCATGTTGTGCACATAAGTCTACAAACTATCTTGAGGAATACTCTCCCTTGTTATCTGACAGCAAGACTTTGATCCCCTTTCCTGACTGGTTCTCCACAAGAGCTTTGAACTCTTGGAACCATGCGAAGACCTCACTCTTGGCCTTCAGGAAATAGATCCAAGTCTTTCTTGAGTAGTCATCAATAAATGTGAGATAATACTCACAACCACTCAAGGAATTCTGATTCATGGGCCCACACACATCCGTGTGTACTAAATCCAGTATCCCAGCTGACCTGTTGTTACTGTTGGGGAACGATGCCTTGGCAAATTTTCCAAGTGCACACCCTCTGCAAACATCCTGATGCTCTATGCTAATCTGTGGCACTCTGGTCACAACCTCTCTCAGCCCTCCTAGAGCCCCATGATGTAGGTGGGCCATCCTGTGATGCCATAACTCACACAACTGTCTGCTGCTGTTGCTACTAGCCACCAATGCAAGAAGTGGCTGAAAAAGTAATCTGTACAGATCCCCATATCTCACTCCAATCACTTGTCCCGAGTCTATTGAAGACCCTCGAGGATGAATCAATACCTCGGTGCCTCTGAATGTAACTTCAAGACCTCTATCATGGAGGGTGGAAACTAAAATCAAGTTCTTCTTCATCCCAGGGATGAAAAGAACATCAGTAAATGATATAGGTGGCAAGATCTCTCTCCTAAAAGCAACTGTGCCAATCCCAACAACTATGACTACTCTGTCATCTCCAAGAGAAATATCCATCCTGACCTCAGGGCCTCTGAGATTAGAAAAATGCTCTCGAACTCCAGTCATATGGCTCGATGCCCCGCTATCAATATACTAGATACATGGTGATGACTCAACTGAACTACAACATATATGAAAAGCACACTCTCTCTGAAACTATGTCTGAAAGTCTACCTCCTCTGCTGTAGCCATTGTACCACCCTTCTTCTTCTTCCTGTTTGGACACTGTCTAGCATAGTGCCTGAACTTTTTACAAACAAAGCACTTCACTTTTCTCATATCTCTACCCTGACCACTGCCCTGACCACTGCTTCTCTCTGCTCCTCCAATCCTCTGTGGCTAGCCCCCAGACTTGGGACCTTGCCGACCACCTCGGCCAGCCTTCTTCTTTCCCTTTGACCAAAGAGCAAGATCCTCCTCACCCTGACCAATCTACTGCTGTTGCTGCTGCCTCTGTCCATAAGCCTCTGATGCTAATCTGATCTCCTCCTGGACGAAGTCATCCCACATTCTCTCCCATGTAGGCATGACCTCTCTGGAAACTATGCCATGTATAAACGGACCCCATGGTTTGGTGAAGCTATTCAAATCTTACCTCACCAAAGAGTTAGGATCAACAACCTTGCCGACGGCTCCAAGCTCATCTCTGATCTGAGTGTATCTACCAAGGAATGAAGTTATCGACTCATCCTTGAGCATGCAAATGCCCCTGAGTTGGTCATGAAGAACCATCTTCCGGTTCTCATTGGATCTCTCATACAGCTTGCATAAAGATGCCCACATGTCATATGCATGAGCCTTCCCTGTCAAATGGGGTATAATGTGATCCCGGACTGCATCACAAATAGTCCTCTTCGCCTTGTTGTTCCTTTTCCTGAACTCTTCCACCAAGACAAGAGAAGTGACAGGAATGGGGGGAACAGTTGCCTCGACTATATCCCATAGCTCGAGGTCCTAAAAGACGAAGATCATCCTCACCTTCCAAGACGACCAATTGCTAGTCCCATCTAGCCTATCCTCAAATCGCATCTGAGATGCTGACATCTCTGCCAATCTGCAATCCCCAACTGATGCTTACACTGCCAAGGAAAACACTGTCTCACTCCTATCACCACAGGTGTGAAAAGAGACAATGTAATCTGACCTCACTCCCAACAAAATGGGTGTGAAAAGAGGTCACAAAAATCAGCCTCACTCCTACTGTGTAGGTGTGAAAAGAGATTGATCTCAAGGTGTCCAAACTGCCCAACAACCCTCTGAAAAATTCTGCCCTCTGACAACCACTGAATGAGTCAATGGTTGTCCTCAAAATCTGCCATAAATAAGTATTTGACAACCACTCAAAATGTTGTCCCAACTGTCCAAAAAATCAGCCACTGAAGCTTTGATACCATGTGAAAATTCCAGGTCCTATCAGCTTGCCTTCTTGGTCTGTTTTTGACCAAAGAAGGGCTATAAGTTTCAACTGTAAGTTAATTAGTTTTATGTTGTTTTATAACAGCCAACAGTCCAAATACACTTTTCTGATTTGTTACAGTTATGTTCTCAATTTGGGTGCTCTAGCATGGCATTTTTGTCACAGAAAATTAGTACATGTAACTCAAATAAACATAACACACCTAATACATCATTTAGTGCTGAAAATGAACAGATCTAAGAACTAATACATGCATTTGT
>SNQJ01S0007310.1:130322-145220 GCA_010110895.2 Picea sitchensis | reverse complement strand
AACCATTTTTGAATCTGAATGTATATCTGAGGAAAAATAGAAGAACGGTTACAGTAAACACAATATATAGAAGAACCTGATACAATAGCAACTCCAGCTGAGTTGATAAACAAGCTCTACCTCAACATATGCACCCTAGAATGGTGTGCCCCTCATGCAAACTGCCAGAACCACAAAATCCGCTCCAACTGACAACTGTGATGTCAGATCTAAAAACCCCTCCACAGGAATGAAGCTCCAATACATGTCCTCACTCTGCAATTGACCTAACTGCAATCTGATGGCTAGATATTCTACCAGGAATGAATCGGCCTGCCAAGCTCATGCACCCCTCTCTAAAGTAGAATAGCTCCAAGAAATAAATGAACCAAGCAGCTCCAAGCCTCCAACAAGGAAAGATAGCGGCCTCCCTCAAGAATCCTCATGCGAAATACCTCATCTCCATATCTCAAATGATCCTCTCTCAACAAGCAAAACACTAAGTGAAGAATGCGCCCCTCTTAGACATCAATTAGGAAACCTAAAATATGAAGGGTTGAGATCATCTCATCTTCCATCTAATCGATGGTTGAGATCTCCCCAAACATATTTAATTCACAAACCCACTTTGGGTTAAGTTTCCTAAGTCCACTTATGTCTCCAAATTCACCCCTTTGTGAATTAATAATCACTTTATGCCAAAAGTGACCAAATTTCACTTTAACCAAAGTCAAAGTGAAAATAGACAAAAGTACAAGGTACAAAGTGTCATGTCCTTCCCTCATGTGCTAAGGAGGTCAAAAAGCACATGGGGAACACCTCCCAAGGTACAAATCTCAACACGCCCCACCCATGATGCATGATATCAGACAAAAATCACATCCATGTAGTGCTCTTACTAATATGCATTGGTACAATGTTTCTTGTCGCACCACCACATATTTTAGCGATGCATCCCATAAGACACACCACACTGGTAAAATGTGAAATAATAAACCTGATGTCATGCTCTTTATAGAACTAGTGCATTTTTTATACCTAAAGGCACCACTAGGATAAATTCTTTCATCACAAATTAAGTAGTGCAATGTGTTAATATGAATGCACCGATGAAAATGTGTTATTGTAGCACTGACACTACGTTTTTTGGTACGTTGGATTGTATTGAGCATCGATAATGTGGATTCCAATGAAATTCCCTAGCACGTGAAATAATACAATATTTTCCTGGTGCAGTTATTTTAATTACATGGGTTAATTTCATTAACAAAGGCGCACTGCAACGCTAAAATTTATGGTGCACAAAATCATTGGTTCCCTTTGTTAAATTGATAGCACCGGTGCACTAGTTTTACTAGAGCATCGACATGATGTCTAGCAGTGCATTGTATTACTAATGCACCGTGAATGGGGCCTTACAGAAGACAAACCACAATGCTTATTTTTCAAAACATGTCATGGTGCATACTTTTATCATTTACGCACTAGTGCTCCACACTTATTGTCGCACTACCATAGATTGCATCGGTGCATCTAATAAGTAGCACCTCTCTGGTAGATTATTAAAATTCAGCCCGATGTCATTCTCTTTACAGCACCGATACATTTTTTGGAATAATGGGCATCGCCAGGTTAAATTTCTTTATCCCAGTTGAAGTGGTGTGATATGTTACTATTAATGCATTGGTGCTACCATGATAGTGGAGGACAAACGGTTTATTTAGTAGTTCGTTGTAAAGGATAGAGTGCTAGGAATGAGGTATCCAATGAGATGCCCCGCTATGCCAAGTCGGGAAATATTTGTCCCATTGCAATTTTGTAAATAACACCAATGTGTTTGGTTAAAATGCTTGGACCGCTATGTTAAAATTTATAAATTGTTAAGTTAGCGATGTGGTTAATTAAGTGAAATGTACCGATGCTAGTCAAAGTCAATTATTTGTCAGTTGAGGGTGCTCTTACTTGATCGAAATCGATGCGTACATGTATATGAGACAAATCAGGGACGATGCTTACTGTGAATTTAACACAGGATGCACCACTTCAGGGAGAGCTGAAGTGTTTGGGTGCACCACACGGAATTGGAAAAAAAATGAAAAAATGTTAAATTTCAAACTAAATTGAAAATTTAATTGGATGAAAATGAAAATAGGAAGGTAATAAACAATTTACTTGGCCTCCTATCTCCCAAGGAGGCATGGTTTCACCATTTATAGTAAATGAAAATTCGTGGTAATTTCCAAAATTTGGAAATGTGTGGAATCTACCAATGGAGTTATCCAAGTTTTTGTAGAGTGCCAAAGAATGGGCATATTTAGAAGGAGGAAGAAGGGTGAGAATCAGTGCTTGCTTGATATTTTGGAAGAAGGAGATGCATTGTAACAATAAAAATTGGTTTGGTATTTTTTTATTTACCCTACCATGGTGTACCCAATGACAGAGAGGCACACTGGTGTGTAAAGTTCAACAACAGTAGTGCATAATGTTCAAGAACATCGTGCGCTTTATTCAGTGCATGTAATTTTTATTACAAATTATGACAGTGATTTTGAACATTTAAGCATCGATGCCTTATTTTTTATGTATGAATTGATGTGTATCTACCTTAAAGGCGCACTAATAAAAAAGCCTCGACAAAAATCTCTAGTCACCCACCTCCACTAACAACTTCTGCTATAAACAGAGAAGGGATATATTTTTAGGGAGATTCTATGAAAGCCTCCCCAAGAAGGTGTTTTCCTTGTAGTTCATGGACACAACAATAAAGTATATCGACTTAACATACAAATTCCCCCCATCTCACCATCCCTAGGTAGAATATGGGCCCAATGACTTCCCAAACCTATAAATTGTGTCATTCTAAGACAAAAGACACATGCACATATTGGAAAATTAGATACATTTAGAATATCATTAACCATTTGCAACAATTGGAATATCTTGATAAAATTGATCTGAATGTCCTTGTGGGCACCCATCTCATCACTCTACATGGATAAACAAACTTTGTAATTAATAAGTATGTTAGGCACTATTACTCAATGCATGGCTCGTTTTGAAATTTTGTTTGTGTACTCCATCCTTTTGATATGTACTCTCTAGATCCACCACCTACCACAACAAATTTATCAAACAATATGCATCCTCAACTCCACAATTGATGCATTCCTAGAGTGATATGCAATAGTAACCCATCACCTCACTCTCCACGGGTCCTTTATTCATCATCCTCTACCATACATCCTCTTTGGGCCTCCTCATGAAAGGAGAAAGCAACACAATCCTTAGTAAATGGAGATAGATCTTGATATAAAATTACTTCTCTAAGAGAAAGAAGCTTGAGTACATATGGCATTTACATGCTTGAGAGGATGTCTCAAGCATTCCCTAGCTCCAAATAATCAAATCGACTACCCTTGGACAAGTTACCATTTTCTACTTTTATTCTTACAATAAAATGATTACATTTCTTTTTTTTAACTCAAATGGGCACTATCCAACATTTTTCTACCATAATGAATATTCAAGGAGACTCCTAATGCATCTTTGAAATTATAGAACTTTTCCTTGCTAGTGTTTATCGCAAAATGATCAAGTAGGTCCATCCACTTCCATTATAACACCTCACGTACTCTGAACCACATTGTCATTGCTTCCTTATACTCTACATTTCTTATAGACAATAGTGTTATAGGCTACTTTGTTTTGCACCATATCCTGAGGTTGGTTTCTTGTTGTCAACATCACTTTCCCAATTTTCATTGTGTATCCAAATAATATGAACATGTATGGATGTTTTCATTCTAATCCATAATGAATGTTACCACTCATATATAGGGATCTTCCTATTTGTTTTCCAATGTGTCATCTTGGACTCTATCATGAATATAGATGTTACACCAACCACATAAGAAATAGTTGGATGAATCATCGTTAAGTAAATCAAGCTTCCAATTAGTGTTCCATACAAATTAGGTCCAATTACTTTGAAGTTTTCATGTTTGCGAAACTTTAAACTGGCCTCAATGGGAGTTGCAACTATTTTACAACTTATTATATTAATTCTTTAAATAGCATCCAAGGCAAGTAGTCCTATTCACCTAGCTTATCATCTCAAACTCTCTACCCATATTTATTTGAAACCCATGAAATATCATCTAAATACTCATTAACATATATCAAATCATCAACATAATCTAGAACAATTAGTATATATGGAACAACCATCTTGAAATAAATTGGGATAAAAATGACCTCTTTATAACCCTTTTTCTTTGAATACATTGCCAATTCTAGAAAACCATGCCCCAAAACTCTTCTTGAGAGCATACAATGCCTTCATGAGTCTACATGCAAGTGTTCATTTTCATTCTATCAACTTTTTTTGTATGCTCTATGTTACCACCTAAACCAACAACCCTGTGAAAAGTCCAACCATAGGTGCTACCTTGGAGAAACAAGATGGGAATTGCACCATTCTCACCTCAGTACAATATCCCCTTCATTTTAGGCCTACTCCCAAAGGAAAAGGAGGTTATCCCTATCAATGATATATTTAAAGTAAACCTCTTTGGTGAATTATATCATTGCAAGATTATTATCTACTTCAATGAATCCACAATATGTATGACAATATAATGCACCAGGATTCCAATAAGTAAGTAAATGCTTTCAAAGATAACAAGTTAAGATCAATAGCATGAACCACCAATTATCCACTTAAGAAAAGAGGGTTAGGAGCTAGTGGGCGTGTATGCCAAATATGATATGCAAGATGAAAAATGTAAACAACATTAGATTTGCAATTAAATGATTATCACTCTACAAATGAAACTTTAAAGAGGCTAATAAAATATGAACCACTTTCATGCTACGTTAGGGCACAAAGACTGAAATCATCTTGCATAAATTAATGGTGAGATGTGTGCTTATGAGCATTAAAAAATTATATGATAGAGATAGGACAAGATTAGGGCTTCCCACGGCTTAAAATATGTTTTTACAATTAATTAATGTTGAAATTTCTAATTTGAAGTGAACAAAGAACCATCTAACAGAGAGACTATTCACTTGTAAACAAGACATCTTGGATGATTTCACTAGGGAAATATATAGTAGAATTGAGTTTTAAATATGTATAACCATTAAATAAGAAATAACTTGATAAAATGATGGTGAATCCCCATAGGGTAATCAACTTTACCACTTGGAATAAAACAAAATAATATCTACATAAAAAATAATCAATTATAAGTACTTTAGAGATTAATCTCACCACTTGATATTTAATATAAACTTGTATCAATGTTCTAGAAATGAAATATAAGTTAGGTATGAGTAGTAATGAACCTTTGAGCACCAAACCCCAACCTTAGGGTTTCTCCAAAACTAATTTTTATTTCTATTATGTATTTTCTAGATTTGAGAGAAACCTTAAATAAACCCACAAAAAGCTAGATATAACCTCAAAGCACAAATCTATAGGGTCGTTTTGTCTTTTTTGTGTTATATATAAACAATTAAGCACAAACCCTTGTATGACATAGTCTATGAAATGGAATAAACCGTTAACTTTGCACTAGACTTGGAAAAAAATTCAAATTTATGATTTTTCTTTGATTTCTACCATTATATTTGTTTCTACACACAAAAAATATATATTTAGGATTTTAGGGTTTTATGGTTGGTTGTTGGGAGAAGACATGTGTCTTATTCCCACTAGGGCTTATGAGGTAAAAAACAATTCCCCTCTAAGAATTGGTCCTTATTTTAAGGATTAGGGGTAAGATATTAGAACCCTAGGGTAAAATAATCTCTTATCTAATCAAAATAAGGTATGAAGACCAAAGATCTATAAGGATTTCCAAAAGTTAAGCACTTTCACCAAGAAGATCAACTATATCTTGAAATAAATACTTAAAACTCTTGCCAAGGGACCAAGAGGAAAAGTAAAGCAAAGTCTTGAGCACTTACCCAAACTAACAAGAGAATAAGAAAGGAACAAACCCTAAAACATATTCTCTCCAAGTGGTATATTAACCATTCAATGGATTAATCTTCCAAGCTTGTGGAAGTCTTGAATTATCACAAAAAATTCTTAAATGCACCAAGAATAAACCATGAAAGAGAAAGATCCAAGAATTGACACAAAAATATCCAATAGGTAGATCTTCAACAAATTGAATTCTCAAATAAAAGTATTCAACAACAACAACAATATGGAATGGCAAGAGAGCCTTTATTTAAAGATGAGGCTTTTTCATCATTATCATTCTTTATTATTTTCTATATCTTAAAATCTAACCTAGGAGAGTTACAAAAAGTGACTTTTCATCCACAAAGTAAAGAATACTAAGTCAACCTATAAGTAAAATGTGCCACATGTACATAAAACCCTCCAAGAGAGGAGGTCATCCCACAAAAAAGAGTTTGAATTGGTGAATATGCTCAACGGTCCTCTTGAAATGCGTGGTATAAGCCTCAAATCATGGTGAATAAGTCCTCCAAGGAAGAAATAATCTGATGTCTAACCTCCAAAGGTGGAACGACCTCATGGATGAAGTGAAATATCCCCTAAAAATCGGATGGATCTTATGGAAATGTCCATAAATCCTCCAAGGTGATATCATGTCCATATTTCAAGCAAATATCCTCCACAAATAATGGAAATTGACCCTTCAAGTAAAAAATGGCTGAAAAAACACCCCAATGGCTATTATGGGATCCACATGTGTTGTAAATGTGTTGAACCTACACAAAATAGATCTAGATAAACAATAATACACACATTTGTAGAGAGAATTTGAGAAAGAAGAAGAAGGAGAGAAAGAATGGAAGAACTCTCATTATCCATTATGAATAATGAATAATTTACACATGATATACTTTGTATAACTCAATAAGTGCACACTGGAGGAGAACCAATGCACCATAGTGGTGGTATAGAGTGATCTGGACACACACCAACAGTTACGGGAGTGAACTTCCACCTAGTCTAGCCTCTCAGGAAGTTACGGGAGTGAACTGCCACCTAGCTAAGTTAACTAGTCAACAAGTCTTCAGTTAACTAACTGAACAGAGAGTAGTGAGGAGTAGATCAGGGAATCGATGGTAATGCGCTAGTCTGGTGATGATCCCAAGGCAAGTGCGCATTATCTGGTGATGATCCCAATGTTGCATGGTGACAAAACCAATGCAACATCTAAACTCAACTCAACTAGTCAAACTGAAGTGTAAACTGAAAGAGAATATTCTCCAAGTGGAATATTCTCTCCTAAAATATAGGAGACTAGATAATGACTAATTATGACTAATAAACAAGGAAAAACCTTAGGAAAAATAAATCCTAGGTGTGTGTGAAGTAACTCCAACACCCCCCCTGAACATCACTATGGTGAAAATAAAGAATGGGTCCCGGCAACGAGGCCATGTTAGGTACCCAAATACAAAAGATACACTGAAATAAAGTGAGGAAAGAGGGAAAAAATCATGGGAAAAAACCCCCCTCAAGGTACAATGTATGTAAAAAGAAGAGCTGCAGTTGCTAGGAAACAATGTCCTTCACTCCAAGATGACTTCGCATAGAATGAAACTTCTGCTCAGTGAAGGTCTTGGTGAATATGTATGACGGTTGTTCTACTGAAGGACAGAACTATAAGTCGATGATCCCCTCATGTACTAATTCTTGGATGTAGTGCATGTGGATCTCTATGTGCTTCGTCCACTGCCTCTGAACTGGATCTCTATCGAACTTCAGAGTTCTCTGGTTGTCACACCAGATGACGATCGGTCGATGAAACTAAATTCTCAACTCAATGAGAAAATGTTGTAGCCACATAGCCTGAATGGTTATGTTAACTACCCCTTTGTACTCTGCCTCAATTGAAGATAGAGCAATGGCAACTTGATTCTTGCTCGACCAACAGATAGGCATGAAACCAAGATTGAGTGAGTAACCATATGTGTACTTGCGATCAATGCTATCTCCAGCACAATAAGAATTAGTAAAACTTATGAGATTTAATGTAGAGTCTGTTGCATAAGGAATCCCAAAGGTGATGGTGCCCTAAATGTATCTAAGGATACACTTTGAAGCCTTCCAATGTAGCTCATGTGGCTCCTACATGAACCTGGAAACTGCGCCAACTGCATATGAGAGGTCTGGTCTAGAGTGTGTGAGATACAACAAGCTCCCCACTAGCTGTCTATATAGTGTGTTGTCAACCAGTGGAGTCTCCCCACCAATGATGATTTTAGGGGCTAAATTTCTCTCATGGGCTAATTTTCCATGGTTTCTCCCAAAAAAAGATTCGCTATTCTAAAATTGATTCGCCCAAATTCTATAAGATAAAATTATTTTAAGTTAAAAATCGCCAAAATTTTATACAAACTATATAAAATCATTAGAAATTTGAATATTATTAGAAAAATATCGCCAACATTTTATAGTTGGCATATGAATGATTAGTAAGATTCGCCAAGGTTTCTATGTTTTTAAATAAATTTTCATCCTTAAAATCATCCATGCCCACCATCCTCAAGTTTGACTCCTGATAGGAAAGGAGTCGGAGTAGACTTGCAGTCTATCATGTGAAATCTCTCAAGGAGATCTCATGCATACTTGGCCTGAGATAGCTTGATTCCTGATGCATCTTGACTGATCTTGAGTCCAAGGAAGAAGTGTAGAGAACCCATGTCCATCATAAAAAACATGTCATGTAGAATCCTCTTGACTGCATCAATCACTGAAGTCGAGAAACCAGTGATAAAAAAATCATCAACATATAGAACTAAGAGTATAATTGAATCAGTCATCCTGAGCATGTAGACATTCAGGTCTGATTTAAAATGTACAAAGTTCTGTGACAATAGGTAGGAGTCCATCTTGGCATACCATGGCCTCGAATCCTTCTTGAGTCCATAAAGGGACTTCTTTAGTTGACAAACCAAAGATGAGTCCTACATAAATCCCTGGGGATGCTCCATGTAGATCTCCTCAGAGAGATCACCGTGAAGAAATGCATTATTCACGTCCATCTTATGGACTTCCCATCCCTTGGTTTCCACAATGGAAAATTTCAATTTTATGGAATCCATTTTCGCTACTGGAGCGAAGGTCTCATCATAGTCAATACCATGAACCTGTTGAAAGCCTTTGGAAACAAGCTTGGCTTTGTATCTTCTAATCTGTCCATTCGTTGTTCTCTTGGTCCTATAGACCCATCTACATTTGATAATTTTCCTCCCAGAAGGAAGGGGAACAAGATCCCAAGTCCGGTTCTCGAGGAGGGTATTGTACTCCTCCTGCATGGTGAATTCCCAAAAGGGATTTCTAGAAGCCTCGCCATTATACTGTGGATCTGAAGACTGAACCAATAAAATATTCCTGGAGGGAAATGGTTCAGTGGCAGTGAGTGCAACAGGTGGCTCCTCGAAATCAGATCGATTCCTCCTAGTATTATCTAGATCACCAACGAGATCCTCTACATCTTGAAGAGTAGTTTGTGCCCACTTAAGCCTCTGTGTTAGCTCTACAAATGCATCTAGATGCTCTGAGTTTTCATCTGACTATACTGAATCTGAATCTAAATCATCTGAGTCCTCTAAATCATAACTCTCATCTGAAGAAGATTCAGCATGTGCATGCTCATCATCTCGGATAGGTGGAAGAATGAAGGTGTCTGCATGAGGTTTATGAGGTACATGCGAGACACTTTCCTCGAATTGGAGACTATGCTCAATGATGAGATGATCTGAGGAAAGATCAATAAGCCTATATCCCTTTACATCATCAGGGTATCCAACAAAAATACACTCAGTGCTTTGTGGATCAAGTGCCTTCTTCTTTTCAGAGGGAATCTGGGCCCATGCACATGAACCGAAAATGCGAAAGTGGGTCACTTCCGGTTTGAGGCCGCTCCAAGCTTCGTAGGGGGTCTTATCCTTGATAGATCTATGGGGAGATATTTTTTGGATGTATGTTGCAAAATTAAGTGCTTCGGCCCATAGTCTCTATGGTAGTGACTTTGCATGAAACATGCAAGATTCCATCTCCTTTAGAGATCTGTTTTTCCGCTCAGCAACTCTGTTTTGTTGTAGAGTATAGGGAACTGTGTGCTGCAACTGAATCCATGCCTCATGGAAAATGTTATGGATCTCATGATTTACATACTCTCCCCCATTATCAGTTTGGAGGAATTTGATATTCTTTCTGGACTGTGTCTCAACCAAGGCTTTGAAATCTTTGAGGTGTTGGAAGACCTCGGATTTTTACCTGAGAAAGTAGATCCATGTAAAACGTGAGAAATAATCAACAAAAATGAGAACACAACTCTCTTTTTTGATTGATTGATGCGGAAAAGGGCCCATGAGGTCATTGTGGATTAGATCTAAAGGTTCAGAAGCTTGCTAAGACTTTCCTTTGTCAAATTTCTCTTGAGGGTGTTTTCCGAGAACACATCCCTCACATACTCCCTTGGAGAAATGGATGTTTGGTAGACCATCAACCAATATTTGCTTTCTAATTTTTTGCATGTATCTGAAACTCAAATTTCCAAACCTTTCATGCCATATCCTACTCCTTTCATCAGCATGAGTAAGTAGTAAAGAAAAATCAGGTTCAATGAATTTAGAAAATGTATACAATCTAGACTAATGATTTAGCTCACCGGTAGCAACCCTGGAGTTGTTTTGCATATCACAGATGTCCACAGAAATTGGTGTGAATATTACATTCTTTCCAGTTTCAAAATTTGTCATCTAATACATGGAGAGAAGGTTGATGGAAATTTTGGGAACGTGCATAACATTCTCGAAGCTTCCGTTGTTGAGTTCAATCCTTCCTTTGCCGGTGACTTTGACAGAAGAGTTGTCCCTCATCAGAACAAGAGGACCTTTGCATGCATCCAATGAAAAATATAATTCTTTTGAGGTAGCCATGTGATGTGATGCTCCTGAATCTATGATCCAAGCATCGGGAGAGGAGTTGATGGCAATCAAGGCATGGCTAGAATTGCCTTTCTTGGAATTTTGATCTTTTGGCTTCTTCTTCTTAGCACCCTTGGGGATGCGATCTCTAAGGTTGTTTTGATGAATTATTTGAGTCATTATATCTATTTTTTTATGCATGCATGTAGATTCTGGATGGAATCCTTTATGAAAGTGCGTGCATTTCTCCCCTTTTCTCCCCTTTTCCCCTTTGGATTCGGAGGCATCGGTGAAGGGTTTTTTGTATGCTTCCTTCTTTGGATGTGCATGCTATTTCCGTTTATATTTATATTTATATTTATTATATTTGTGGTTTTCATCTTGCATAGTGAGTGCATGCACCCTTGGGCCTTTGATTGTGCCCATGTTGATGAGCTTGGTTTTCTCTTATGTCCGGGATTCGATAAAGTCCTCAAGAGAAGGCATCTTCCAGGTGGCTCTAGAGGTGAATCTGACAGAATGGAATGTGGATATGAGTATAGATAATTCAAGACCAATCTTGGAGAGAATGGTGAGAACCATTTGTTTCCCCTCCTTCAATTTATAAACCCCGCAAGATTTGAGTTGCGACAGTAAATCCTTGAATTTTGTAAAGAAATCTTGGATATTGTAAAAGATTTTTGGATCCAATGTAAGCAGTTCCACCTCCATCATGTGTCCCCTCATCTCATCCTATTTTCCAAATATCCCTTCCAAGGTGGTCTGGGCTTCATTATGAGTCTTACAGAAAGATATATGAAAAAGGATATCAGGAGAAATAAGACTGCAAATTGTTCTAAGTGTTGGACAACTGAGAGAGGGGGGGGGTGAATTAGTTGTTACCGAGCTAAAACAATTATGCTTATTTTAAACTCTTTGCAGAGCACTGAATGACAATCACAATAATGCAGGGAAGTAAGAAATAGAAAATTCAACATCATTCACACATATGAAATATAAAGAGACAGATATTTCCTGAGGAAACCCATAAATGGTAAAAACTTCTTCTTCTTTATATGATAAGTAATTTTTACATTCTGTAAATTATCATACATATGAGCTCCAACTCATTGTGAGGATACAACCTCTATTTTTCAAGCTACAACTTGCTGAGAGCACCAACTCTCTGTTTTGTCTAGCACCTACTAGAAGGAAGCACCAACTCCCTGGTTTCTCTAGCACCCACTAGAAGGAAGCACCAACTCCCTGGTTTCTCTAGCACCCACTAGAAGGAAGCACCAACTCCCTAAGTGTTCCAGCACCAACTGGATGGAAGTACCAACTTCCAGTCACACAGGCACCAATCTATATAACAGAGAACAACAGTTCTCCCTTGCACCACCCTGCCACCCTAGTTTCTCTAGCTGCAACCAGATGAAAGCTACAACTCCCTGTGTTCAAGAACCCACTTAAACCTCTGAGGAAAAAAATCCTCCCTAGCACCTCCCTACGACCCTGAAATATAAGTCTTTGCTACTGAAACTTATTACAGTGATATAATGTTCATCAATGGCTTACCAGTCTCATCACTGTTCTGCTACACTGCTCTGCTCTCCTATATCAGTGTCTCTCTTCCTGCATCTTCTTGTGCTTTCTGATCTTCTTCTCTTCTTTACAAGTGCACCTCGGACTTCTTTTACTGTCTCAGTTACGCATCTTTGTTCTTTGCTTCTTCTACACTTTATGCTCTGCGTCTTATTTTCGTTCTCTGAATTATGCATCTTCTGTGTATTTCAGCTCCTGCCCATAGCATGCCATTTCCCCGTGTGTTATTCCTCTCTCCAAAAACCTCCATATCTTCTTTGTTCTAATTTCTTATATTCTTTGTGCACCTTGTGCATTCTGTATGCACAATTCTTCTGCATGCTCTTCATGTCGAGTGTTCTACCGGTATCTGAAACTCCCCGTATCTGAAACTCCGGTCGATGTGCTTGTTTCGGGATTTTCGGCATTTCGCATTTCGACACTTCGGGACTCCTATGATGAAGAGTCTCAACTCTTGACTCCTCTAACTCCTGGTATCCAAAACTCTAGTTGATGTGCTTTTTTCATGATTTTCAGCGTTTCACATTTCGGCACATCGGGACTCCTATGATGAAGAGTCTCGACTCTTGACTCCTCCAACTCCCGGTATCCAAAACTTCAGTTCATGTGCATGTTTCGGGATTTTTTGTGTTTCTCATTTCGGCACGTTGGGACTCCTATGATGAAGAGTCTTGACTCTTGACTCCTCCAACCCCCAGTATCCGGAACTCTGAAATAGAGTCTTTGTTTTTGATACCCGAAATGGAATTTATCTTTTGATCTTGCCATGCGATCATCGTTGTGTTGCTGGTCGTGATCTTTTCCATCAATGACAAACATGCATACTTTTCACTCTGTGTGCACCTCTGCACTATCTCTTCTGGTCTTCACGAGCTTGCTCTACTGCGTCTTCCCAAAATACTTCTGGTGCCCGCCTAGAACATTATACCTGTACTCAAGCCATCATCGTTGTTATACTTTCCATCAATGGCAAGCATACGCTGCCTGTAAAACATGCCAACAATATCCCCCTTTGGAATTGATGGCAACAAAGGCACTCAGACCTATTCTTTTCTCCCCCTTTGACATCAATGTCAAAGAAAACACGCTCCCCCTGAGCTGTTGCATTATTTTTCAGAGGTATCAGATATTCAATCAATACAAACTCATTTTAACAGGATGGACTCTCTTAGGTGTGAGACGGGATGACACCTAACTTTTGTCAGAGATATTCAAATGGTGTCTTGGTTAGGGGTTTAGTAAAGATGTCTGCAATTTGTTCTGTGGTTGGAATGTAATGAACCTGAACAATCTGATTGGTGACCTGCTCTCTCAGAAAATGGTATTTTATGGGAATATGCTTGGTCTTGGAGTGGAATACAGGATTCTTGGACACACTGATGGCACTAGTGTTATCAAAATGAATTGGGATCGGTGTAGCATATTTTACCTCCAAGTCTGCAAGTGTCTGAATCATCCATAATACCTGAGTGCAACAGGTAGCAGCAGCAATGTACTCTGCCTCTGTAGTTGATAAAGAAATGGAACCTTGCTTTTTACTCAACCATGCTACTAGAGAATCTCTTAAGAAGAACGCACCTCCACTCGTGCTTTTCCTTTCATCCATGCAGTTAGCCCAATCAGCATCTGAGTAGACTGATAATTGAAAATTCTGATTCTTAGGATACCATAAGCCATAGTTCATTGTTTCTTTCAAATATCTTAATATTCTTTTGATAGCTAGAAAATGACTATGTTTAGGTGCAGACTGATATCTTCCTACCATTCCAACAACATGCATTATGTCTGGGTGAGATGTTTTGATGTACAACAAGCTGCCTATCATTGACCTATATGAACTTTGATCAACATCAGGTGAGTCATCATCCTTGCTTGATTTGCATCCAATAACCATAGGTGTGCCCACAGGTTTAGAATCTTCCATTTGGAACCTTTTCAACATTTCTCTTAGATATTTTTCTTGAGAAATGAACATCCCTTCAGACCTCTGAATAATTTGAAGACCAAGAAAAAATGACAGTTCACCTATCATAGACATTTCAAACTCAAACTCCATGGAAGAAGCAAACCATTGTACCAATTAATCCTTATTACATCCGAAGATGATGTCATCTACATATATCAACATGATAAGCAAATCATTATCCTCTGTTTTGATATATAGATTGTTGTCAATTGTTCCTCTCTTGAACCCTTTGTCTTTGAGATACATATCTAGTCTATGATACCAGGCACGAGGGGATTTTTTTAACCCATATAAATCCTTCTTCAGCTTGCATACTAAGTCAAGGTTATCAGACAGTTCGAAACCCTCTGGTTGTTCCATATAGACTTCTTCATTTAAATCTCCATTTAGAAAAGTTGACTTGACATCCATTTGATAGACTTTAAACCTTTTATGACAAGCAT
>SNQJ01S0007310.1:107319-126543 GCA_010110895.2 Picea sitchensis | reverse complement strand
GGGGGGGGGTGAATCGGTTGTTACCGAGCTTAAACAATTATGCTTATTTTAAACTCTTTGTAGAGCACTGGATGACAATCACAATAATTCAAGGAAGTAAGCAATAGAACATTCAGCATCATTCACACATATGAAATATACAGAGACAAATATTTCCTGAGGAAACCCATAAAGGGTAAAAACATCTTCTTCTTTATATGATAAGTAATTTTTACATTCTGTACATTATCATACATATGAGCTCCAACTCATTGTGAGGCTACAACCTTTGTTTTGCAAGCTGCAACTTGTTGAGAGCACCAACTCTCTTTTTTCTCTAGCACCTACTAGAAGGAAGGACCAACTCCCTGGTTTCTCTAGCACCCACTAGAAGGAAGCACCAACTCTTTGGTTTCTCTAGCACCCACTAGAAGGAAGCACCAACTCCCTGATTTCTCTAGCACCCACTAGAAGGAAGTAACAACTCCTTAAGTGTTCCAGCACTAACTGGATGGAAGCACCAACTTCCAGTCACACATGCACCAACCTGTATAACAGAGAACAACAGTTCTCCCTTGCACCACCCTGCCACCCTAGTTTCTCTGGTTGCAACCAGATGGAAGCTACAACTCCTTGTGTTCAAGCACCCACTTGAACCTTTGAGGACAACAGTCCTCCCTAGCACCTCCCTACCACCCTGAAATATAAGTCTTTTCTACTGAAACTTATTACAGTGATATAATGTTCATCAATGGCTTACCAGTCTCATCACTGTTCTGCTACACTTCTCTGCTCTCCTATATCAGTGTCTCTCTGCCTGCATCTTCTTGCACTTTCTGATCTTCTGCTCTTCTCTACAAGTGCACCTCAACCTTCTTCTACTGTCTCAGCTATGCATCTTTGTTCTTTGCTTCTGTTGCGCTTTATGCTCTGCGTCTTATTTTCAT
Source organism: Picea sitchensis (assembly GCA_010110895.2). Lineage (NCBI taxonomy): Eukaryota > Viridiplantae > Streptophyta > Pinopsida > Pinales > Pinaceae > Picea > Picea sitchensis. The sequence continues at coordinate 125,617 of SNQJ01S0007310.1, read as the reverse complement.
TCTTTGAATTATGCCTCTTCTGTGTATTTCTTCTCCTGCCCATAGCATGCCATTTCCCCGTGTGTTATTCCTCTCTCCAACAACCTCCATCTCTTCTTTGTTCTACCTTCTTATAGTCTCTGTGCACCTTGTGCATTCCGTATGCGCAATGATTTTTCATGATCTTCATGTCGAGTGCTCTACCTGATCATCATTGCAACTCTTCAGTTTCTTTGGCTGATTAAACCCATGTGTCCATCATCACTGGGTGTTATGTTGAGATTCCTTAGCCTGTTTAGCAGTCGAGGCTCTTCGTCCTCTCTGTCACAGTTGAGATCATCTTCTCTGTTGTAGTTACAGGCTTCAACGCTCTTCCATCTATCAATCGCCTCCTGAACAGTCTTCATTCCACTGGAAGATGCCTTGAGACTCTTCATCTTCTCTGGCGATCGCCCTGAAGTCTCTTCCAGTCCTTTGGCAGAAACAATTAGTTGTTTCTAGAAGTTACACTGTGAACCTCCAAAAACCGCATTAGCAATTGAATCACCACTGATTGATTAACTGAGAAGAGCAACAATAGCCCTTCGATCATATTCCTGAATAACCTGTAGCGTTGGATCATAAATGATGGGTCTCGTGCTTATTTCACCATTTCGTAATTCGTCATTTCGACATTCCTGTGGTGAGGCATCTCGTCTCTCCAAGTTGCGATCTCTGAAATGGAGATTATATTTGTGCTACCTCCTCCCTTGAGCCTTCGTTAATGTGACCATAGGTTATGACCAGGGGCCAATTCTGAACATATATTTTTCATTTCACGTTTCCGAAATTTTGTGATGAGTCGTCTCGACTCTCCATGTCCCAACCTCCGAAATGGAGCTTGTCTCTTCGAGCTCTTCTCTACAACTCTTCGACGATGTGACCACTGGCGGTGACCAAGCGCTTATCCATACAACGCTTTTGCAATTTCGTATTTCGGCACTTCGGGACTCCTGTGATGAAGAGTCTTGACTCTTGACTCCTCCAACTCTCGGTATCCGAAACTCCGGTCGATGTGCCTATTTCAGGATTTTTGGCGTTTCACATTTCGGCACTTCGGGACTCTTGTGATGAAGAGTCTCGACTCTTGACTCCTCCAACTCTCGGTATCCGAAACTCTGGTTGATGTGCCTATTTCAATATTTTCAGCGTTTCGCATTTCGGCACTTTGGGACTCCTGTGATGAAGAGTCTTGACTCTTGACTCCTCCAACTCCCGGTATCTAAAACTCCGGTTGATGTGCCTGTTTTGCGATTTTCGACGTTTCTCATTTCGGCACTTCGGGACTCCTGTGATGAAGAGTCTCGACTCTTGACTCCTCCAAATCTCGGTATCCAGAACTTTGAAATGGAGTCTTTGTTTCTTATACCCGAAATGGAATTTAGCTTCTGATCTTGCCATGCGATCATCATTGTGTTGTTGGTCGTGATCTTTGCCATCAATGACAAACACGCTTACTCTGCACTCTGCGTGCACCTATGCACTATCTCTTTTGGTCTTCACGAGCTTTCTCTACTGTGTCTTCCCAAAATACTTCTGGTGCCCACCTGACACATTATACCTATACTCAAGCCATCATCGCTACTGTAATTGCCATCAATGACAAGCATACACTACCTATAAAACATGCCAACATTAAGTGCCTCATCCATGCGATTTAAATACTTGGATTTTTCTATGGCTGATGTCGGTTATGTATATGTATTCAAGGTTAACCTGTACAACCCTATGGTTTAGATATGTATGTCTATTTTCTCCTTCCATGCAAAATATTTGTAAGGTGTAAGAATGAATTCTTTTTGGAAAGCCATCTTTCCGTTGTCTTCAATCTTTTGTACCTGCAAAACATTTTGGTGTAGATTTTTCTTAGCAGTTCATCATATATGATACCATGTAAATGTGTTGAACCTGCACATAATATATCTAGCTAAACAATAATACACAAATTTGCAGAGAGAATTTGAGAAAGAAGAAGAAGGAGAGAAAGAATGGAAGAATTATCATTAACCATTATGAATAATGAATAATTTACACATGATATACTCTGTATAAATCAATGAGTGTGCACTGGAGGAGAAACAATGCACCATAGTGGTGGTCTAGAGTGATTTGGACACACACCAACAGTTACAAGAGTGAACTTCCACCTAGTCTAGTCTCTTAGGCAGTTATGTGAGTGAATTGCCACCTAGCTGAGTTAACTAGTCAACTAGTCTTCAGTTAACTAACTGAAGAAAGAGTAGTGAGGATTAGATCAGGGAATAAAGGGTAATGTTCCATTCTAGAGATGATCCCAAGGCAAGTGCACATTAGCTAGTGATGATCCCAATGTTGCATGGTAACAAAACCAATGCAACATCTAAACTCAACTCAACTAGTTAAACTGAAGTGTCAACTAAAAGAGAATATTCTCCAGGTGGAATATTATCCCCTAAAATATAAGAGACTGGATAATGAATAATTATGACATTATGACTAATAAACAAGGAAAAAACTTAGGAAAAAAAAATCCTAGGTGTGTGTGAAGTAACTCCAACATGTCTGAGGTCGATTCTCAAGTCAAGTGAATAATGGCTCAAAAAATGATGAAGGAGGAGATCGCTTTAGGATTTGTGACATGGCATGCAAGGATGTGACCAATGCAAGTGTAAATATCCCCAAATTTCCTCGGATAATGTGACCAGTGCCTTGGGATCTAGGTACTACCTCAAGATATGGGAAATTATCTCGAGAAACATGAAACTACATGATCATTTGTAGAGTCATCTCCAAGATTCCATGGCCAAAGTGTGACAAATATATAAGAGGGTATACACGCTTAGGCATAATGTAACGTACCCATCCTCCAAATCGAAAATCATTACTACAAAATGAATTAGCATAACTTGATACCATTTAAAAATATACATGCACAAAGCATCCCAAATAACTCATGCAACTACAATGTAATATAAGCCCATGAATGCAATTGTTCAAGAAAAATAAAAAATACATAGAATTCATGTAAAACCATTTTGGAAAAACATCGTAAGTAGAACATAAGACTTATCTATATATAATAATCAATTGGTTGTGTATGAAGGAAATTCCTCCCATCCATAGGAATTGTTGTTCCAAATCTCAACAGAAAGACACCCCCGAGATGAGGCTACGAGTCCACAATGAGATATGGCCCTCTAGGTTGTACACTCTCCACATTCAACATCCCAAAACCCAAGTTCAACTCCAACAATAGTTCCAATCCACTAGCTCTCTTCCCTACAACCTACACAGCCCAAACATTGTACCCCCTTCACTACTCTTAGACCATCATATTTTACCATTCATTTATCAAGGCTTCCAATGCACTCTATTGGTCAGGAATATCTTATCTAGGGACTCCAGGAACTCTTAGTTATCACAAGAGTTATCATGACATCCTTCATCAAGATCTTGAGCCATTTTCTCAATAAGAAAATGCACTACAGGATTACAACCCATTTTACATGCACACGAGCCTCTTTCTTAGCTTAAACACAACCAAAAAATGGTTTCCTTCAAACACAACATGGATGGTGTTCTTCCCAACACTTAGATTCTCTCTTGCTGCCGTTGATTAAAAATCATCTTCCATTTATGCATACAAATTTTCTTCTTCTCCCTTTCTTGCTTGACTCTCACTCTTCCCAAAGGTGACTGTACTCATGTCCATACTCTCTAATAACTAAGGGATGTGACCTCTCACACCCATGCTCTTACATGAATTCATTTATGGGGTATTAAATAATTTAAAGAAAGGATTATTTGATAAAATACATTATCTTTAGAAATGGCATGGGTTTCCCTTAGATCCCCCTTTAGTCCCCTCTCTTGTGGAATCATATCCCCCCCTCATTTTCCTCACTCTCATATCTCAACTAGAGATTATCATTTTATTAATTAATTCGATGTACATAATATGCAATTCAACTCCCAGCTACATTAATCAATATGGGTTTTTCACCCCAAACATATCGACTCACCAGTCTAATCACATTTGTACAATTACATTATAATTCATGGGGATTAAAAATAGGGATGTTACATCTCATCCCTCTTATTTTTACACTATCCTTGATGCACAACACCCCCCAGGTGTACATACATATTACAATGATATATCTCTATCCTTTAATCAACATATAGTCTCTTTGATCCAATATCACATAGGAATTCAATCCTAAATGTACTTACATAGGCACTTTAGCCCCAAATCATAGATACATAGGAACTATGTCCCCAAAATACATACATAATAATTTTACAATTCACCATCCTGGAAGGATTTTACAATTCATCATCCTAGCAGCAGTTCCAACCAACAATCTCTCAAACTTTGTGGTCTGAACCATTTTCCTCTAGCTCCAACCACAATACCTTTCATACTTTGTCAATTCCCACAACAATTCCAACCAACAATGTCACGTTCCCCTCAACCTGCACAACACAAGGAAGTGCACCCCCTTCTTCGCACCATAGTCCCTCAAGCTACACCACTTCCCTTCCGGGGCTCCATCACAAGGTCAGACAAGAATTCTCTGAGTTATGGATCTAGGAACCCCAATTGGGATAATGGAATAACCAAACTTTCAAATAGTTTCAATTTTGCTTCTTGCACAACATATTAACACAACCCTAATGGAAATTAAATACACAACATGACATACAATCTCATGCAATTTCCCATAACATAACAAAATCAACTTAAACATATGTGGCAGTGATTAAATACACACACAAAATCATGCAGTCACACAAAAAAATAGATGCAGAGATTTCATTCAGGAACAACAAGAAAAAATAAGTAAGGAAAAACTTAGAATACACTATACAACAATTAACTCATATTTCATCATAATTAACACGGTGAGTACAATCACTTATTCATATGGTTGTTGCTCTGTTTCAGAAGAGGCCATGAAAAGAATTCAACTTATTGTCTTTTCTGACACACCCTCATGATCCTAGCCACAATGAAATATGCATTCTTTAGTTCCCTCCCCCTTGCCATCCTCACCCTCTAGTCTCATGCATCCCCTTCACTGCTACAAAGTCCCTCGATCGATCCATCATTTTCCAAGGTGATCTTGCACAAGGGGATACCAAACCTTCATTTGAAATTTGTAATCTGTCGAAATCATAGAGTTTCAATGTCCTAATAGTAACCTTCTTCTTGAGCTTTCAATTTCAATTACCATCATCTCATTTGTATCATACATATGTAGTCATCATGAGATATCATCACAAGAATTTTCAATTAATTTTTCCAAATTCCATATAGAAAATCCAATTTCCCAAGCATGAGATTCCTTCTCAAAATGTTTGGCTCTTGCAGCCACAGGAATCAATATTCCTTATGGGATTACACCATTTCCATATCCAAGACCATTTTTCTTGCAATTTTCTCAAGTTTCATTCAACCAAACCAATTGTTTGTATTCTTGTACATTATCATTTCATTGCATCATTTGCAATCAATTCATGAGGTGATTTCATAAGAATATTGTTCTAAAATTCAATTACTTCCAACTAGTATTCATATTAAATGGAATGAAATCATCATTCCTTGCACATGCATTATCTGACATACCAATCTTTCATAATGAAATCAAACATTATCAACAAACCGATGTTTAAATACCCATGGCCATAGCTACAAAATGCATCCTTGCATTGAATCTAGAATACCACATATCAATGTCATGTATTCCACCATGGTGAGTTGGAAGGTATAGCCCACACCTCAATAGATCATCCAAACTCTTCCATAGTTACTTTCTCGATCATTTGGATACCTTCATCTTCGACCCATACACAAAACTAGGAATATAATTCCCTTAGTGATTTCTTGTGTCGATAAAGATATTGTAGTACAAACATAAATTATACATGGGAAGACCATTACACATTCATATGGCTCTATATCCCTTTCATATACAACCAAATAATGGCCTCACGCATGGCTATATTTAATGGAATTCATTGCTACAATAGGATTATGTCTCCTGACTTGACTTGGTTATGATATCACGACTAATATAACATAATATGTAATTAAATTTCTCATAAATTCATTCAAACATTACAGAACATGTGTGTACTCAAGGCCCTTTGTATTTAATTTTAAATATTGTAAATTTTGTTGAGGGAGTTCTTATCTCCATTCCCTTTAGCATTCATGCATCATAAACAACCGCAAATGAATGCCTACATGGATTTTATCAAATAACTTGATGCTAATTGATCAATTGATATTTTGTATAATCTCACAAGATTCCATTATCAACCTCTTTATAAACATCTTACCATCCTCAGTTTCTTCATATGGATGGCCTTCATATACAACAACATCACCAACATCATTCTCATCCATGCTATAATATTTTTCCTGTATATACAATCCATCATTAGTTATTATCATAATATCATTATTTCACATATATCAACATACTATTCTCAGTCTACGACATGCCACAAACATGTTCAGGCATGTCCACATGCACAAATGCACATCAATATGCATTAATAATTCAATCTCATCATGCCCAAATTCATGCACATGCATTCCATCTTTATTGTATGTATCATACATCACTTCTATCATGCACTCAAATGCATGTTTATTTAAGCTTTATTTATTTATTTTTGTAGATGGTTGTCCTTGAATTCCTATAGATCATCACTACCCTCTACATTGTCATTATTCTCGTATGTGAGCCATTGATTCCTCATATGAACCTTCCATACAATATGTCTTATTGGAAACTACCCCCACTCAGGAAAACATGCCCCAACTTTTCATTGCTAGAATTCTTCCTGCACATTGGAATGCTATAATTTTCTATCATTTCACCTTATAATGTTGCAACATTTCTAACCTACTTAACCCTTTAGCATTATAACACTTTCTTACGAAGCACTGTTCATCCTCTCAAGACTAAACTTCTTCCAATGGAATGTTATATTTTCCATTGGTACTTAGAAGTGAAAATGAACCTTCATTATTCCATCATTCCTTTCACTAGTACTAGGATTTCACTGCACACTATGATAACATAAGTGGTTTTCTTTCTTTCTCTGAGTACTTTTAAACCAAAGTGGCTAGTTTATGGTAGAAATTATTTTTCATGCATTCCTAAGCCTTCCTTTAGAGATGAATCTCCCATCCCATGAGTCACTCATCATCCTTGAGATCCTTTATTTTCTCTTGCAACCAACCTTTCTACCTTCATTTCATTTATACCTCCAAGGCTATGGAGTCCTCCTTAACTCCCTAGTGCATGCAAATGACACTTTCCACCTCTTGGCTTCATGTTTCATGTGAGAAACTATGATGACTTACCTTTGCAATCCATCTATACTCTATAGTAGTTGAATATTACCCTTCCTCTACTCTTCTCGAGTCCTTTGTCAACCTTTCATTACCTTCTCAGTAGCCCTGCACTTCCCTCTACATCTCTTGGATTCCTCAAACAATTATACAATCTTTACCCTGCTTCCTCGTCCAATGGAACCTAGGATTAATCTGGAATAGACCCACACAACCTTAATTTATGGAATCTTATCCTCTTGCTATCAATTATTGGATACAACATTCGCTTCTTTAATGTTTCATTGCTTATCAACAATACCATGTTTTCAAAACTCACTCCCTTTATTGCCAAGTGGTTGCACTTCTAAAAGTGCCTCTACACCACTACATCGGCACTATCATGAGTTTAAATACTCTTCTTTACTCATAAATCACCTTCAATACATATTTTTATCGTGTTTTCCTATGTATTACCTTCCCAATGACCATATTCATGCTTCAATATAATTTATGAGCTAAAATTTGTGGCTTCCTAGAATTTCCCATTTCTACTTGGTTGTGTCCTTCAAGCCCACCATTCACCTTTCTTTTGATTCCTTGAGAAATATTTAGTTCAAAAATAATTTTGAGTGGATATTTGAATTATCCTATCGAATATATTTCCAATGACTACTTTCTTGATCAATTATGAGCACTACACAAAAAATTATAGTTAATTGAATATTGCCACTTTACCCCTTTTGTGCACCTTTATCCCTGGAGTAAATAATATCAAACACCAACTTTTTCCACTTAAAAAGGTAAATATGTTAGGAATAGAGGAAAATTTTATATACAATACACATAAAAAATTTAACATTGAATTCATAACAACTCTCAGATTGTCAAATTGATTCTCTAGCCAAAATCTGCAACAATCTGGAAATGACAACTTTGTCCTCTTGCACTTTTTACTTGCTTCGAAATTTTAGCCCTGTTTAAGAATGATTACACCAAATCCTTTGGAATTTTGAAGGAATCCCAATTGGGTATATTCATTACTACCTTCTGAGTGATATGCCAACATTTCACCTTCATCTCTTCTCCGAGATGATAGTTACGGCCTACAATTTTTTTTACCGATTTCCCATTTTTAGTCATGTATGTTATACATGCCTTCTTTATCTTCTTGTACACTTTTAGGTAACCATATTAAAAAATATACTTTCATGGATGTCTTCTATGGTCCATGTGTTTTCCACATATTACTCTTGTGTCTCAAACTAACCTCTAAGCTAGGTTTTATGCTCTTTGGAAGTAAATTGGGGTCGAAAATAGACCATTGGTTGATTCAGTTGTAACTTCTTCATACAAGATTTGTTTTTCACCCATGATAGCTCATTAGAAATATCTCATTGATATATATAGTTTAAGATACATATATTATGTGTACCAAAGACACATAGAGTGATCAGGATTTTGATTACCTGAAAATGTCGTTTAGGGCCTCAAAATTCCCCTGCAAGTTGATGACCTTCGAAAATCATAAAATTTTCATAGAAAACTAATTGTTTTATTTTTATAGAAGTATTTTAATATGATTAATTGATCTCAAAATATAAAGTAATATTGTTTTTTTATCTTCTAAACCTTCTCCAGGCCCGCGAATGAATCTCCACCATTGGTCTCCAACTCAAAAGCAGTCAAGACCATTGATTTTTCCAACATTTGAAACTCCATCGAAAATTTTCCTTGGAAAAACAAACTTGTTCATGAATTTCATTGAACCTTGATTGATCCATTAACGATCAATGATTTCTTTGATGAACCCGACTTGTTCGTGAATTCTGTCGAACCTCAATGATCAGTGATCAATAAATTCTTTAGCGAACTAAATTGTTCATGAATTTTTCCGAACCATGATCATTGGTGGTCAGTCATTTCTTGGTTGACAAGGCATAACACGTGGACACTGATGTGGCATGAAATGTGGATATTGACATGTAAATATGGATAAATTAGCATGACATGTGGATGTTTACATGGCATGACACATGGATGATGATGTGGCATGACATGCCATCCTCCCCTTTCCTTTCATTGACGATAAGAAAATTACTTTAGACGAATTAAACACCTTATTGATTTTGTTGACCCAACCATCAATGATAGATGCTTTCTCTTATCCAAGAAAAACACTTTTCTGATTTCTCCGACCCAACCATCAGTGATCGACGATTTCTCTTGGAGAACTAATCACTTTTCTTATTTTTCCAACTTGACCATCAATGATCAACCATTTCTCTTGGTGAACTAAACACTTCACCAATATTTTCAATTCGATCGTCGACCACTAGAAATTTTCTCTTGGAAAACCAAATTTTCCCATGAATTTTGTCGAACTTTAACACTTATAAATTTTCGACCAAAATCAGGATGAATCTGGGTCGTTGATCTCCAAGTCAAAATGATCTTGGTCATTGATTCATCATACTTCACCCAACTCGACCGATGAGTCTCGACCGTTGAACTACTCCATTTTCAAAAATATGAAAACATATCTTGACCATCGATCTGATCCATTTGCAAAACTTTGAAAATAGATCTTGATCGTCAATCTGCTCCATGCAAAACTATGAAAATAGATCATGATCATTGATCTTCTCCATTTACTTAACTCCAAAAATATATCTTGACCATTGATCTGCTCCATTTTCAAAATTCTGAAAACATGTCATGACCATCGATCTACTCCATTTGCAAAACTTCAAAAAATGATCATGATCGTTAATATGCTCCATTTGCAAAAATCCAAAAATAGATCTTGATCATTGATATACTCCATTTGCAAAACTCTGAAAATAAATCCAAACCATTGATCTGTACCATTTGCAAAAATATGAAACTTACAATTTTTAATTAATTTTTGATGAATCTGGGCCATTGATCTCAAGATCAAACGCAATCTCTACCGTTGATCCATAAAAATTCTTCAACTTCTTCAGTTTCCATTAAAACATGAATTTCAACCTTCTAAGTCAAATTCAGCTATGCAAACTGTAGAGTGATGCCATTAAACCTCTCTTTGGTGGTTCTGAGGCATATTAAAATCGAATCTACTCATATATTTGGGGATCTCACTCTATCTTTCACTATTTTCCCAAAATTTGTCATAGGTTCAAAATCTGTAACAACAAATTTCACCAAATTTGCACTGATCTTGGCTCATACAAGCCTGGTGCTTAAACCAGAAGCTTTGATACTAGATTGTAATGACCTACCCTCCAAGTCGAATCTCATTACAAAAAAAAATGACTTAGCATAATTTGATACCATTTAAAAATATACATGCACATAACATTCCAAATAACTCATGCAACTGCAGCATAATATAAACCCATGAATGCAACTGTTTGAACAAAACAACAAATATAAAACATTCATGTGAAACCATTTACACAACAAAATAACATCATAAATAGAAAAAAAATGCATATATGTATATATAATAACAAACACGTTGTGCATGAAGGATGTCCCTCCTATCCATAGGCGTTGTTGTTCAAAATATCAACAGTAGGCCACCCTCAAGCTGAGGTTATGAGTCCACAAGGATATTTTTCCCTCTTGGTTGTCCACTCTTCACATTCAGCAACCCAAAACCCAATCTATACTCCAATAGTAGTTCCAGTCCACCATCTCTCTTCCCCACAACCTGCACAACCCATGGAATGTACCCCCTTCACCACTCTCATAGCATAAAGTTGTACCATTGGTTTATTAGTGATTCCAGTGCACTCAGTTGGCCAGGAATATCTCAGCTAGGGACTCCAGGAACTCTCAGTTGTCACAAGAGTTCCCACAATATCCTTCACAAGGCTCTTGAGCCATTTCCTCAATAGGAAAATGTACTACAATCTTACATCATTTTTATAGGAACACAAGCCTCTTTGTTAGTGTAAACATGGCCAAACAATGGCTTCCTTCAAACACAACATGGTTGGTTTTGGTTCTCTTACTAGCACTCAACTTCTCTCTTACTGCCCAAAAACTGATAAAAATGACTTCTTCCATTTCTACATATGAATTTCCTTCTTCTCCCTTTCTTTCTTGAATCTCACTCTTCCCAAAGGTGATTGTACTCATGCCCATGTTCTCTAATAACTAAGGGATGTGACCCCTCACACCCACCCTCTTATGTGAATTCATTGATCGAGTACCGAATAATTCAAAGAAGGATTATATAATAAAATACATTATCTTGGGTAATGGCATAGGTTTCCTTTGGATCCCCCTTTAGCCCCCTCTCTTATGGAGTCATATCCGCCCACAATTTTTGTCCCTCTCGTATCACAACTAGCAATTATAATTTAATTAATTAATTCAATGTACATAATATGAAATTTGGTCCTCGGCCACATTAATCAATATAAGATTTTCTCCCCAAACAAATCGAATCACCAGCCTAAATCACATTTATACAATTACAATATAATTCGTGAGTATTAAAACTAGGGATGTTACACATAATATAAGTGTGCTCCAATAACTATGACAACCTTTATAACTTGAGAGACACTTTTACATAGATATAAAAATGGTCTAGAGGTACACAAGCCATAAATGACCAGCATGGTGCCAACTTAATGCCACCAAGGGGTAGTCAGCTAAACTATAAGAGAAAGGACTATCTTGAAATAGGGACTAAGAGGACAGGCCATGACTAACCATCAAGGGTCTATGAATACAATGTAGATAATACAAAGTTTTTACATAAGTCAACTAAGCATGGTCCAATACAATACATGAGTAAACATTGGTCACACTTTTGGATACATGATACAATGATACAAAACATCATGGTGGCATGAATGATAATGGGACTCTGATCTTGAATATCATGAATGATAGGAACAAAATCTTCTCATATGATGGACCTCATTCGGTGAAAATATATAGGGTACACTTAAGTGGATTTGAGGTGTAACAATTGGCTCCAACTAGGGGACATATGTTCATCTCAAGAGTGCATGAAAACTCTAGAATCTATGAATAACCTGTTAACTTGAAACATTATCACCAGATGGATGTCAAATACATGGGAGGGGTGAAGGCACAAGTTCCTTTCCCCTTTCCTAAGATAGAAATAAATCATGCATAAATGAAATGAAACCAAAGACAATTTAGTAGCACCCTATTTCATAGAAAATATATGTAACATGTGAGCACATTGTTGGGCCATGGAATTGTCATCCTTTTTGCATCCTCTTTCTGTATTTGTAATCCCTTCTTGCTTACCCATAACCTCATATTAATGCTTATTAATATATTTTGATGCTTATATGCGGGATTTAGAACCAAAATGTTTTCCATTGCATTTCTTTAGTATTTCATATGAATTATGGTTAAAAATTATAGAAATAACATATCTTGTATTTATCTTTGAAAAATGGTTTAGTTTTTTTTATTGTTGCAGAACTAATTGTCACTGTTGTTACTCCTACGTTGTCACTGTTGTTGCTCCTACAACTAAAGATTAACGATGTGGGTACTTGATATTTCTTGGTGCGAGGCTTTATTGAGTCGAAATATGCTTATCCTCAAAATATCTCAAAATCCCAGATCATACGTTTTGAGAAATTAAGTTGTTACGATTTGTTGTTACTCTTGTTTATTGTTACTTGCAATAACATCGTCGAAAATCCAGGTACAAATTTCCAAATCCATGAAAATCCAACTTCAACCATCAAGACCTGCCATATATTTGGACCATCAACAACCATTTTGGATATGGAAAGAATCTTAGAATTATTAACAAGATTAGTTTGAGTGGTTAACCAAGAATATTGGAATTCTTGGGAAAAAGATCCTGGAGTTATTTATTATTTGCTAATTGTTAGCAAAATATTTGGGAGTTTTTTATTATTTGATAATTGTTAGCAAAAAATCTTGGAAGTTATTTATTAATTTCTAATTGTTAAAAAGGATCATGGAAACTATTCGTTATTTAGGAAATTGTTGTAACCACCATGGATTTCTTAAATCCACAAGTGGGTTTATTTAGATATTTGTTATTTCTAGTTTCCATTAAATTTATGTATAAAAGAGAGCACTCTCTCCATTGTTGGGGGAGGACTCTTAGAGAAATGCCTGAATGACAATGGAATAATTTAGTGCTTTTTATTTTATTTGTTCAATGAGTTTTTATTTTATTTGTAGTTTTATAATTTATGTAGTGTTTGATTTAATTAATTCATTTGATTTCTTTCCTTTGCATATTTGTAATAGATTGATTTCTTTTGATTAGTTTAATTAGTTTAATTAATTAATTTTGATATAGAATAATATCAACACTTTGTTTTATGGAGGCAGGGCCCACTCCAATAAAACAAAGTGTTGTGTAGCTTAGATGGTCTCTTTGATTTCTTGTTGTGTAATTTCATTATGTATTCATGTAGGATTTATTTTATTTTATTTCTCAACTAGTTTATTGATTCAATTTGTTCATGTAATTAGATTACTCATGCGAGGTTGTGTTTTTATATTTATGCAATCAAATATTCATGTATGATTTCATTTATTCATTTGTTTCTAATAAATGCATTTTAGATTGGGTTGCATTCTTTTATGTCATTGAATAATTGTGCTTAACACAATGACTATGTTTGTTAGTATGGCTAATGACATGGATCATCTTGGGAAGGATTGGGCTCTGATTTCAAGGACTTAGTTAATATCTTTTTTCAGAAAGTAGTTAATCAATTTCCTTTTTGCATGTGTGATTTATTTTTAGCAAGTGAGGTGTGAATTTGAATTTCTACAAGAGTAATTTACAGTTTCAATTATGCACTCATTTTTATTGCACATAGTTGGTGTTGATTAAGGTTGGTTGTCATTGATGTCAACCCTTGAAGAAAGTCTGGTAGTGAATTTTGGTAGCAAAACGGTTTGGGTAATAGACCCAAGGTTGTTTCATGTATAATGGTATGAGTTTTAATATATTTGAAGGTAATACTATTCTATATGGATAGTACATGTCATGCCATTTCTAGTGGTATGTGGAACGTCACATAACTCCTCATGGTTTGAGAGTTATGACCTTACGAAGTTGGAGGACCCTCATATGTTGGCTTGAAGCCCCAAAAGGTCAAATAAGTCAAAGAGATTGCAAAGAAGAAATTATTATTTAAATGATAAAGTAAAGTGACAAAGTCAAGAAGGGTTATTTAGATAATAAAGTGAAGTGACAAAATCAAAGAAGATAATTTAAATGATAAAGTGAGGTGACAAAGTTAAGGAGGAATATTTAAATGATAAAGTAATGGAAAAATTTCTAATTATGGAAAGTGGTTAACCCTAAAAATGAGGAAAATAGGTTAAGTGACCTATAAATGAGTTACGTGACCTAGAAATGGGTTAAGTGACCTAGAAGATGTTATTTGGAGAGTATAAATAAGAGGCAAGGCTCTCTCATTTTAGATCACACTTGAGCATATTGAATATATATAGGTGACTGACGTAAAAAAAGGATATCTAAGAAAATTTTAGAGGGAAGGTGAAGAAAAGAAAGCCGAAATTCAAGGGAGGATAAATTCTTTTGATGATGCTTTCTAAGGTATGTTATTTACAAGTAATCTCACCATTTTCGCAATAACAATTTTTCTAGAATGATTCAAACCGTGAAATTGATAGGCCATTAAGGATACATATCCAAGTATCTGTGGTAAAATATTCATCTTGTGGGCCGTTGTAGTTTTGGAGTTACACTCCATGGAAAATAGGGTTTGTGGCCAATCCTGAAACTAGTCTAAAACAGGTGTTTCGGGTAAAAACGTCATAACTTCTTCATAACAGATCCAAATTTAGTAAGACAAAACGTGTTGGTTATAGTACAGTCTGTAGTATGTTGTGTAACATTTTCATATCCATTCAACAAACATTACATGTGGGGCACGCTCTACAAGGTCTCTCTCTAGAATAATCCAGAATTCAAAAAAGGTATGCCATTTTTTCTATAACTCCTTTTCTGAGAGTTTCCAACTAGTGACACTTGGAGGAATTGCATAAAACAAAATGAATAACATTGTGTACTACTTTCATATCTTCATTCATTACAGGTACATAGTTATGATTATTTCAAGTTAGGGTTGTTGACTAATCTCAAACTAGTCATGTGAGACTAAAGAAAAGTTTGATGAAAATGTTAGTCTCTTGTTGTAGTTAAGGAACGTTTGCAGGTATGTGATCATATACACCAGGTCTATTAAAGAGTTACAATTCATATTTGGATGATGGAATTGATGAGGGATTTTTGTTAAGGTACATGTTGGGTACATGGTTGAGACAAGTAGTTGATGAGTTGGCACATACATGAGGTGTATAGTTGATGATGTTGGTAAATACTGATGAGTCATAGATGATGTGTAGTTGACACATGATTGGTACATACTTGGTACATGGTTGGATGCACTTGTTTATGGTGCAGGTTGGTGCATGGTTGATGCACTTGTTTATGGTACATGTTGATTACAGGTTGAAGTACAGGTTGATGCATGGTTGATGCATGGTTCAGGTTTATTGGTACAAGTTTACAATGGTATATCTCACAATGATAGTGTGACAGTGGTTCCATCATTCTACTTCTACATCATGGCGGTTGAATGGGGAAAGGACAGGTGGTTGTAGCCACCTTCCAGTTGTATCTGGAGAACATAGGGGGTTGTAGCCTCCTTCTAGTTGTAGCCAGAGAATAGAGGAGTTGGATTTTTCTTCAGGTTGTAGCCTGAGAAACAAATGGGGTTGTATCCTCCTTCTGGTTGTAGCCAGAGAATAGGGGAGTTGGAGCTTCCTTCAGGTTGTAGCTTGAGAAACAAGGGGGTTGGAGCCTCCTTCCAGTTGCAGCTCAAAAACAAAGGAAGTTAGTGCTTCCAATGAATGTAATTCTTCAAGACATATAAGAAAAATCATTCTGTGGTTTTCTCCCGCTTTAGGTTTCCACGTAAAACACTGGTGTACTATGTATGTGTATGATTGTTCATTTGTTCATTTCTTATTTACTCTGCAGTTATTGGATGATAATGCTACATTGATATAACACTTGGAATATATGGTTAAAAATGATTAAATTACTTTATTATTGATTCACCCCCCCCTCTCAGTTTTCCAACAATTGGTATCAGATGTGGTTCCTTCAGAAATCAATTTAACCACTGAAAGGTAGATCATGGAGAGAAACAACTTGTATAAAAATGGAATACCACAGTTCAATGGACAGAAGTATGCATTTTGGAGCATAAGGATGAAAACATATATATACAGGGACAGGGATTTGAAATTTGGCAATCAATTGTAGATGGATACACAACACCAGCAGTTCCGCCAACAAATGACAAAGCAGTGAAACTCGGTCAGAATAATTCCAAATCCAAAAATGCACTTCTCAATGGTCTTAGTGAAAAGGTATTCAACAAAGTTGCACATTGTAAATCAACTAAAGAAATTTGGGACAAACTTCAAAATATTTATGAAGGAGATTCAAAAGTCAAAGAAGCAAAGATTCAAACTTACAGAGGTAAGTTCGAACAACTTAAGATGAAGGAAGATGAGAATATTGCAGCTTACTTTTTACGAGTTGATGAAACAATAAATGCAATCATAGGATAGGAAGAAGAAATCAAAGAATCTGTAATTGTTCAAAAAGTAATAAAATCTCTTCCTATGAGATTTGACCCTAAGATATTATCACTAGAAGAAAGATCAGATCTAAACTCAATAAGCATGGACGAATTACATGGAATCTTCACAGCATATGAAATGAGAAATAAACAGGAAAACCCATATATAAAAGAAGTAGCCTTCAAAGCATCCAAAAATTCAAAGAAAAAGGGAAGGAAAAAAGAAGAACATAGCAGCAATAGTGATGTCTCGGAAGATGATGAAGAAGTGGGCAACTTTGTCAAAAGATTGAACAAGGGAACCAACGGTAGGTATAGAGGTAAGCTTCCTTTAATTTGTTTTAATTGTGATGGTATTAGTCATTTTGCTAACAAATGTCCTTATAAGAAAAAGAGAAATGATGAAGGTTACTCAAAAGGAAAACAAACATATAAAGGAAAAAGAAACAGAAATAAAGTTTTCAAGAAAAGCTTATGCATCAAAGAAGACATCTCATCATCAGATGAATATGAAGTCAGTGACAGTGATACAGAAAGAGTTCTATTCATGACAGTAGAAGACTCTGATAAAGAAGACTCTGAAGAAGAATATGAAGAAGTCGAAGAAATATATGAAGAAGTCAAAGAAGAAATTGAAGAGGCAGAAATTGACTACCAAGAGGAATTAATGTGTGCCATAGAAGTTATCAAAAGAGAAAAGAAGAAAAACAAGAAACTACAAGAAGAACTAGACAAGACATAAGACACTCAAGAACTAGAACAAATGATCACAAATTTGAAGGTTCAAATAGAAGAAGAAAAAAAAATTGAAGAAGCACTCAAAGAACAGCTAGAAGAAAAAGACAAGATCATTGGAAATTTTGAAGCAGAGATTGTCACATTAAGAATTTAACAAATGTTACAAATGTAACAATTTTGGACACATGGACAAATATTTCAGAATGACATCCCCTCCTAGAGAACCACAACATAATAACAACATTCACAGATAGGGACCTTAGAAAAGGACAGGGATAAGAAAGAAGGATCAATATAGCAATGAAGAATGCACCCTCGCTCTACAAGATAAGCAGAAGGAACGTGGTTGGTATGTTGACAATGGTTGTTCAAAACACATGAAAAGTCATAGAGATAGGTTTATTACATTACAAAAGGAAAGAGATGGATCAGTCTCCTTCGGAAATGGTGATTCAACTAAAATCATTGGAAAAGGCACAGTCAGAATTGGGAACAAGAATAGCAAGGCAGAAAATGTTCTACTAGTAGAATATATGAAACATAATCTTCTAAGTGTGAG
>SNQJ01S0007310.1:52445-99232 GCA_010110895.2 Picea sitchensis | reverse complement strand
TATTGTTATTTTTTAATTCCATTATTTATCAA
Source organism: Picea sitchensis (assembly GCA_010110895.2). Classification (NCBI taxonomy): domain Eukaryota; kingdom Viridiplantae; phylum Streptophyta; class Pinopsida; order Pinales; family Pinaceae; genus Picea; species Picea sitchensis. Next base: position 99,200 of record SNQJ01S0007310.1, on the reverse strand, counting down.
AAAAATTACATATATCTTATATTTTGATTAGTGAATTTGGATATGATGTTTGGATTAATTTGTTATATCATCAGATTTTGCATCTCTTCATTATAATATTTAGTCATCCATTTATTTAATCAGTGATGTAACATTTCACAGTGACACTGGATAACACAATAGAATAAATTAAAACATATTTTATTATATGAATAAGAGGGTCGTTTTCATACAAAATGGGACATTTATCGGTAATCCCTTATCTTTCAATTGGGACACTATGTCCATTACATTAAAAAAAAATTCTAATTTTCACAGACAATTATTTCAAAAAAATACAATTGTAGCTTCCATTGATATCAAAATATATTAGTCATCATTCTTCAATAGAACTGTTGTTAGTGCTCGAGCTACTTCCATGCCTTGGGTTATTTTGTTGAATGTTTGGTCGATTGTCTCGATTGTTTTGTTCTTCTTAAAGTTTCATATACAAATATAAAAATAAACTGTAATGAGTCTATCTACATCGGCGAGAATAATGAAAATTGAAATAAATAATATACATGAATGTAAATTGAAAAGTGACGTACCTCCAAAGCAAGAATTGACTCATGAATCATACACATATGTTCAAAATCAAATCTCATATCTTGTTTCAACAATTCTTATGTTGGCGCGATTCCACACTTTGTTTCCTGCAAGTTTTATACCCCATAATAAATCATAGATTTAATATAAAGTATTATTTTTGTTTCATTAATTATAAAATGATAGAAGTAAAACAACATAGATTATACTTACAAATTCCACAATTAATTTTTGATATTCCAACATATACTCACAACCCTTAATTAACTCAATGTCAATCAATTTTTCCAATGACTCTTCTTTGTATGTTAGCACATGCTTGAAGAAATTGAAGAATGGTTGTTGTAAAACAACTTAACATATACAAAAAAAAAAAACCTTAAGTTGTTATAAGGAAATAACAATTACTCACAAACTTTGCTATCAACCCTTTTCTTCCTTGTCATCTAGTTTTATGTGCAGAATGAGTTCTATTTTCTTTTCTTTTCTGTAAGAGAATATTTGAAAATTAATATTTAATGTATAATTAAATATTTGTACCTAATAGAAAAATCCAATGATTACATACATTTGAAGCATGTTGTTGTTGAGATAGCTCCTCTTGTGATGCAATTATGTCCAATTCTTTGACCATATCCTTGTACACTTTTTTGGACCTTCCTATTGGCATATTTCAGATATCAACTCATTGGTCCTATGGGATTTTCATAATTTTCCTGAAAAATAATATGACAATAAAGTATTTTTATATTGATATATGAAAATTAAATATCACGAAATTGATATATTAATAAATGAATACTTTGTAATATATATTCTAAAAAAGTGTTTTTAGGAATATTACTTTTTGAATGATTTCTTTTGTTGTTGTATGTTTTTTCTATTGCAAGTATGACAGGTCTCAATGACTATTTCTTTGGAAATGCTTCATGTAGTTTAAATATAACCTAGTTCTTGGAATCATTGGATTGATTTATATATTGTAAGTGGAAAGTATGTGTATACATTCATTCCACTATATCCCTCATAGTTCTGTAAAAGTTTTTTCCCCTTTGATTAATCTCCAACACTGCTCAAGATGAGCTAAGGATGAATTCATCATCATTTACATATTCTATATTAATTAATTTTGTTTTGTTATGATGACATTATGTTTCTTTATGTCCTCGAGGTCTAGGACAATCGGTGACAGAGTGTGTTGTTAAGGTACTCTATGATGTTAAGTCACTGGTTCGAAACCTGCAGAGACAAAAAATCCATCCATGTTAAGGGTTGGTGTGGCTCAGGATGGGTGCAATCCCCGAGTGATTTTGACATCTTAGATGTCCCCGAGTCATGGTTTCTCAAGCCACGGGCTAGTCTCGCAGGTCATGGACAAACTAGAAAACAATAAAAAAGACATTATGTTCCCTTGTTGTTGGTGCCTGTAGAACATTAAACATATGTGAATTAATAGATTGTTTGAAACATGCCATCTAATATTCCTAAGTATATTATTAATGAAATTTCAAAAAAATAATCATATTGAATAGTATTTTTTCATTCACCTAATTTATCCCTCTGCAATTTTTCCATTAAGATTTTATGCTCTTCTACACTTAGATCAGAAATAATCTTATCGGGCTTCCTCATTTTGTGGCCTTGCATGACACACAATAAACAATACATATTATTTATACTTATATATAGTTCAACAATATTAATTGTGTATAGAATTTACAGAGAACCTACCTTTTTTGTTTTTTCTGGACGTGTCATCATTGTGTTGACCATAACGTTTCTTATTTGAACTCTTCTCACTCATATTTTCATCAATATACAACATCTACCATTCAATACATAAATTATTAAATATATTTTTTAAATAAATCACATAATTTTCAACAAAAAAAAATCGTTGTAACTAGTGTGCTTTTTATATACAAAGCATTGTTTCGCTTATTACATAAAATGCATTGGGGCTTTCCATACAACAACACACACCGAACAATTTAATTTCTTTTTTTAAATATTGTGAATTACAACAGTGCGATATATATAGAAGATATCACAACGACTATAGTAGAAAACAAAAACATAGCAAAAAAAATTAAACATTCATTAAAAAAACAATAGAAAAATTACACATTGATGAGACAAAAAATTTAAAAAATTATGTGACAACATTTTCTGTGTTGTTTAGATGAGAAGATCAACAATATTTTATTTTTGCACCATATTTTTAAATTTAAAAAAAATTAAAAATTGGCTTTATCGATGTGTTCCTTGTACATAAATGCACTGATGTGTTTCTGCCGAAATGGTGCACCGAAAAATCGGAAAATGTTTTAAAAAATAAACGTCAAATTGGAAACCGTTTAAAAAATAAAATAAATAAATAAAGGCAGAGGGCCAACTATGTTTGGGATCCGATGCAATAAGTGGTCCCTTTTCATCATATGCCAAACACGTATATATAGAAAAACAAACACATTAGATCTAAAATACCTAAAATGAAAATCCCTAATTTTTAAGTGACAAAGGGAGTTAAACCCTACGGTGAAATTTTGCATTCACGTAAGAAAAAAAACAAGGGTTTCAGGTAAGTATGAATTTTTTTCTTTTTCTTTTTCTGAATGTAGGGTTTTGAGTGAATCATGATACCCTTCAAATCCTGATTTTCTGAATATTATGTTGCTCCAAAGTATTCTTCTACTTCACAGTGATCCTCTGTATGTCTCTCTTCCAAATCTGTCTCCTGTAAATTTTGGCAAAATAATGAAAATATTGAATACCTTCTTAATATTAAAAAAAACATTATGAAAAGGGTTTAGAGTGAATCACCATACCTTTCAAATTCTCATATTCTGAATAATACTGTGGTTCCAAAGTATTATTCTCCTCCATAGTGTTCCTCCATATATCTCTCCCCTGCAAAATTTTGCAAAATAATGAAATAGTGCATAGATTTTTAGTATTTAAATGACTTTATGAAATTTGATTCCCACTCTTTTTTTAATTGTTTAAAAAAATCGCATATTTTTTTTTACTTTTTCGGAACAACATGCATTTATGTAAGACGCACCAGTGCATCCATATGACATTATGCACCGGTGCGTCCATATTAATTGATGCACTAGAGACATATAATTATTTTTTATTAACAAAATCTCGAAACACGATGTGGTTGATTTTTCAACGCGTTGGTGCGTTTATGGTTTATAGGCGCATCGGGATGCTTTTAAAGTTATTTGAACGTTTATTTGCACATAAACAGTATATTCATCTCAAATTGTCTTTTAGGATGAATTGATATGACTTGCAATACTTCAGTATACATTTTACGTTTTATGTCACCTTATTCTTAAAAAATGGTTTCAAAACTATATTCAAACTCAGATTGTGGTCTGGTCCTCGAAATTTATTTTAGATATGTACAGGAAAAATTGTTGTTAATTTTTCTTAAATGTTGGGAGAAAACCTTATTATATGATCAAATGGTCAATTCTTCAAATTCCATCCCATTCCATATTGCTCAAAGTCCATCACGGAGTTCTCCCTTTCCATCTTTAGTAAGTTTAACTTATTTTATTTATGTTTCGATTATCTCATTGAATTTTTTTTATCCATGTCAATCTAAATAAAAATGTTTCCAAATGACTCGGTAATAATATTTTTTTGTACATAATTTTTAGCTTTGTAATGCACATTTGAATTGTAAGTACATCTAAATTATTTTATATTTTAATAGTCGGGTTATTAAACACATATCGACACTGTGATTTGTTCATTTTTTATAGGTGCATTTGTTCCCATCTATGTGGGCATATGGACAACATTTTCACACAGAGGATGTCGATGATGGACACATGAAACAAGATTGTGGAGTGGAAGTCGAGTTTGACCAATCTAGTCATGCTAGCCACCATGATCAAAACACCATACAGGGGAAGTTAGGTTACGTCAGAAAGATACAAGAGATCATTCAAGTGGACTTCTCATCTTTCCAATGTGTTATTTTTAGGTGCAAGTTGTGAGAAACCTTTGATCGAAATAATGTAAAGGAAGATTGTGATAGTGGGATGATATGTATCAACTCTAAAAATATGTGGGATAAAGCTAAGGAGCCTTATGTTTTCCCAAAACGTTGCAACCAAGTTTTTTCTTACCCATATGTGTTGGATAGGGATTGGTGGTTTGTATTAAGACACGACCCTAGATCAAAGCATATTTTTTAGAACAACAATGTTATCATGCCAAGCGAGGAAGATAATTAGGGCGATGACAACAGAGGGTGATATTTACATGTTTTATTTCATATTTAATATTGTTGTTGTATATTTTTGTTATATTCTTTATTTTGTTAATTATATTGTTTTGTATCCATCTTCTAACAGAGGAAATGTTAGTTAATTATAACAAATCTTTGAACAATTTTAGTTGCTTAAGAGTTTGTTTGATGCATAATTTATTTGTCTTTCAAATTATTTGTGATTGCATGGAACGATTGTTATTTGAACATATTTATATGTCGTTGCATATATTTAAAAAAGTTCATCTTCTTTTTAAGTATTTCCAATTGTGAAATCCTAAAAATTGTTAAATGTCCAATTGAACTTTTAACGAGATATGAAATTCTACTTTTTATGTTGATATAATTAGATGTAATTATATGGTTTATATGCATGTTTAATAGTACAACATTTTTGAGGATATGTTAACATGATGATTCAAAAACTGAGTTTATGTTCATTTATTTTGTATATTTAAAAGTAAGATTAACAAAAAATATGGTTTATAATTAAAAAAATAAATTTATAACATGATTTTTTTATAATTTTGTTTTTAACTAAAGTAGTGTTTGTTAGTTTACATAATTTTATCACTTCTTTTGAAAATATTTATAAAATTATGCCCCCAATGTTGAGTAAAACCACAATTAATGAAGTAATATTTTAAAATTTGATAGCAATCAACTTAAGAAATAATGACAAAAATAACAATAGGAAGATTTGCATCCATAAAATTTTAAAGCCAATAGAATTCTTATCATTGGAGATCATAAATTATTATAATAGCAATTTTTAGTGTAGAAGAGTCTATTCAAAAAGAGTAATTAGTACAATTGAAAATAATATTTATTCATATGTAATTTGTTTTTTGAAAAAAAAAATAGTTAGAATGAATATGTATAATGAACTATCTATGCAATGTTCGACAACATAGGTATTCCAACAAAGGACGAACACCTTCAGTAACCACTCACACAACCACATCAAAGATCAACACACTGATTTTTTGACGTGGTAAAACCCCTACGGGGAAACATCAACATCCCTAGCCAACGCGGCCACTTGGAGCAGTTTATTAATGCAAAAGAAAATGATTACAGAGAGATTTTACAAGAGATTTTCTCACAATCGATCATCGGAAAATGACCCTCCATGATCTTTAAATAGAGATCATGGACCAATCGAGTGTTAAGCCACGGATCAATGGTCGTTAAGATCGAGGAGAATATGAACCGTCGGATCACTCTATGTCGGGAACATATCATGACCGTCGGATTTTCTAACTACAAATGCATACTAAAGAAACACATTAATAAACACACTTTTACCTAAGGACACATTAGACCAAGTAGATCTTAGTTAACTCCTAAATGTCTAAATATCCTAACATCCCCCCTTAAGAACAACTTAGGATAGGATTGAAGGATTTACAGTAGTGACACAAGAGGAGAAGGAAGGAGGAATTAGAGCCTATCCTCCATTAATGAAAAATTATTGAACTCCTAACATAGATCGAAGTTTTGAAAACTTCGCTTCTATAAGAGACTTTGTAAAAATGTATGCAACTTGATCTTTTGTAGGGAAAAAGAGCACTTCAATAACTTGATCATGAATGAGCTTTTTGATAAAGTGAATGTGTGTATCTATGTGCTTATTGTGTTGACGTTGAACTGGGTCTTTGAAAATCTTGATGGCACTTTGATTGTCACACCAAAGGCTGGTTGGATGTTGCTACTGGAATCCAAACTCTGAAAGGAGTTGTCGAATCCACAAGGCTTCTTGACCTACATTTACCATTTCTCAGTACTCTCCTTCTGCTGAATAAAGTGCAATAGCCTTTTTTTCTTATAGGCCCAAGTGATAGGTCATGAACCAAGGCTAAAAATATAACCTGTAGTAGACTTTCGATCATTAGGGTCATCGTCCCAATATGAATCAATGCACCAATAAAGGAGTCCCCCCTGAACTATAATGTATCCTGAACTGAATTGTACCACGGATATAGTGAAGTATCCTTTTAGCTTCTTTCCAATGGCTTTCATGGGGTGTTTGCAGATACCAGGAAACAAGACCAACAAAAAAGGAAAGATCAGGATGGGTATGAGTCAAGTATAAGAGGCTACCAACTAACTGACGGTATAGGGTGGAATCCACCTAGGGAGAATTACAGGTGGAAGTAAGCTTAAATCCATACTGGAAGGGAGAAGGGGATGGTTTACAATCTTCCATGTGAAAGAGACGAAGAAGGTCACAAGCATACTTAGACTGGGAGAGAAAAATTCCTTCATTGGTTTGCAAAACTTGGAGGCCAAGAAAATAGTGCAAAAATCATAAGTTTGTCATTTCAAATTTCTTCTTAAGGTTGGTTTTCACATGGTTTAAAATTTTTGAGTCACTACCAATAAGGATAAGGTCATCAACATAAAGGACAAGGATTATGATATGGCTTCCTACTTTCTTAGTATAGACATTAGGATCATAATGGAATCTAGAGAATCCGATGTCAATAAGAAAGTTGTCCATTTTGGCATACCAAGCTCGAGGAGATTGCCTAAGACCATAAAGATATTTATTAAGGTGTTAAACAAGTCTAGAGTCATTCTGGACATAGCCAGGAGGTTATTCCATGTAGATTTCTTCTTGCAAATATTCGTGCAAGAAGTAGGATTTAACATCCATCTGATGGACCTCCCATTTATGTGAGGCAACAAGGGGAAGAACAAGGTGGATGGAATTCATTTTGGCTACAAGGGAAAAGGTTTCATTATAGTCAGTTCCTTCAACTTGGGAAAATCCTTTGCCAACTAAGCAATCCTTGTGTCTTTTAACACTTCCATCTGATGCATACTTAGTTATATAGACCCATTTACATCTGACAAGTCTTCTTCCTTTTGGAAGAGGTATAAGATCCCAAGTATCGTTTTCCATTAAAGAATGATACTCTTCATTCATTGTTGTATCCCAATCTGGATGACCTGAAGCTTCTACAAATGTCTTTGGATCATGATTCTCTGAAACTTGAGCCAAAAGAGATCACCGATGAGATCACTAGTTGCTTCTCATTTTGAACGGAACCATCTAGGAAGCGATGGAGTTGGTGTTGGTTCTGGCTCAAAGGAATAATCTAGAGGAAGGTGAGTAGGCAGAGGTTGATTTTCATCCTCATTGTCATCATCTGAAGAAGAAACCAGAATAGGAACATAAGAACGCACAAAAACTGAAGATGGCTCACAGGCCAAAGAAGGCACAATCACTGAATTAGGCTCGCAGGCCAAGATATTTTCATCAAATTTAACATCTCTTCTAATAATAATTTCATTACAATGTGGTTGAAGAAGTCTATAACCTTTGACATCTTTAGAATAACCAACAAATATACACTTCTCACTTTTAGGCTGTAATGCTTTCCTTTTCTCATCAGGAATGTGAGACCATGTTATACTGCCAAATATACATAAGTGACTTACATCTGGTTTAATTTAGTCCAAGCTTCTTCCGGTGTTATATTTTTAAGAGCCTTTGTGGGAGTGTGATTTACTATGTAATTTTCACAGTTGATTACTTTCGCCCAATACTTGTAACATCTCGCTCTTGTGCACACTGAGGGAACTTATCCTTGAGGACACTTGCTTGCAAGTGATCCAGATCATTATACTATTGGTCATTCGATTATGATTATGAGACATTACGGATTGATGATATGTTATTTTGTTGTATTCACATAGACAGGTGTTATTGACTGGGTTCTCCTGAGTGTGCAGGACTTTGGACATTGAGCATGCAGAGGCATCAATGAAACCCCTTGGAATCTAGATTGAGTCAGGGAGAGGACTGTTGGGTTTGACCGTTATTTATGTGAAACATGTACATATGATTAGATGTTATGATGATTGAATATTGTTGCTAACATGATTCGTTGATGGATGCAGGTTGACGATAGCTTGCCAACTAGACTCACATGTGGAGTATAGGGGTCACGTAGGACAACCAAAGACTTGAGTGAGAGGCGTGGAAGCAACCTTGACACAACCTACTAGCACTCCCGTTTTGGCTCGAACTGTAGGTTAATGATTACCTAGTTCGAGAAGACCTACGATGTCGTGAGGGAAGACTGTGACAGTTGCTCACGATGATTCTAATGGGTGCGCAATAAGACAGGGACCTTATTCCTTAGAGGCCCTTAGTCTCCCACAAGATGATTTGGTGGAGTATTGACTCCAGGAGTTGTTTACGTCTACCAAATTTAGTCAAGAGGTGAGTGACACCCTTGGAGCACGTAGTGCATCCTGAAGGGCACGTCACGCTAGGAAAACATAAAGAGGCAAGTGGCACCCTTGGAGCACGTTGTGCATCTTGAAGGGAATGTTGTGATTTTAACTGGCAAGTGAATAAACCTAGATGGACTTAAAATGAATGATGTGATAAGTAAGATTTAAAAACAATTTCATTAATAAAAATGCCACCCAGCCCAGAGAAATTAAAACCTAGGTCTAAGTAGCACATGTGGTCAAACAATAATAATAATAGTTAAACATGTAACAAGAAGGGGGGTAAGAAATTCAAATTAATTTATTAAAATCAAATTATAATGGAGGATTAAAATTTTAAAAAGGGAAATTGGTTGTTTTATCTACATATGCTAATTTAATTTTTAGTTAAAAAGAAAAGAGGGTAAATTGTTGTTTTATCTACACTTACTAAGTTAATTTTAATTAAAGAGGAAAAAGGGTAAATGGTTGTTTTATCTACACTTGCTAAAATGATTTTTAGTTAAAAAGGAAAAAGAGGGAAACTTAAAATAAATAGGAAACTTAAGGAAAAAGGGGAAACATAAAGAAAAGGGGAAACGTAAAGAAAAAATTGAATGTCTAACTTAGTAAGGAATCTTGCCTTGGGAACTTGTTATTTTTGAACTCAACAAGAAATTAAGTAAGGCGTAAGTCATTAAGATTTGTAAGGGAATATGGGGACACCAAGGAGCATTTTTAGGAATGCTTTTAGGTGGGTGAGGGAAATAGAAATAATTAAATAATTAATAAAATATTTTTCTAGTGCAACTAGGGGATCAAACGACATGTGTACGGGAGAGGTTTTTGCTAATTAATTAAATGAAAAAGGAATCTAATGAGAATTTGGGAAACTAATTACTTGAAAACTTGATAAAAAGGGTGGATGAGGAAGCATATCAAACGGATCTTTTTGGCGTAATGTTATGCTGCTGAATTTTTACCTTGACTGCACTTTCTCTTGTGGGAGTTGGGATACCCAGCTCGGGTAACGCGTGGTAGCTCGACCTTGCGAGGCGATCTGGGTGCTAACAGTTATCTGGTATTGTGTGTGTGGCCCCTTTGCGGCTTAAGGGGGTCGGGGGGAAGAAGAGTACCCCTATCATTGGATGGGAGGTACCGGTGAGGTCACATCGGTTGGAAAGCAGAAGTTGGACAGAGCACATGCAGGACAACAACTCGAAGCTTTCACATTTGGCTAAGGTAAGCCTGTTAAAGTTGTTCCTTGCAATGAAATTTAGTTTAGACATATTATTTTTATGTTCTTGGTTGAATATTTCATTGCCATGATCTTTCTTTCACCTGCCTTCCTTCGGTATTTGTAATCCCCTTTGCTCATTGGGTTTTGCATTGATTTCCCGTGGCGAACCCAACCTTTGATTGCATTGATTTCTCTGCGTTTGTTTTTATTGATTAAGATGAAGAAAATATGTGTTTTACTTTCTGTCCCTTATCCCTTTAGCTATTAGTCTGCACTTGAGCAGTCGGCCAGGAGCCAAATTGATGGTTGTCACTTTGGTGTTTAAAGACCTATAGATTCAAATGCCTTGCTTTCTTGTGCACAGATAATAAGTGAAGGATAAATTTCGCCCAGATACCTAGCCCCTACTTATATCTGTGTTTTTCTCTTACGATTAATCTCAAATACTTGTGTTTATGTGAATGAGTGTCCTTGCGTTTTTGGATTGATTCATTGCGGAATGATTTATCTTTGTGTTTCTGTGAATGAGTGTTTATGCATTTGATTGATTCATTGCGAAATGATTTATCTTTTCATTTCTGTGAATGAGTATTTCCATGTTTGATTGATTCATTGTTGAATGATTAGTCTTTGTGCCTTCTTTTGAACGAGTACCTCTGTGTTTTCATTTATTTTTCATTTTCTTGTTATTCATTATCTCTAAGTTTCCTTGGAGGCTTTACTCAGCCTTCACACCACAAGTTTTTGGGCGATTTACCCAGCCTTTACACAACATTCAACCACGATTGCTTGGAATTTTTACATAGCATCTGGGTTGGGATTTTCTTGTTCGTTAGTCACGGATCTTATTTTTTTTCACATCGATATTATACTCTGCATTTTTGGAATGCATTTTATACTTTGTGTTTTTTTTATAGTAATATTGTTGGTATCGATTTAAATTCTGGGGATTTTTAAATTCTTTTAAAAAAATGTTATTACACAGCGACCTCATATTTTCTCAACGATATCTTATTGCTACTCACTCAACGATATACATAATTATAGGACATCAAACTTAGAATTAAAAGACAACAAATATAATTAAAGGATAGTGAATGCTTCATGAGTGCGTGTGTACGACAGACTGCGGGTTACCATTGTATGACTGCATTTTCATCCTTTATGTTGTGCACATCAGCGATTTCATATATATCATGTAGACTGTGAATTTATCAGACTTATTAGACTGCGAATTTACCAGTTATTAGACTGCAAATTTGCATTTATTAGATTGCGAACCAGGGATGATTTTAAGGACGAAAATTTATTTTAAAATGTAGAAACCTTGGTGAATCTTACTAATCCTTCATATTCCAATTATAAATGATTGGCGATATTTTTGTAAAAATATTCAAATTTCTAAGTATTTTGTATTGTTTTTATAAAAGTTTGGTGATTTTTAAGGTAAAATAATTTTATCCTATAGAATTTGGGCGAATCATTTTTAAAATAATGAATCTAGCTTTTGGAAAAACCATGGAAAATTAGCCCATGAGAGAAATTTAGCCCCTAAAATCATCCATGCTGTGAACTTACCATTTATTAGTCAACGAATCATTGACATACAGAGAAAATGGTAGACAACAGTAATGGATAGAGATATGATAATGGATAGCGCTATAATATTGATAGACAACCTCTCAAGCTAGACAACCACGTATTGTTAGATAGTGATTCCCATAAATAAACATATGTGAAGGACAACGTTGGTACAGACAACGAATCAGTATACATATGTCTGGCAATGTTTTTTTGTGATTGATTTGATTATATTTTAATTGGTGAACTAACTCTACGTCTTCCTTTTATTAGATAGCAATTTCATTGTTATAATAGGGATCTCATAAATGAAATGGGTAACCTTAATAAATAGAATTCTATACACTATAGCTGAAATGGAGGCCTTTGTTGCTCAAATTCTACTCGATCTCAGAGTTTAAGAATAAATGTCACAGTGGAAATTCTAGGTTATTAAGTCAACCAAGTGAAAATCCATGCGAGAAATGCTCTTCTGCAAAAGCATATTGATGTATTATGTTTTCTACAAATAAAAATTTCTCTTACTTATCTCTACAGAAAATCAACATTAACCTAGGATCATACGTGACTTTTAGTTGCCGAACTCAATAGAGGAAGGTTTTATTTTCTCACTCTTTTGATTTGTATTTGGGTTCCATACCCCTTATCTTTATTAAACTACTGATAATTTTTTGAAAACTATAATGCAGTAAATGTATCTTGCTTTAATTAAAAGTTAAACCCAATCTCCACAATCACACACCAAAATTACTTTAGGCTCTTTCAGTTCAAAAATGCGGTAAGGGACAATCCATGACTGTTACACATATAACTCTTTTATTAGTAAAATCACTCTACTCATCCACACATTTAAATATAGGGAGTGAGAGTTGTAAATAAACACTTGTGTTATATAAACTTCTATGTTACAATTCTGATATATGTCAATTGTTTTCTATATCAGTCTTATGACTTTAACAAACAATAGATTTTTTTTTTTTATATAGCAATTGTTATTTATCAGTCTTATATATCAGTCCTTTAATCTTGTCACAATAGATTAATTGTTTTCCTTGCCATGGTAATAAATGAATTTCTTAATAGGTTAATTGCAATGGTAATAGCTTGATTAATTGCAAGGGTGATAGATTAATTGAGTAATTGCAATGGTAATAGTTCACTCTTTTGCACTTAGTCATAATGATTTAACAGCTAATGGTTTATGGTTTTTGTGTAACAGTTTAATGGCTTGCGCAAGATTAATGGTAGAGAGTTTAATAGTTTTTTTAGCTAAAACAATTAATAGCTTAACAATTAATTGGCTACTATGTGCCTTGTGCCTTAAGTCGAGCTATAAAGGATGGTTGGTCATAGTCGTTTCACCACACAGGTTGCCTTGTAGGAAACAAGAATCCTTCGGTCAGATGCACAATTTAATTTTGAGTGATGTCACCTTGCGTCTTGTCAAATTTTTTCTTGGGTGCATTGGTATAGTATTCTTGTATTCTAACAGTTAGTTTGGTACCCTAAAACATTGGATTTTCTTGGGTTATTGGTCTAGATAGGTTGTGTTGCGCTATGGTTACTTTCGCGCATATAACCTTGTGACGACATGATTCGTGATGAGGGGATCATTGTGTGCCCTGATGGATAGATGTGAATGATAACCTGGTCAGACTCTATGCTTTCCGATGTGGGTACTTGGTTCTATAACACCTCAATGCATTGGGTTTTGCATGTCATAGAGCCTTCTATTTACCGATCATCAAGGTTGTTGTGTCAGGATTGTGGGGTTTTCCTTTAACTTGTAGGCGTTGAATTTCTTGTGTCGGGCGGGTAGTAATTTTTATCATCCTGTTGATTATCGCATGTTTCATCCAGTTGCACGATGTGCTAGTGTGTTGAGTCATTGTTGTTTGTTGCCTGATCTATGTGCGTTGTGTTTGTCGTTAAGTGTGTTGTTTAACTATTGTCATTGTTTCCTTCCTGCTTCAAATCTTTTTTTCACTTCCTAGCGTCACTTGTATTTGTAACAATGGGGTTGTTACATATGGTATCAGAGCGGGTTCAACCCTGAGACTGTGGATCACCATGCTTTCCACTGCAGTAAACCCTTGAGTATTAACCTAGCACTAACTAAAAACTTTAGCGTGTCCTTGTGGTGATCTCTATTAGAGGACACCACAGAGGTTCGTAGTGTGGTGTCGTGGAAGGAGGTGCGATGCCTCCAGAAGTCCCCGCAAACTCAGAGTCTAAACCCCAAGGGGATGAACAAGTCCTTGGGCTGGATCCGATTGTTGTAATGGATGATGATGGTATGACAAGGTCCTTCCAGAAATTGTCAGAGGCCTTTATTCACCATCTGTACTGAGATGAGGCCAGGGAACCTGTACTGCTGAGGGTCCGCAGTGCACCCCAGCCAGTACCGTTATCTTTCACCGAGAAATCGAGAGGGATAAGTTCTCAAGTCCACGAGTGTCGCAGACGACTCAACCATCGAGGCATGGTTGGAGAATATGGCGATGTGCTTTGCACTTCGTGACTACCTCCAACATGAAGGTACACTTGGTGGTCTTTCAACTAAATGGGAGTTCTCTTCTATGGTGGAAAACGCTCCTACCGCATTTGAACATGGCATTCGAAGATGTGTCATGGGAATTGTTCAAGGAATGGTTGCAGAAGAGGACTAGAGAATTTGGATCAGTCGGACCCACTACCATGGGAGATTTAGGCAAGGCCCATCAGATTCATGCAGCGGTGAATAATTGCTAGGTAGAGCACCAGTCGACTATGCTTGAGACGTCAGGCACCATCGCTGACCAGACCCTTAGTATTTTGATAAGATCCTGGTGCTACAGAGAGTTTCATTTTTGGGGAAACGATAAAGAGAATTAAGGTAAAGGAAATCGAACAAGATGATTTTAGCCTTGTAGAAATGGTTTTGGGAGCCAAACAGAAGGTTGGTGGGAAGGTTATAGGTTGTATCCTTAACCTGGGAGAGTTTCTCACTAGGGCCAACCTATATGTCATGATCTTAAGATCTTATGACGTCGTGATCGGTATGGACTGGTTGGAATCGCATGAGGTGATACTCAACTGTAAGACGAAATGGTTGAGCTTGGTTGATGATGATGGACAAAGACAGGTGATTTAAGGTCGGAACCAGGGAGTTTCCCTGAGTTTCATCTCTTCCTTACAGCTACGGAAGAGCTTGTGCCAGGGATGTAAGATTTATGTGATCCTTGCGTTAAACGAGAAGGGAGTAGCAAAATGTTTAGAACACTTCAGTGGTAAGAGAGTTTGCGGATGTCTTCCCTGAGGAGTTACCTGGGATGCTTCCAGAAAGGGAATTGGAATTTACCATAGGCCCAAAACCAGGGACTGAACCAATAGCAAGAAATCCTTATCGAATGTCGACCCCGGAGTTATAGGAGTTGAAAATGCAACTGAAGGATTTGTTGGAACTGGGACTTATACGTCCCAGTGTGTCACCGTGGGGTGCACCTTTTATTTTCATTTGAAATAAGGATGGGTCATGGAGACTTTGCATTGACTGTCGTCAATGGAACAAGGCAACGATCAAGAATCAGTATCTGTTGCCAAGGATTGATGATCTATTTTATCAAATGAAGGGTGCGATGGTGTTTTCAAATATCGAATTGAGATCAGGGTATCACCAATTGTGGATCAAGGAGGACGACATCCCTAAGACCGCCTTTAAGACAAGTTTTGGACATTACGAGTTTATTGTTTTTCCATTTGGACTGACGAATGCCCCAGGGGTATTTATGAGTTTGATGGATGGGGTGTTCCGTGACTACTTGGACAAGTTCGTCCAAGTATTCATTGACGATATCTAGATTTACTCTCGGGTGATGGAGTAGCATGACAAACACTTGCGCTTGGTACTACAGTATTTGCGAGAGAAAAAATTGTATGCGAAATTGTCTAAATGCTCGTTTTATCAATCAAAGATTCACTACTTAGGGCATGTCATCTCCAGAGAAGGTATTGTCATGGATCCCACAAAGGTCAAGGATATTATGGAATGGCTTGCACCGACGAATGTCCCAAAAGTGTGTAGTTTCATGGGTTTAGTGGGATATTATCGACAGTTCGTCAAGGGTTTCTCAAAGATAGACAATCCGATTACAGAATTGCAAAAGAAGAACAAGAAGTTTGTTTGGACCAAGAAATGTGCGGAATCATTTCGGAGGATCAAGGAGTTGTTGACAACAACACTGATACTAAAGGTCCCTGACATGGACACAAACTTCTTGGTATGCACTAATGCATCCAAAGAAGGCTTAGGTGGAGCCTTGATGCAAGATGATCGAGTGATCGCTTACATCTCGAGAAAGTTGAGAAGGCATGAGGAGAACTATGTGACACACAATTTGGAGTTGTTAGCCATTGTTTATGCCTAGATATTTTGGAGACACTATCTTATTGGACGGAAATTGAACTAAAAATGGACCACTGTGGACTACAACACATATTTACGCAAAGACACTTGAACGCACGACAACGACGTTGGTAGGAATTTCTTAGCGAGTATGATTTCAAGATTTCTTACATAAAAGGGACAATGAACAAAGTGGCAGATGCGTTGATTCAAATACCACACATATTTTCGATGATTTCCTCTTCAGACGAATCTACGTGAAAATATTCTAACTTTACAACGCGATGATGACTGGTATAAAGAGGTCAAGTAATTTATCAGACAAAACACAATGATGCTACCAAAATATGAAGGATTTACTATGAAAAAAGACAGATCATTGATATTTAAAGGTCGAATTTACATACCACCCAATAACGGTTGAGAAGTTTGATCCTAAACGAGGCTCACAGAGAAGTTTGCATTGCTCACCTAGGAGTCACGAAGATGAGGGAAGACCTTAAACCCTTATTATTTTGGAAAGGAATGAAGGAAGACATAGTCAACTACATGACAAGATGTCTAGAATGTCAGTAGGTGAAGGTTGAACATAGAAATCCGACAGGATTACTACAACCACACTATTCCTGAATCGAAATGGGAGGGCATTTCGATGGATTTCACTGTTGGATTTCCACTGACGGCAAGGAGACACGACTCGATTTTTTTGGTAGTCGACACTATGACGAAGAGTGGTCATTTATTCCTGTGCGTATGATGTATCAGGCACTAGACATAGCTAGAGTTTACTTAGTGAGATTTTGAGGGCATGGCATGCCTAAAAGGATTATATCCAATAGAGGATTGGTGTTAACAGGACAATTTTGGACTAGTTTCCAAGAGGCCTTGAGAACCCAACTTAACTTTAGTACCGCGTATCACCCGAAGACAGATGGGAAGACTGAACGAACAAACCAAATCCTTGAGGACATGTTGCGTATGTACATTATGGACCAACAGAAGCGTTGGGAAGAGTTCTTTCCACTGGTAGAATTTGTGTATAACGACAGTTATCAAAGCACCATTAAGATGGCACCTTTCGAGTTTCTTTACGGGTAACCATGTCAGATGCCTTGAGTTGGGATCGGCTTGAGGATAGGGTCCTGGTGGGACCGGAAGTGATCCAAGAAATGGAAGATTAAATGAAAACTAATACAAAGGATCAAGGAAGCGCAGGATCGACAGAAGATTTATGTCGATGCGCATCATGTTGATCATATTTACGATGTGGTGATCGAGTATTCTTGTTGGTGAATCCACATAAGAGTTCTATTAAGTTTGGAAAGGGTGATAAACTATCTCCTAGGTTCGTGGGATCTTGTGAGATTTTGGAAAAGAGAAGGTCATGGCCTATTGACTAGCCTTGGCTGATCCTTGAGGTGTATGCATGATGTCTTTCACATCTCTATTTGAGACATTATGTTAGTGATCCTACACATGTTTTGACTTGAGTACCTTGCCGGTATCGGATGAGGGTGTGCTCATGGCTGAACCAATCCACATCCTGGACCATCACATTCGACAGCTACGGTGTCGAACAGTAGATCAGGTCAAGGTCCAGTGGTACAACTATAGTCCACACTCGGCGACCTCGGAGGACGCATATGATATGTGCCAGCAGTTTCCATTTTTGTTGATAGATAGACTTATGATACTATGACACACTTTATTTCGGCACTTATTTACTATGAAACTTTGGGATGAAGTTTAAAACAAGAAGGGGTGTATGTAACATTCTGCTCTTGTGTGCATTTAGCAAACTTATCCTTGAGGACACTTTCTCTCAAGTGATCCAAATTATTATACTATTGGTCATTCTATTATGATTATGATACATTATGGATTGATGATATGTTATTTTGTTGTATTCACATAGATAGGTGCTATTGACTGGGTTCTCTTGAGTGTGTAGGACTTTGGACATTGAGGATGCATAGGTATCAATGAAACCCCTTGGACTCCAAATCGAGTCAGAGAGAGGACTGTTGGGTTTGAATTTTATTGATGTGACACATGTACATATGATTAGATGTTATGATTATTGATTATTGTTGCTGATATGATTTGTTGATGGATACAAGCTGACGATAGCTTGATGACCAGACTCACATGTGGAGTAGAAGGGTCACGTAGGACAACCAGAGACTTGAGGGAGAGGTGTGGCAATAACCCTAACACAACCTACTAGCACTCACGTAGTGGCTCGAACTATAGGTTAACGATTACCTAGTTAGAGAACACCCACAATGTCATGAGGGAAGACTATGACAGTCACTCACGATGACTCTAAGGGGCGTGCAATAAGGCAAGGGCCTTATTCCTTAGAGGCCCTTAGTCTCCCACAAGATTACCTAGAGTAGTATTGACTCTAGGGGTTTTTGACATCTACCAAAGTCAGTCAAGAGGCGATTGGCACCCTTGGATCACGTAGAGCGTCCTGAAGGGAACATCACGCAAGGAAAACATAAAGAGGCGAGTGGCACCCTTGGAGCATGTAGTGCATCCTGAAGGGTACGTCGTAATTTTAACTAGTAAGTGAATAAACATAAACGACCTTAAAATGAATGATGTGATAAGTAAGATTTAAAAACAATTTCCCTAACAAAAATGTCGCCCAGCCTAGAGAATTTAAAACCTAGTTCTAAGTAGCACATGTGGTAAAAAACAATAATAATAATTAAACATGTAACAAGAAGGGGGGTAAGAAATTCAAATTAATTTATTAAAATCAAATTATAATGGAGGATTAAAATTTTAAAAAGGGGAAATAATCGTTTTATCTACATATGCTAATTTAATTTTTAGTTAAAAAGAAAAGAGGGTAAATGGTTTTTTTATCTACACTTGCTAAACTAATTTTAATTAAAGAGGAAAAAGGGTAAATGGTTGTTTTATCTACACTTGCTAAATTGATTTTTAGTTAAAAAGGGAAAAGAGGGAAACATAAAGAAAAGGGGAAACATAAATAAAAGGGGAAACGTAAAGAAAAAGATGAATGTCTAACTTAGTAAGGAATCTTGCGTTGGGAACTTGCTATTTTTGAACTCAACAAGAAATTAAGTAAGGCATAAGTCATTAAGATTTGTAAGGGAATATGGGGACACCAAGGAGCATTTTTAGGAATGCTTTTAGGTGGGTGAGGGAAATAGGAATAATTAAATAATTAATAAAATTATTTTTCTAGTGCAACTAGGGGATCGGGCAACATGTGTACGGGGGAGGATTTTCCTAATTAAATAAAATGAAAAAGGAATTTAATGAGAATTTGGGAAACTAATTAATTGAAAACTCTATAAAAAGGATGGAGGAGGAGGCGTATGAAACATATCTTTTTGGCGTAACGTTACACTGCTGAATTTTTACCTTGGCTGAACATTCTCTTGTGGGGTTGGGATACCTAGCTCGGGTAACAAGTGGTAGCTTGACCTTAAGAGGCGAAATGGGTGCTAGAAGTTCTCTAGTATTGTGTGTGTGGCCCCTTTGCGGCTCGGGGTGCTTACGGGGAAGAATATTATCCCTAGCATTGGCTGGGAAGTACTGGTGAGGTCAATTCGGTTGGCAAGTGGAAGCTGGATGGAGTGTGTGTGGGACAATGACTCGGAGCTTTCGCATTTGGCTAAGGTACGTCTGTTAAAGTTGTTACTTGCAATGAAATTTAGTTTACACATGTTATATTTCTTTGCTTGGTTGAATATTTCATTGCCATGAGATTTCTTGCACCTGCCTTCCTTCGGTATTTGTAATCCACTTTGCTCATTGTATTCTGCATTGATTTCCTATGGCAAACCAAACCTCTGATTACATTGACTTCTTTGTGTTTGTTTTTATAGATTAAGATGAAGAAAATATGTGTTTTACTTTCTGTCCCTTATCCCTTTAGTTATTAGTCTACGCCTGAGTAGTCGACCAGGAGCTGAATTGATGGTCGTCACTCCGGTGTTTAAATACCTATATATTCAAATGCCCTACTTTCCTATGCATGGATAATAAGTGAAGGATAAATTTCACCCAGCTACCTAGCCCCTACTTATCTCTATGTTTTTCTCTTACAATTAATCTCAAATCCTTATGTTTATGTGAATGGAGTCCTTGTGTTTTGGATTGATTCATTGCGGAATGACTTATCTTTGCGTTTATGTGAATGAGATTTATGTGTTTGATTGATTCATTGTGGAATGGTTTATCTTTGTGTTTATGTGAATGAGTATTTTTGCGTTTGATTGATTCATTGTTGAATGATTAGTATTTGCGCCTTCTTGTGAATGAATACCTCTACGTTTTGATTTTTTCTGTGTTTTCTTGTGATTGATTATCTCTGAGTTTCCTTGGAGTTTTTACTCAATCTTCACACCGAAAATTTTTGGGCAATTTACCCAGCCTTTACACAGCATTCAACCACGATTGCTTAGCATTTTTACACATCATCCGGGTTGGGATTTTCTTGTTCCTTAGTCACAGATCTTATTGTTTTTCACAGTTATATTATACTCTGCATTTTTGGAATGCAGTTTATACTCTTCTTTTTTTTTATAGCAATATTGTTGGTATCGATTTAAATTATGGGGTTTTTTTAATTCTTTTAAAAAAAATGTTATTACACAACGACCTCATATTTTCTCGGCGATATCTTATTGCTACTCACTCAGGGATATATATAATTATAGGACAACAAAATTAGAATTAAAAGACAACAAATATATTTAAAGGACAATGAATGCTTCATGACTACATGTGTATGACACACAAAGGGTTAGCATTGTATGACTGTGTTTTCATCCTTTATGTTGTGCACGTCAGTGATTTCATATATATCATGTAGACTGTGAATTTATCAGACTTATTAGACTGTGAATTTACTAGTTATTAGACTGCGAATTTACATTTATTAGACTATGAATTTACCATTTATTAGACAACGAATCATTGATGGACAGAGAATATGGTAGACAACATTAATGGATAGCGATATGATAATGGATAGCGCTACAATATTGATAGAAAGCCTCTCAAGCTAGACAACCATGTATTGCTAGATAGCGATTCCCATTAATATACATATGTGAAGGACGACTTTGGTACAGACAGTGAATCGATATACATATGTTTGGAAGTGTTTTTTTGTGATTGATTTGATTATATTTTAATTGGTGAACTAACTCTACGTTTTCCTTTTATTAGACAACAATTTCATTTTTATAATAGCGATCTCAGAAATGGAATGGGTAACTGTAATAAATAGCATTCTATAAACTATAGCTGAAATGGAGGCCTTTGTTGTTCAAATTCTGCTCGATCTTAGAGTTTAAGAATAAATTTCATGGTGGAAATTCTGGGTTATTAAGTCAACCAGGTGAAAGTCCATGCGAGAAATGATCTTCTGCAAAAGCATATTGATGTATTATGTTTTCTACAAATAAAATTTATTTTACTTATCTCAACAGAAAATCGACATTAACCTAGGATCATACGCGACTTTTAGTTGCCGAACTCAGTAGAGGAAGGTTTTATTTTCTCACTCTTTTGATTTATATTTGGGTTCCATACGCCTTACCTTTATTAAACTACTGATAATTTTTTGAAAACTATAATGCAGTAAATTTGTCTTGCTTTAATTAAAAGTTAAACCCAATCTCCACAATCACACACCAAAATTACTTTAGGATATTTCAATTCAAAAATACATTAAGGGACAAGACACAATTGTTACACATATAAATCTTTTATTAGTAAAATCACTCTACTCATCCACACATTTAAATCTAGGGAGTGAGAGTTGTAAATAAACACTTTTGTTATATAAACTTCTATGTTACAATTCTGACATATGTCAATTGTTTTCTATATCAGTCTTATGAGTTTAGAAAACAATAGATTAATTGTTTTTATATAGCAATTTTTATTTATCAATCTTATATATCAATCATTTAACCTTGTCACAATAGATTAATTGTTTTCCTTGCCATGGTAATAAACGAATTGGTTAATAGGTTAATTGCAATGGTAATAGCTTGATTAATTGCAAGGGTGATAGATTAATTGAGTAATTGAAATGGTAATAGTTCACTCTTTTGCACTTAGTCATAATGATTTAACAACTAATGGTTTATGGTTTTTGTGTAATAGTTTAATGGCTTGTGCAAGATTAATGGTTGAGGGTTTAATAGTTTTTTTAGCTAAAACAATTAATAGCTTAACAGTTAATTGGGTAGTATGTGCCTTATGCCTTAAGTCGAGTTGTAAAGGGTGGTTGGTCATAGTCATTTCACCACACAGGTTGTCTTGTAGGAAACAAGAATCCTTCGGTCAGTTGTGCAATTTACAGTTGCACGATGTGCTAGTGTGTTGAGTCATTGTTGTTTGTTTCCTGATCTGCGTGTGTTGTGTTCGTCACCAAGTGTGTTGTTTAACTGTTGTCATTGTTTCCTTCTTGCTTCAAAAAAAATCACTTACTAGTGTCTCTTGTAGTCGTAATGACGAGATCGTTACAATACTTTAGACTTAATCCCTCAGATTGGATCATACAATTAGCCATTTCTTTTAATGTGCATTTATTTCTCTCAGCAACACCATTTTGTTGTGGTGTATATGGAACAATGTGTTGCATTTGGATGCCCTATGTAGTGTAGTAACTTGTAAAATTATTGTTAACATATTCACCTCCATTATTTTTTGTTAACTTTTGAATTTGATGTCTAGATTTATTTTCTACAAGGGCCTCGTAGGTCAAAAACTTCACTCTTAAGTTTTAAGAAGTAAACCCAAGTACGTCTGGAAAAGTTATCAATGAAATTGAAGAAATACTTGCACCCATAAAAAGAAGGAGAAGAAAGTGGACCACACAAATCACTCTGAACAAGTTGCAAAGGGCCTGAGGCGTGCCAAGAGGCACGTTTGTCAAAAATGTCTCGATGATGTTTGTCGAAAACACAACCAGAACAAACACCATCTTTGCATGAAATATGAGGAAGACCAGTCACCATCTGTTGATTACATAGTTTTTGTAATGAGCGATAGTTTAGATGACCAAACCGCTCATGCCAAAGTTTGCTCAAGTCATCGCTATGAGCAACAAAAAATGATGAAAAAGGTGATGACCCAAAGTTGTCAAACTTGTACAACCTGGTAATATCATCGGCAATTTCGATTGCAAGAACATGCTTAGGATATTTTAGATCCTTAATTACAACTTGGTGAGGTGAAAAAACTATGGTTTTACCTTCACTTGAATGAGTGATTTGAAATATTGATAGAAGGTTACAAGAAATACTTGGAACACATAATACATCATTGAAATGACCATTATCTACTTGAATTATTCCAGATCCTACAACACTAAGATATATCATCACCAACAAATATTTTCTTGGTGTTACATTCATTTAGAGTATAAAATATGTCTTTATCCTTATCCATATGATAAGATGCTTCAGAATAAATAAGCCACTCATGAGAAGCAGAAGTATAAGTTGTATTGAAGGAGAAACCAGAAGCAGAAAGTGCATGTCCATAAGAAGAAAAAGAAGAAGTAGAATCAATACTGATATTGTGCTTATTCATCGTTACTTCTAAAGTTGTCATCTTCTTGAAACATTTGGACTCATCATGACCATATTTATCACAAAAGTTGCAATGTATGTTTGTCTTCTTATTTTTATATTTTCCTCCTTTGTCACCATTAGGAGTTGAAGATGTATGAGCAGGTTTGGGACCCTTATGTTGCTTGTTGTCGTAGTGAGGATGTTTCATCTTGGAATTATTGGGTTTATCTTTTTGTTGGGAAACTAAGGCTTTGTTGGAGGTGCCTGCAGTGTTGATCACTCCAAGTTGTACATGATTATCTTCCTCTCTAATCAAAGCAACACAAAAGGAATCAAGAGTGGGTTTTTTATAATTTATTCCTAGATCCTCTCTTGTGGCATAAAATTTAGATACAAACACAAAATATGCACTACCTATCTTAGAGAGAATAAAATAGATGCAACGCTCTTCCTCCATGTTTATCTCACATTCTTCACATAAAATTATGAGTGTTTTAAACTTAGATAGATATCTCCAATGTAAGAAAAATCACTTGGATTTAAAGTTAGTACTTGATTTATAATTGTTTTTCTCGAATAGTATTGAGTTTACCAAACACAGTTTCAATATTTTCCCAAGCTTCATTAGGGTCATCAATTTCTTTAAGGTGGAACCTTAAATCAAGAGAGATGGGCATTCCAATTAGTCCACATGATTTGTCACTCCTATTAACCCATTTTACTTTCTTATCAGCATCAGTGGGTTATTTTTTCTTCCCCAAGGTAATTTGGTACAAGCCTTTACTTCTTAATAAATCTTCCATATGAGATTTCCATTGGAAGTAGTTGGTGCTAGTAAGCAAAATATTATTGGAAGAATCCATATTAAATATGTAGATAATATGGATTTAAAAACTTAAAATGATGATATGGATGGAAAGATCTCGAAAAATTATGCAGTTTAAAAAAAACGACACTAAATACGGACTTCGGATGTGAAAGTTATGTCATTTTAAAAAAAGGCATAAATGGTGACAAAAGGACCACGTGGTGGTGTAAGTTTCTTTATGAAGTGACCCACTTTTATAAAGAGAAGTGGGGATCACTTTTACAATGGCGTTACTTTATAAAATAAAAATTGCATGCAAAATAAATAACTCTAAAATAAAATATTAAAGCTACTTAAAGTGATTCACTTTTATACTTGAAGTGAAATACTCTTTTCACACAAGAAAAAATATTTGCTTCTCGATGACAACAAGGGTTAGCTCTTGGTTAGCTTACCCAGAAGATGCACATTTTCCTATCTGTTTCTGATTTTTCGAGATCGCATAGGGCACAGGGAAAAGAGCATATGCAAATCTAAAAGAGTAGAAACCTGGAAACAAATAATATAAAACCTAAAATAATACTTCACAAAAATTTTAAAAATGTGTATTCAGGATTTATACCTTCGGATCTGACTGAAATGACTGTATCTTGAGAAAACAAAAACCTTTTCAAGTGAAATGAAAAATTTTCCTCACTGAAACGAGTGCTCCAAATGCAATGGAACAATCCTCCCAGCCCAAAAATGTATGGAAATGAAAGAAAATGGAGATGAGGAAACTCAGCTTCACGATCTCGATCTACAACAGGAGTGGGCCTTCAAACAGGTTATGATACCATGTTCGACAACACATGTATTCCAACAAAGGACGAACGGGTTCAATAACCACTCACACAACCACATCAAAGATCAACACACCAATGTTTTGATGTGGCAAAACCCCTACGGGGAAACATCCACGGCCCTAGCCAACGCGACCACTTGGAGCAATTTATTAATGCAAAAGAAAAAGATTACAGAGATATTTTACAAGAGAGTTTTTCACAATCGATCATCAGAAAATGACCCTCCATGCTCTTTAAATAGATATCATGGACCAATTGAGTGTTAAGCCACGGATCAATGGTCGTTAATATCGAGGAGAATATGAACCGCCAGATCACTCTATGTCGGGAACATATCGTGACCGTCAGATTTCCTAACGACAAATGCATACTAATGCATACTAAAGAAAAACACTAAGAAACACACTTTTACCTAACGACACATTATACCAAGTAGATCTTAACTAACTCCTAAGTGTCTAAATATCCTAACATGCAATTATAGTTTCAATTTTATAATTATAGTTTCAACCATATTGAAATTTTTAATTTATAAAAATAAACATGATGATGATAACCATATTATAACAAACATAAACAACATCTAAAATACACATTTATATTCGCTAGCTAACACCATCTAATTATATATACCTATAGCACATATAAATGTCATTAATTATCTAGAACATATCTTATAATTTAATAGGGCATCATCATTGTGATCACATCTAACAAAAGAAAAACATTTTCTAACATCATCATCACACACATCTAATAAGCATATTTTAACATACACATATATCAAACACATTTAACACTAAACATATCTAACATGACCTAAAAATATACACATCAATATCAACATATAAATTAATTAAGTATATCATCATGATAACCAGGAAAAATGAGCATATAATGAACAATGTTATTGCATACACATCTATCAAGAACATTTAACATCCAAATCTAACATGACCTAACAATATACACATCAACATCAACATATAAATTAAGTACATCATCAACATGATCAATAGAAAAAAAAACACCATATATATATATATATATATATATATCATGGACAAGTCAAATAAATGTTATAACATATCTGGTCTAGCCGATGGCATAATATGGATATCTACAATAGTAGTGGAGGACTGGTCTGTAGTGGAAGATGATGGATGATGAATAGGTCCTTCCTTCTCATCTAGGTGAGGTGAAAGAGGAGGATGAGGAATATGTGTTTCCTACTCATGATCTGGGTGAGGTGAAGAAGGAGGAGAAGGATGTGGATAAGGATGATCATGGAAACCCTCATCAATCAATGGGGTACTAGACGAATGGGTCGTACTGGAAGAAGAGTTGTGCCTATCATCGGGAGCCCTCCTCACTGCTAGTATCATGGTAGCTTCAACGATATGATGCATAAGAGGCATCAAATCACATGACATATTACTCCAAATCTCTAAGAGCATAGGATCTTCCATGATGTCTAGCATCAGGGCAGGGCAGACTCCCACCTCAGACAAAATTGCAGAGAGTCGGTCACACAACTCCAACATAAATCTTGTATCAAGCTTACAACGCATGTCATCAGGTATATGTACCCAAGGACCCTGACCCATTGAAACGTCAAGAATCATCTTCTCATCGTCATCTGTTGGGGGAGGAGGCACGTCCCCAATGAAAGTGTCAATATCTACAAAATATATTGTACATAACAATAATTACACAATAAATTCATTAAACAATTTAATAAAACAAGTTAAAGAACATGTTAGAATTAATTTTATTCAAATTAAGTAAGACGATAAAATGAAACTATATTAATTTAAACAAAACAAAAATATTACCTCTATCATCTCGTGTGAAGAGGATGTTTGGACAACCTCATCAATCCAAACCCATGTAAGGACACAACACCATGAAGAACATGTGATTCTTCACACTACCTAGCATCCCTAGTGTGTTTGGCGCAATCCTGACCGGAAACTCCCACTGGCCCCTCTTGGGCATCATCTCCCCCCACATGTGCATCCGCACATGAGTCATCAGCCTAGCAGGCTGACAGATAAAATTTGGCCTAGTCTCTGGAAACCTCTCAAAAAATAATCAAAACAGCTCTGAGGCAAATGGGAAGTTCGACCTCCCATGTATCATAGCCCAACATTTGTCGAGTGCTATACAAAATTGCCACAAACAAATGGCATACCATCTGACACACCGTGGAATTGTACCAATAAATCAACATAATACAAAAGAGGGAAGCTAATATGCTTCCCAAAACTGGTAAAGTGGGATATGGTAGTCATTAAGAGTGAGAGGCACCTAACCTCCTCTGTACTGAAAGAGGCAATTTTTAGTTGTCCACGGGACACCTAAACATTAGTTGGCGATAGTACCTCAACCCCAATATATCATTGAGAGTACATGAGCTGACTCTCAGCGGAAGCACCTACTAGGACATCTAGGAACTGGGGAAAATCCTCCCCTCTCCTGGATATCCCAATGATAAAGTAAGTATCCTCCTCAGTGGGATGGTACCACTGATCCAAACCCACATGAAAAATCTTGTTGATGGACATACCATTAATGGATCAGATGCACCAACAACCCAGAGTGCCCCTTAAGGGATGTAGCTTCCTCATGGTACTTAAGGAAGCCTACATCCCTCAAGAGAACATGAGTCGTTGCAGTAATAGGGCAAGGGTACAAATCCCTCTCCCTCTCCCTCGCCTTCCATTCCCGTATAACATTGTGCAGGTCCACCCTCTTCTCCTATTGTTGTTGTTGCTCTCTTCGCTCACATATTTGCATGAATAACATATAAAATACATCAACCTCACTCATACATAAAACATAAAAAAAAAACTATTGAATGGTAAATTTATCTATAAATATGGAAAAATAACTTCCTTCAAAAAATAAGATAATTGCATTAACGATGCACCCAAAAAATAGTCACGCACCGTCGGCGGTGTGCATATAGATATTGTGAGCATCATGATCAGTGCGTCAGTGTAAACTAACGCGCCAAATAAAATATTTTCTTTGTGTTATGCGGCGTGTTGGAAAATGGTACCGCACCGGGGCACTACACTATAAAACCTACGCCCCAGTGCGTTACATTTATCCTATGCACCGTTTGAACCAAAAAATAAATTCAAATATTAACGCACGTAAAAAGTTATTTAAAAATTATCAAAAAATAGTAGTGTGTATACGTTCACTACACTCACTAGTGCGTGTAACTAACATAGACGCACCGTCACATAAATTTTTCCAAATTTTCGAGTAGGAAACGTTTTACGGTGCGTTCTGGTCGTTACTATCGCACTATGTACGGTGCCACCAAAACATTTATTGGTTGCACCGAAACACAATGTTACATTTCTCTGCAGTGCATTTGGTAAACATGAACGCCCCAGTGCACATGTTTACCAATGAACTACGTAAAAATGTATCTGATAAGGGCGGTGCACCATGTACTTTAATGACCTAGTGTGTTATCTGTATTTTGACGCACTGCCCCACCAGTTATATGATTTTATTCGGTGCGTCGTTAAATGGATGCACCGATGCATTTATGTTTACCAACACACCTTCGATAAAGGTAACAAGGTACGTGGTGCGCCCTGTAAATTTACAAGTCACACCATAGGTGGTGCGAGTCGAGAGCCTCAAATGCACCGCACAGTTTTTTTTTTTTTTTTTTTACACTTAAAATTTCACTCAATTATAAATTTTAATCTTGTGAAAACTTAAGTTATGAAGAAACAAGGACATTCCCTAGAAATTTTTCCGTCGTGGAGGCATGGTTGCGAAATACTCAAAATAACTAAATTTTCCCATCGTTTGGAAAAATTTGAAATTCACGCACCGAGCAATAGACAAAAGGAATGAAACCAAGTAAAGCACCAATGGAAGGGCACTTCAGATAGGAAAAGGTTGCATCGGTTCTTTTGAGCTCTACAACACTGAAAATGGTAAAAATTGTTTTTACTAACAGTAATTTTTTTTAATAAAACCCTGTTTCGGTGCGCCCGATAAACAATCGCATTGGACCATACATGTTTAATAAGCACACTGGTTATATTTAAAAAAAAAATAGCTCTATCATGGTGCATGTGTTTTTTGGCACGCATGCGCACCGTTGCGTATACTACTACATAGCGCACCACCGTACATTTTTTGAAAAACTACAATAGTGAGAAATTTTTTGTTTAAACATGACACAGTGTAGTATAATA
Source organism: Picea sitchensis (assembly GCA_010110895.2). Lineage (NCBI taxonomy): Eukaryota > Viridiplantae > Streptophyta > Pinopsida > Pinales > Pinaceae > Picea > Picea sitchensis. Next base: position 69,448 of record SNQJ01S0007310.1, on the reverse strand, counting down.
ATAGATGCCCCAGTGTGATTGGTTTTATATAGCACACCAATGAAATTTGGAAATTAAACCTAACACGGTGCTCCATATTGGAGCATTGGAACACACTGGTGCGCATGATACAATGGAGTGCACCAGAATATATTTTTTGACTCAATCCTACATTGGTGCGTAAATGTTTTTTATTTAACCATATAACATTGCGCTCTACTAATAGTGCACTTGTGATTCCAGCTTTAAGTTGTGCACTATATATTTTTAAAAGAACGTTATTATGGTACGTCATTATTTCCCCGTGCATCATTATTTCCCGGTGCATCCTTATTTCCGTAGCAAAACAGATAATATTTTTCTTTATTCGAAATAAACCTGCTACGGTTCACTAGTTTTGAGGGAACCAATGTGCCTGTTGTAGAAAACTCACTGGTGTGTTATATACTTATAAAAGAACCGGCGTAAAAGAATCCTCTAAAACCTCCACCCGCTCACCTCCGCTAGTATCATCCACTATAAACGTATTTTTGGGATATTTTTATAGAGGAGTCCGCAAAAACCTCCACTGGAGGGTCTTGTCCTCATAGTGTTAGATTTTCCTCTTCACGCTGATGTTTTTTTTGAAGTAAAACACATGTGATGGTGTCCTCAGGAGTGAAATAGAAAAATTGGAAATCCTTCAAATAATCTATACTTACTAGTATAAGATATTTCATGGTGGATTCTTTGATAGCTTCAAAGGATAAATTTCCTTCTTAATTCCATTTTAAATCTACATCTTTCTTAAGCAACTTGGATATTGTCTAAGTTATTTTAGAAAAAAATGTTATAAATATTTTGATAAAGTTGATTTTGACGAAAAATTATTGAAGCGCTTTTTGATTTCAAGGTAAAGGGATTGCTTTAATACCTTCAATCCTTTCTAGATCAACCTTTACCCCATATTTTGAGGCTAAGTGTCCAAGGATATTTCCTTCAAGAACACCAAGTATACACTTCTTTTTGTTCAACGATATTACATACTTACAACATCTCTCAAACACTTTCTTTAGATTTCCAATGTGAGAGTTTATTTATTTTTAAAATGAGGTAAGATCATCTTGATATATCTCAATTATCTTTCCCATAAGATCTCTAAATTCATAACCATATCTCTTTGAAAAGTGGCACCTACATTGAGTAAGCTAAAATCCATTTGTAAGTATTCAAATTTTCCCCAAGTTGTGATAAAAGCAATCTTATGTCTATCATCTTCGTTTACCCACACTTGATTATAACCTAAAAATCCATCCAAAAATAACATCATTTTCAATGTTGTAGTTCTTTGCAATAAATGATTTATTTTAGGCAATGGATAATCATCATTTTCATACAATACATTTAAATTCCTAAAATCAACACAGGGTCTAATCTCATATGTTTTCTTTCTTAGCACTGCAAGGTTGAATACCTTGTAGGTGCAATTATCTTAGCTTCAAGCAACTTTTTCAACTTTGTCTAAATAAGGGGACTCAACGTTGGATTTTTATGTCTCAAATTTTGTCAAAAAGGTTTGGCATCCTCATTCAAGGGTATAGTATGTTGAATTATGTCACCCTTATAAGATTTTGATTCATTGTATGACCAAGTGAAAACATATTTGTACTCTCTGATCAAATCCTCATTCTCTTTTCTTTCTTCACTTGAAATTCCTTTACAAATTTTCACAATCTTATGACTGTCTGGAGATCCAATGTTGATTTCCATGTACTCATTAGGCTTAACCATTTATTTATTTTCCTTGTACATGTCATGTCTATAAAACATCCTTTCCAAAGGAACTAGGCCAAAAGGAATCTTATTATCTCTCAATTTCTCTTGATATTCAATTCCTCTCCAAGCAATCTCATTCTCAACAAACTCTTGAAGATTGTTTATGAATATTATAATTTGGGCATCAACATCAAAAAATTTCCAATGCTCAACATTTTCAGAAATGGAAGATCTAAAAATGATCTCTAACTTCCCACCTTCCAATAAATGCTTCCACGGTTGGAGAGTTGAAGTGGCTACAACTAAAGAATCGATTTTCTCATTAAACATTCTAGGTTCTTCTTATAAGGATAATGCATAAAATGATTCCATGATGTCCCCCACAACATTCTTATACCTTTTCAATTTATCATTCTTGTATGGAAATTGATTCTTTACTTCTAGGATCACTAAATCAGATTCACCTTGGATTTTCAAAATTTTAATTCCCATATCCTTAGCCATATTTAATCCAAGCAAGAGAGTTGCACACTCAGCTACATTGTTTGTTGCTTCAATTTCTAAGAAACAATAATCACACAAAGTGTCACCTTCAAGGGATGTAAACACAATCCATGTACTAACCCCCGTTCTAAACTCAAATCTATCAAAGTTCATTTTCCAAGCAATATTAACATTTTCTCAGGGAGCTACTTTAGTTTCTAACATTGTATAAGATCCTAATTCTTATTCAAATCAAAACAATTCATTCATAGGATCTTGGGGGTATTCTGCATAACACCTCCTCATTTTATCATGGCGCAAAATCATAAATATATTCTCATAAGTAGGAATGGTAACATAAGAAAGGTCCATTTGAATACTAGCTCCTATATTGATGGCCCATTTAGGAGATAAGAGCATTCCCCAGACATTTGAAACATCTATAAAAACTACATCCATTATCAAGGAGGTTTAGGATAAATAACCAATCTTATGTGGAGATGTTTGATGAGGACACATATTTTAACTTCTTTATATTCTATAACACATATATTCCTATAAGGTCTTGTGGTCTTCAATCCCAACTGATTCATAACTATAAGGGACCTCACATTGGTTGAGGCTCTAGGATCCAACATATAGTTATATAATAACAAGTCACCCACTACTAAAGATATGAAAAAGTGTTGGTGACTTGGATTTCCCTTCTTTATTGACTCCTGGTTTGGAGAATAATAGGGGCATATTAATTATCATTTACAACTTGTATTGATTGACTTGTCACTTCAAGCCCCAAAAATTCCTTAATCGGATTTCTTACGGAAGGAATCTTTTCCAATTAAACAATGGGAATGGGTACCTTGGAATTACCCATCCAGTTTGTTACATCAAGCTTTAACTCAAAAGGATTACTTGTTGAAATATCACTTTGAGGTGCCTCCAATATTGGTCTTATAGGTTTATTATGTTTCTTGAGAATATTCAATGGACCTTGTTGATCTCTTTGAGGAGGGTCACCTTTTATTCTTTGATAGTTCATTCCTTTAAACCTATTAGCATACATCCTTTATATTTCCTCTTGAGATGGATTTCCATCAAAAATAATTTGATTGCTCTTTTTTCCTCTGTGGACTTGTCCTTAATTTGTTCCATTTTATCTTGGGACAAGGGGAATTTTGTTCCTTTCCTCAAATATGTTTTTGCAAGAGTCAAAATAATCTTCCTCATCTTGAGATCTGACCTTCTCTGTATACTTTGCACAATTGTTTTCTTCATGGAAACTATCATAAGCTCAATAATAGTGAGGGGAATCATGGTCAGACATATTGGTTGGTTCCAATGTTGTGGGAGATCTATGATTTGGAGGAAGGCCTTGATACTCATTCTTAGGAGAAAAAAAATTATGTTGTTGATTTATTTCCACTTGAATAAGCATATTATATAAGGAAATTGTAGTTTGAGATAAATTCATCTCTAAACCCTTCATTCCTTCAAGAGTGGTGGTGAAAGGGTCGGGGGATTGCTCAGTAGTATTAATCATTTTTGGCTTGGAATTATCTTTGACTAGAAGAGGGGATAGGAGATCTAGCATCCTCGATAAAACCCAATTATCATCTATACTCTTGGATTCATTTTAGCATCCATTAAATCAATTGGTGTGGATTCATTGAGAAAGAAACTCAATTGGCCATGGAAGGAGTTCAAATAGTACAATAGGATAGTGGTTGGAGTAGGAAAATGAAATTGAAGGATGTATTGAATTTTTTTATCAAACCTAAGATTAAATTCATCCATATATCATTTTCATTCCTATTCATATTAATCAAAGCATTTAAAATAAATCTAGTATCTCTTTTTTCCAACAATTTACCAAACAAGCATCTTTACAAGCATTAAGAGAGTTAATATTGTTATCACACAAGATTGTACCCTAGTGTAATGCCTTCATAAGGTACAAAATGAGTGAAAAATTAGAAGTGTTACCATTGTTAGTGAGTATAAATTTACAAACTCAAAACATCTTGTTTTGTTGTTGTTGAGTCTTTTAGTCGTGTCTTGGTCTCTTAAAGATCATGTGTCAAGGTCCTAGGGTTAGTGTTCCATGAGATATTTTCTTGGGTTCACTCATTTATGAGTCAAGTTTGGGGTTTTTATTGGGTCATTTCTAAGTGAATTAGAGCATCATCTCAAGTCATAAGTGAAGTGGTTAGTCTTGTCCAAGGTCAAGTCAGTTTTGTCACATTGTTATCTCATAGTCCTTTGTCAACATTTGAAAAGGGTGAGTCTTAAGTTGTTACATTATGTCTTTAAAGAGTCACGGGAGCATGATATCACATTTACTAAAGGTTTCTTAGGTTTTCCAATCCAAATTGTACATTTTAAGGACTTGTAACCAATTAGTTTAAATTCACTGCAAAACCACCTAGCTTTTCATAGCGACTAACTGTTAATGTCAAATCACTTCATAAATACCCTATCTCCATAACGGTTAGGCAATCATGGGATTAAGGTCATGGGATTCAGTGTTGTCCTTGTCAATCAGGGTTTTTTGGTCATGTGTTATTTCCTTTTAAAAATCATCAAAGCTCTGGTTCATTGTGAAACTATAGCTCGCTATGAAATTTCATGTTCGCTACAAAAGTTCATCTTGCTGCCAAATTCTAAAAGCCTTGCATAATCCTTGGATGTCATTGAAGCTTAATTTTTTTCTACATATTTCTCAGTTACTCTAACCCCATATGCCATCAAAACTTTGTTATCTTTATCTGCTACTAAATTCTTGTCCACTACGAAAACTCCATCTTACTGCGAAATTTATTGTTGCTAAAGCCTTGTCTCTTATTTCCTGTATGTTGCTTAATATTTGCTACCCCCTACGCCCACCATCATCATATTACTCTCCAAAAATAGCCATGGATCATAACAAGAAAAAGAATAAAATATACAAGGGAATGATATAGTGAGGTTTGAACCCCAGGGTCTGTAATTGTTGGATTCAAATCCCATTTTCATAGAATATTTTAAAGCAATGGGATTCCTCACCTTATATGAAAATCTACAGGGAGGTCACATGGAGGTAGCCAAACAATTTTCCTTTAATTTTGATGGAGTCAAAACAAGAGTTGGATCAATGGAATTTCAGGTCACCAAGTAGACAATTGCAACAACTACATAAATTCCCCTACAAGGTGACAGGTGGTTCAAGGGGATGGGTTTGGATTCTTCATACTGTAATGTCTATTTTAGGTCAGAATTTTAGAACTAAAAATTTTCAAAAGGGGTGCCACTAAGCCATATGTTAGAACACCATGACCATCTTTTGAGAGTAATCCATAGATATTTCACTTGTGAGGGGTGATTCAAAAAGGTGTACATGTGCCATATCAAACTACTCATGCATTTCACAGGTAATAAAGTTATAAATATTCCATATTATATTTGTAGAATCTTGGGGAAGATGGCTGACAAAGTACAAGCAAAATCTAGGCAATTTGAGCCTAGTCTTTTTCATTTTAGTCTTATCAAATTTTTAGTCCTTCGGGAGCTTAAGAAAACAAATAGGGAATGGATTTTATTTTTGTCTACATCAGGATTTTGAGCAAAAAACACTAGTTCCCCACCATCAAAGGGAAGTACCCCTTCCACAAGTGCTAACGTAGCTTCTAGCAGTTTGAAAAGGAAAAGAGGAAATGATAAAGAACAATAGCCTATTGTGATTGAAACCCCTGAGACTACAACCAAAATTTCTCTCAATAAAGGATCCAAGAAAAAGGGTAAAGATCCACTACAAGGTATAAATAAAACCACAAACATTGAAGAAACCCTTGACAGTAAGAGAAGAAAAAAGAAAGGCAAAAAGATAAAAATATTTTTTCACTCCTGAAGCAATAGAAATGGAAAAACCCAAGAGACCCCTCACCGGGTCAGAAAAAAAGAAACTAATCCCTACAAATGAGACATATCCTTGTCATGAAGTTGAGGATATTTTGGAATTCCAACCTCCAGCAGGTAAAAATTTATGTTTAGTGTTGGCATTATTGTTCATTGTTTTATTGGCAGCATACAAGTGTATAAACAGAGCATTTTGAACAGAGAATTTGTTAGCATTTTGGAGGATTTTGTTGGTATTATTGTTCATTGTTTTATTGGCAGCATACAAATGTTTAAACAAAGAATTTTGAACATAGCATTTGTTAGCATTATGGAGTTTGTCGGCATTGTCATTGATGGGAAACTAAGAAAAACTATAACTAAACAGTCTTAGTTATCACCACAAATGGCACATACATATGTGTTGAAGATAAAAACTATAACTAAGCAGTCTTACCACAAATGGTGCATACATATATGTTGAAGATTTGGAAAGGCACAGAGGGAATGGCACATTTTTCAGAATAGCATTCCATCACTGAGAGGGAATGGCGCAGTTTTCGGAATGGCATTCCATCGCTGAGAGGGAATGGCATAGATTTTGGTCTTATGAATTAATCAAAATACTTAAGTAAATAACCTTGACGGTCATAATTCAACAACTATAAGCAAGGCTCTAAAGGCTCAAGTCATAGTTCTAACGATTATAAATCAACAATGTGGATTATTCAAGAAATATAATTGGAGGGCAGTTGTGCATTCTTTTCTCTTGACCTATCATGATCGAACATGAAGTAATTTATCAGTTACAGCCAGTTACAGAAGTTGAAACTAATTCTTAAAGGAGATTCAAACTATTTTTTATTATATAGCACTCTTGCTATGAAGCATATGCAAGAGAGGAGAGACATTGGAGTGCGAGATGTAACTCTCAAATAGTAAGGAGGAAATGTATGGTATCTCTGTGATTGAAAATGAATAGAACAAAATATACACAGTTATGATGAAAGCTGAGAATATTGAGGCAGAGATGAAAATATGACATTTGTGCAGAGTAGATTATGACATTGAAGGCAAATCAAACTGAGAGGAAGTTCATAGGTATGTAATGAATAGATAAGTTTCAAAGGTGTTGTCTCTAAAATTTCAAAGTTCTTTACGTATAAATATGTCAATGAAATTCATAGATTGAGTTACAGAATTTGTGACAGAGTCTACAAAAGAATAATTGAATTACAAACTAGATTTTGACAGAGATAATTTTTCAGAGATTGAGTTGCAGGCTTAAATTATTCAGAGTATAAACAGAGATTGTATTAAATTTATTATGACATTGACTGGTTCTTATGATTACTTTGATTGAGATTGAGATTGCTTAAATTACAGAGGTTGGTGTCCTAAATTTCAAGGGTGGAAGGGAGGAGCTAGGGAGACTGAGTCCCATTGCAAGTTGAAGCTTGCATTCAAGTAGTAGGAGTTGTCCTTCAGTTGGTGCTGAAAAAATGGAGGTTGCAACCTCATCTGAGTAGTTTCTCAGATAAAATATAATGTAAAGAGAAGTTGGTTCTTGCCTTACATTTAAAAGAAGAAGAGGTTTTTCCCTTTATGAGTTTCCTCATGAAATTACTGTGTCATTGTCTATTTGATATGTCTAATTGTTTATTCTTACATACTTGCTAAGATAAGTTATTCATAAGTAAAGAGGCAGATTGTGTTAAAATAATTAAAATCAATAAATTTTGTTACTAGCTGATTCACCAAGAGGCAGATTGTGTTAAAATAATTAAAATCAATAAATTTTGTTACTAGTCGATCTGACTTCCCCCCCCCCCCCCCTCTCAGATAGTCTGACTAGTCCAACATTTAGTCCAGAAGTACTTGACAAAGAAAAAATTGGTAGACCTGTGACCAGATCATCAACAAGGAGACAAGTTCATGATGAAGAGACTAGATCTAAGATGCATGTCCAGTGTGTTGTTGAAGAAGTTGTTGAAGATCAATCTTCTTCAGAAGAAGATAACATGACAGTTAAAATACTAAGGAAACAGTTGAAATAAGATCAGGCTATGAATGTACAACTGAGGGAAGAAAACAGACAAATGAAAAGAAAGATAGCAGAACACTTGGACTTGTGTGAAGAAGCCTTGGAAAACAGCAAGAGGATGGTCAATAGATCTATTCCCCTACACAAACAAGTAAAAAACCTATACAGATAGAATATAACATTGAAGGCAAAGGATAGATCGAGGAAGGAATAAATTGCAAATAGGAATCTGGATTTGTTGCCTCAAGTGGCAGTAGAATGATTGGGTAATATTCAATAGATACATCATGTTTTGGTTTTTGATGTCAACTCAATGTTTTGGAGATGTTAGATCAATCCTGGAGTAGTTTTACAGCATCAGAAAGCAGGAACAGAGATTTCACAGCAACTTTACCAGTTTTGTTGCGAAACTACTGAAATAAAGATTGCACAACAAATTTCTTGGTTGTTGTGAAATCACACAGTCATACCATGTGAAAGCATATTCAGCTGCCAAATATGATGAGTTTTCCATGTCATCATCAGGATCGAAAAATAAACCATTTTTCCACTAAATATATGTAATAGAAATATGTTATAGTTGTATAAGTTAGTCGAGAAATCAAACCCTAAATTATAGGAGTATGTGGCAAATTAGTTAGTAATCCGTTTCATCAGTTGTAACTCCTTGAATGTAAAACCATAGATATTTTGAATCTATTAAGTTTGAAGGTAATGTAATGCTATATATTGCAATGAAAAAAAAATTAGAAGGGTTTGAGAGTTGAGTAAGAAAGAGATTGTTGGTCTTGTAACATTTTTCTGATATTAATGAAAGGTTTTGCAGATAGAAATATTTGAGCCATTTCCTCAGATATTCTTGTGTTCAACTATTGTAGTCGGTTTTCTTAGTGTATGATTTTATTTCTTTGTTTATCATTAAATGTATTCTTTTTCATTTGAATGAGAAATCGTTGATGCATAATTCATTTTAGTGTGGTCTATATCTATCTTGTTTCAGATATCCAATTTTCATTCTGATAAGTTTATGCATAATTCATCTTAGTTGGATTTTCGGTGTGGCTTTGAGTGTTTCCTCTTTCATTTGTCCATGCTTTAAATATTGTAAGTCTAGTAATAGTTGACTGTATGGCCTTTGAGATTCATTGTTTTTCAACCAAGTTCTGAAAACCTGGAAATGATATCCCTTATGACTCCATGCCCAATGGTATTTTCTTCATCCCTACCAATCACATCTTAAAAACCCTATCTTTATTTACAGATCTGGTCATTGTACTAAGTACATGAGCTATATTTGAGTTATCATTAGACAACAAATTCATTGAGAGAGCCATCTCTGATTGGAAAGGCCAGTTTCCGACCTAAAGTTGGTTTTTGGTTACCTATGGGTTCTCCTTATACATCCAAGGAAAATTATAGAGTGATAACAACCACTATCACCTAGGTGACAACTTTCCTCATTTTAATGAATGATGGATCAAACAAAATGGAGGCTTCCCTAGTGGTATATAGAGTTCCTAAGGAAAGACATAATCAAGTATAAGGTCCAGAGATGATTTTAGGGGCTAAATTTCGCTCATGGGCTGATTTTCCATGGTTTTTCCCCAAAAAAGATTCGCTATTCTAAAAATGATTCACCCAAATTCTATAGGATAAAATTATTTTAACTTTAAAATCGCTAAAATTTTATACAAACTATATAAAATCCTTAGAAATTTTAATATTTTTACAAAAATATTGCCAAAGATTTATAGTTGGCATATGAAGGATTAGTAAGATTCGCCAAGGTTTCTACATTTTAAAATAAATTTCCATCCTTAAAATCATCCCTGATAAGGTCTCCTATATAACTACCCAATTTACCACCAATAAGATATGAGAGACAAGTATGGATTGGATGGTTGACATGGATTGGCTGGTTACTTCATGGTAAATTCCATATTTGAGTTTAATGTGATTTAAGGCTTCTAGGGGATTTTTCAAGTAATAATCTTTTGCAAAATAATCCCAAAACACTACAAATATGAAAATTACCAATGGGTATTACAAAAATTGTGTAAAAATTGAAATTTTATAGCAGTAAACAGGTTATACTAGAAATACACTTTAGCCCTTTGAAGATGATGCAAGCTAGTGGAAATTAGGGCTAAAACAATGGATAGAATTAGGGTTTTATTTACTTGTGAAGTATAAAAATTAACATGCATATAACCACCAATAAATACAAGAATATATCTGTAAATATGAAGAAATATGAAGTAACAAGGCCAATTCATTCAATAAATATGATTTTTAGGTCAATTACATGAACAAAAATAAAAATTAAAAAGTCTAAGGTTGACTAGATGGGAGAAGACTAGTGCCTACTATTTTTTAGGGAATATGGGTCAACTAAGGACTCCTTTGAGCATATGTAAGTATATCTACGGTGATATCTAGGTTTTTCCATTACAAACCCTAGAAGATCCACTTAGTTCATTACAAACTTCAAGGAAGTTATTGAAGGAAGATACTCTACTAGTAATGTTCCAAGAGTTATGAAGAAGAGACTTTTTGAAGAAAGACACCAATAGAGTGCACCACCACCACTACAGAAGTAAAAATACACTTAAAATCATCTATAAACAAAATCCAATGGATCAAGTGAGACCACTTATTCAAGAAATCAATCACCCAATATGTTTTATCTTTCAAACCATTCAAATCATAATGACCAATGGTAAGGTCTTCTCAACTGTATGGACATATCTTAGCACGAGATGAAGTTAAACCATTAGAAAAACCACTAGAAAAACAATATAACCAAGAGAATGTGTTATGATCTGGTTTCAAAACATGGATCAAGTTAGCATATATATCCTTGGTCAAATTTAGAGTTGCTTCATCCAACAATTAACTTACTCATGTCATAGACCACATAAATATTAAAGCTACAATGAAGTGACCTAGGCAATAAGAAAAATATATACCCAATGGGATAGAAAGATGCTCAGTTTCCAAATCCAGACAGTGAATTTAATGATGTAGATAATCTTCATCAAATAAATTCATTCAACCATAAACCAATGACCAAATTACCAACAATGTTATGAAATATCTAGAATGTGCATTAGCTAAATCTTCAATTAGAATTCATAGTAATAATATTCTATGATTGCCACACATAAACTACAAAACCATCAACCAAATACTGATGTTTCTAAATTGAAATGATATATTGCATATAAATGATACCTGGACCATCAATGTTAAAGAAAACATTAGTTGTAGGATATATAAAATGCAATCAAGTCTCGGGAAAGTTGTGGAATAGTACAATGATCAAGTCTAGGGGAGTTCATTGGGATGTATTTAGAGTTTGTGTATCAACGACAAGTCATCAAAGCAATGAAATATAAAACAAATTGCTCAAAAGAAGGCCACTTAACCCTAACTCACTTGGTGGAAACTCTACATTATTTATACTCGGCAAAGGAGGCTCTTAGAAGCAAACATATTGGACAAGGTCCTTGGCCTCCTTTGAAGTCGTTTGATTGCAGGGTGTATACTAGATTGATTCTACCTCAAAATGTTTGCAAATGATGGAGGTTACACTAGGGCTGCATACAAACTTAAATCTGTAGTAATGGATAGTAAGGTAACCCTTTAAACAACAATCAAGAAGATGCAATGTCCAATAGGATTAGGAGGTTGTTAGGCTCCTTTAGGTGTTGATTTTCTATCTAGTATGTAGTAGAAATGATCCATCCAAACGTTATGGAGGAGTGTGGAATGATGAATTATGAACCCTTGAATTCAATATATCAGATATGGAACAACAAGAGAGATGAAAAATGATGGCTAGACAAAACTATTTTCAATAATCATTATGGAAGAACAATAAAATTAGATCATATATGAATCAAGGATGCATTGTTTGTTTCCTAGGGCTTGATCTTGTAGGTAAAATAGGCAAAGGAACAAATAGATTCAAACCCTCATCAAATATAGCAACAAATATGTTCAAAGGATGAATAGGATAGAATTAATTTAATGATATATGTATCTATGAAGATCAAATCAATATAGATTGAAAATGATACATGATAAACCCAAGATTGGAAAATAAAATTCAAAAAAAAAGTAATAGGGAGGAAAGGAATTTTTTTTTTGTTTTTTGGGTGGTTGAAGACAATGATAGATTGGTGCCTTTGGAGGGATATGGGGTCCCTATTCCATATCAAGGTGAATTCCAAGGCTTACGATGAGACAATGTTGATGGCACCCAGAGGATTGCCCCTCAATCATTGCCTATAGTTAGAAGGTTCCCTTAAGAGTTGAGTGGGAGGATTGGTCCATGAAGAAGCCTCTCTAAGTAATAGCAACATGAACTCAAAGGTTGGCGAAGTAAAAAGGATAGATTCTTATGACTTCATACCTTAATGAAAAGAACAAATTTGCAATGATTGAAGGGGGGAGGTTAGAAAATATTACATTGAGAACCCTTACAAGTGGAGCATTTCTCCCTTCTTTTTCCTTGTAGTATCCTTTTTCTTCAAGAAAATATGAAAATTTCTTATCTAAAACCTTGAAAAATATCTAAACATTCACTTAGAAAAAGTATATATAGCCAAAAAATATTCAAGCAAGTTTTATCATTAATATCCAACCATTTGAAATGGAGGAGGACTTATCCTTTACAAGTCAGAATCCTCCTCAAATACAATACAATACAATGTGATAGCTCAATACCATGAGTTAAAAACCATTGTCCCAGTCAAAACCATGACCAAGTACAAAAAATGACATAACAAATCCCACAAAATGATCCAAGAGTGAAACAACCCTCTATAATGGTCCAAATACAATGATAATAACTACATGTTTGGGATAAAAGGAGAGTGAATAAGGTGTGCCCCTAAAAAAAAACTCCAATGTCCCATCAAAGAATGCATGGATGAGTCACATATGGTCCTATGTCCTCAAATGTCTCCTAACCAACTCCCTCAAACCAAGGAGTGGTCAAAAAATGAAATAACGACCTCAAAGGGATGGCATCTCCTCTCACACATGTGAGTTGTCCAAGTTAATAAGTCAACATAAAACACACATGTGGGATCCTCTAGATGAGCATTCCTTAATTAATCATCAATAAACAATGTCGCATCATCATAAGGTCCAAATAACCACCTGTAACCACCTCCATAATTTGTAACATACCCCACCAATGCATTAAATACTCCCACGTGTGGTCCAATGAGAGATAAATAATGCATGAGTGTATGTAATGTCCAAATGAGCAAGGAGAATGAATTTTAGTGGTTCATGTGGCATGTGTGATGACATGGCATCCCTGTCATGGCTCGATGCACTATCACAGACCCAAATGCAGTGACACATATCCCAATGCGATGTAACACAGATCCCAAGATAAATGGAACATATCACAATGTCTGTAGATATGATCATATATGAGTACACAGATCCCAATGCATCATAAAAAATCTCAAGGCATAGTACACATATCCTAATGCACATGAATACCCATTTGAAGTGATGGGTCTATCCTCTTAACAAGTCATTAAATGGTAGCACCTATTGACATCTCTTAACACAGTGTAACAAATAGGGGTTAGTTTTAATATTTTCCTAAGTCTTACCAAGGGGGACAATATTAACCCTTTTACATACTCCAAGTCCTAGGAAAACCCATATTTCCTAAGTACCTAGGTGAAACATAGGTAAAAATGAATAATAATGATGAAAGGGAAAGGGAAAGAAATTCATTTTTTGACCTTCAAAGCATTAGACATGCATAGGTCTTTTTCTTCATTTATTCATTCATCTAGATTTCATGAGCTAGGATTTTTTATAATATAGCCTTCGATAGGGAGCTTAGCATTGAGTTAGCTTTCCTCGACATTGTTTCTTACTATCCCTTTATTCATTTTTCTTTAAGTGTTTAGTTTATTGAACAAGTATGTTTTTCTTTAGATATTCAAAGAAAATCTAGAGACTAGGGAAATTGACCTCATAGAGAGGTGACATTGTTCAAGTTTTTATTTTGGCTTTATCGATTCAGGATTTATCATTTTGACCTTTGAGAAATCATATATGATTAGGATAGAATACTTTTATATGGATGGAATGGATGACATGGGGGAGGTTTCCTCATATTAAAATTGAGTGTACTAACTATATTTTAATATGAGGATCAATACAAATTTTAATACATTTTTCTGCAAAGTAATTTAAATATTTATGTCAACATATTTTGCATATGAATCCCTTAAAACATAATTGATTTCTATAGTAAAGTTAAAAATTGGTAGTATCATATTTAAATGCGAGCAGATCTAATGAGTATAACTGAATAATTGATCAATTTATGAACAGAGATACATTATCATGGAATGTGAACAAGTACAAAATTTCATTACAAATCAGAATCGATTTGTGGGCAGAGAATCTTATTTAAATTGAGATCAATTATAGTAAATTATTGTGAACTAATCCACCTTAGTCACAATAATTTACATTACAGTTGGGTAATGAAAAATAAAACCTATCACGCTAAGTCTTAAATTTTTAAGAGTTCCACGTGACAATACAATATCAATGTGAATAACGATCTGACTAACCAATATGATAATATCGTAATTGATTCACACTCAAGAATAATTTACATATTACAACTATAAGGAATGATAATCATGAGAAATGCATGAGCAATGATAACATATGATCAATGTAATGTTCATTTAAACAATGTATTACATTCAACATTGTTTAATTAAGATTGAACATAAATTTCACCACAACACCATATACAAAACTTAATCAATAGAATTTGAATTGCATAAACCCACCATTATTAATTTACAACACAATTTTTGAATGAAAGATATAATATTAATAATCCATCTATAATCTCAAGGATTCTCGTCACCAGAAGTAGTCGATAAGCCTAATGGATATGCGCCAAGATCTAAATGTCGCGAAGAGTTTTCGAATTGCTACAATCTTCATCGTGCTTGTCGAAATTTGAAGGGACTCACCAATTGCCTCCCAGCCAACACAACAAGTGTTTTTCTTCCCCT
The DNA here is from genome assembly GCA_010110895.2 of Picea sitchensis. Lineage (NCBI taxonomy): Eukaryota > Viridiplantae > Streptophyta > Pinopsida > Pinales > Pinaceae > Picea > Picea sitchensis. Next base: position 54,238 of record SNQJ01S0007310.1, on the reverse strand, counting down.
ATGTCCCTGAGCCACAAAGGGGCTATACAAAACCAGCCACGGAACTAGATATGAAGTGCCCACTCATAAGTGAGAGGATCCCAACTCTTAACATACTTCGTTGTCCGACTCAAAATAGAAACGTTCAAATTCTACAGTCATTACAATGGTCGTCCAACAATAGGGTAGAATGTGATCCCCCTCTTGAACCAATACCTTTCTTTTATAACCCCTCCTCAGTCCTCATGAAATTATCAATAAAAAATATAAATTATTTCCTTCATCCATTTTCCTACTTTCCTAAAATTACTCTTGGATGTTTATTAGCTTTTACTCAAGATTCCCCTGCTTTTCTGGACTCCTAGTTTTCCTCCTAGATGTTTCCTAGTTTTTCTTGTCTCTTAGATTTTCTCTTTTTTTTTCTGGTATTTTAGATTTTCCCCTAGATGTTTCCTTGCTTTTATTGTCTTTTAGATTTTATCCTAGATGTTTCCCTTATACAATTGTTTCTCTTGAATTCAATAATTGCTATTTATTTATTCACTTATTTAATAGCATGCATCTCTTTTATTTTCCTTCCAAGTTGTTTGTTTTTCTTTAAAATTTATATTTTTGATTGAGTTCTATATCTATTTTACCCATAAATTCTTAGAATAAATCAATTTCTCCCTAAACATCTAACCCTTCCAATAAATTTGATTTTCAATTTTTCTAGCAAGACTATCATTTACTTTATCACCTTACCCTTATATTAACTTACATTTTTCACTTCATACTAGAATTTTAATTCAAAAAATGAGCTAAGGGTGCCATGAGCACCATGCCCTTTAGGAAGTACTGATGTACTCCAAGGTTTCCATGCATTATTCCTTTCAAGCGCTTTTGACCTTGATCATTGGGAATATGGCACAACTCATGGAAATCTTATTACTCTTGTAGTTTACCCTATTATGAGACTATTGGACACTGAGGAATATATTCTCTTCCTTATTCTGCACCCCTCAATATACCTCGTGAGTGACTAAGACCCAGTCTACCCTCACAACATCATGCAACCCACTAAGCAAGAGTGTCCCTCACTCTTCAACTTCTTCCACGACAAGAGTGCTAGTGAGTGGAATCGGGGATGTTGTTCCACCCCTCTCTTTTATGTTGGTATGGTTTTGTATATCCCTACTACTTATTTTATGAGTTGGATCAGAAAGCATGATCCTTGTGCATGCATCCATTAAATTTTTTTATCGGAGATGTCCATAATAAATTTTTAATCATTTTTTCAAAAAATCAACTCATTTACTCCCTGAATCAATCCAAAGTCCCAGGGTCTTGTTGACAATGCCTGAGTCAATCATTCATTGAGCTTCTTGTACACTCAGGAACTCATTAGTAATATCTTCTCAATTCATAATCATCCACAAATTTTATTCAACGAGATATAATGCATGAATAATCAAATTCACATTTTTATATTTTCATAAATTTATAATAAATCTAGCATCCAACAAATTATTAAATAACTGGTTCGTGTAACATCCCGCTCTGGCGCACTGACAAAACTTATTCTTTGGGGACACTTGCTCGCAAGTGATCTGGATTTTTATGATGATGAACCATGATGATGATGCGTCATGATTGATGACAGGATGTTTTACTATTGCTATATCCAGATGCTATTGACTCGGTTTCATTGAGTGTGCAGGGTTTCGCACCTTGAGGATGCAGAGGCATCGGTGGAACTCCCTTGAACTCCGGATTGAGTCAGGGAGTGGGCCATTTGAGTTGTTTTTCATTTACGGTGATATTGTGTGGTTTTG
>SNQJ01S0007310.1:9540-21325 GCA_010110895.2 Picea sitchensis | reverse complement strand
TTTGGCCTTAACTGAATTTTGCTTGGATAGAAAGGTGTGGCCTTGTTATCTCTTCATAGCCGTGGAATTGTATTACCCTTTTGCTGGTTGAATTTGTCAAAACGTCAATCCTTGGCTAGCTAACCTGCAGACAACAAAATTTGTATAGAGGTGACGTCATACCTTGTTAAATCTCTTGCTTGGACCTTAATGTTTTGACTTTGTCACCCTCCTTTGATTGGCATTGAGTTATTAATTACATTTGTAAGCCTATTTGCTAAAACGTTCCACTCTTTGTCATCATTTTGACCTATTGATTTAAGTTGACGTCATACCTACTGCAGAAATAATATAGGTGACGCAGCATTCTTATGTATATGAGCTGATTTGACATTGCATTAATGATATAATACAAAGTCTGATTGTAAACATTGAATGCTTTTTAGCTCTTATGCTTTGTTGATGAAGTGATATAAATTATTTGACATTTTTAGCCATCATTGACTTCGTCAATAATAGCATTGATCAATTGCTCATATATGTATTGGAAGATAGTCATTAACTTTATGAAGTACTAACCCACTGCAAGCATATCCTAGTTTTCTTTGTTTTGTCTCGCAAACAGGATCATCATCAGTGGATTTCTCTCCTTGACTATCTCTTTTGGGCAGCAATCTGTGAAAGGGAACTTCTTTGACTTGGTCTATTACCCTTCAGCCTTTCATTAACCCTGATTGCCTAGGGACGTCTCCCTTGGACTAGCCCTCCTAAATAGAAAGAGCCCCCCATCGAGGTGACAGTGGGTGGGGAAGCTCCTGTTACGCCGGTTTCAAGCCCTGACTCAATCTCTTCAGACATTTCCTACAAACCGTGCGATAACAGGGACCATTTTTTTTCAAATGTGGAAAGTGTCAAATACCCTTCACCTATCAATCATGAATACCCAACAAGTTTTGAATTAGCTTAAGTATTCTAGTTATTCATCATGAAATGCTAACATAAATGGCTTATGTTTTAAACAAAAGAGAAGAAAAGAAAATATACTAAAAGAATGAAATTGCTTATGTCCATATTCTCACTGCATATCCCTATGTGTTAGCTTCATCCAACATTTTATGAAATATAAAATAGAGCTCATATGCCCGAGATATGTCAATTTCCTTAATCATCTTTATACTATTTCCCCATACTTATCCATTTTCCTTAATCTTTTCCTTACTCTCCACACTTCATACTTAATCATTTTCCTTCCTCCCCTTAATCCATACTTAGCCATTTTCCCCTCTTTCTACTCTACTCCCCTTCCTCTCTACTCTCCATAATCATTTTTTCACTACTCTCCATACTCATATACTTAGTCATTTTCATGAATTCATATGTGAGAGCCCTTCCCTCATATTCACCTTCTACTCCTAACCCCACAATGCACATTTCCACAATATTCAATTTGCACTTCCCACTTTTGCATTACCAAATTGCACCCTTCATGACTTAGTCATTTTACTGAGTTTTACACTTAGTTTTTACTGAGTCTTATACTTAGTTTATTTTTTACTTTTGAATGCAGATGAAGGAGACCATACCCTCATTTCCCCCTTCCACTCCTAACCCTGCAACCACATTTCCACAATACTCAATTCACACTTCCCACTTTGACATTACCCAAATTGCACCCTCATGACTTAGTCATTTTACCGATTTTTACACTTAGTTTTTACTAAGTTTTATATATAGTTTATGTATTTGTACTTTCCAATTTTATTATTTCATGAAATTTTTCATTATATTCCTAATTTTTATCCCTTTCCCTCTTATTTAGCATATTGGGACATGAGGCAATGACGTGGACCTACTATATTGGAACATGTGGCAGTGTCGTGCAACTACCATATTGTGACACATAGCAGTGAAGTGGAATCCTTGGGTGACACATGGTAGTGACATGGACCTACCATATTGGGACACATGGAAATGAAGTGTACCTACCCCTGGGTGACACTTGGATGATATTTATTGGACACAAAGATGATTTGGCGACGAGGTAGAAACCAAAAGCTATATTATGCACAAGCTACGCAAGGTTCCATAGTTCTCTCTATTTCATACACAAATAATATGGGGATGAATATTTATTATAAAAAAGATATGAGAAATATTCCCCAATGCATGTGGGATAAATGGGGAGGACTAACAAATCAAGATCTCAAAATTCACATGGATAAATCAGCAGTGGTCGAGTCTCTATCTTCCATAGGCCATAACGTTTGATCCCGATGTCTGAATTGAGAAAACAATATCTCATTGGAAAACTAAAGATGAAAAGAACACTTTGGAGTCAATTTTCATGGCTCAAATCATGACTATCATGACCTAAAAATTAAATTACAACCGAGACTATTTTCTATTTTGGCGACAAGTTATTTTTGGAAATGTTTTTATTGAAAGAAATTATTGAGCTTCTAAAGTGGGTCTTAGTTGATGGTATGGATATAGAAATTCAAATTTACAAAGGGAAAAATAAAACTGCAGCTAAAAATCAGTTTCAAGAGGATGAAGAGAATCATATTCAAAGGATTGGCAGTCATGATTGTTTGCAGCGGTGGAGAGTTCACAAGAAACAAGTTTTTCCTTTCCAAGGTTTTGTAATTATCCTACTTAACTTTCTTCCTCATATTTCTTTCTTCTTGATTATTTCCATCAAGTTTCCCATGTATGTTTGGAAACATGAATATTTGAGTCTAATCATCTCTTTGTTTAAATTCTCCCATTCATTTCTCACGATGTTTCATTTCCAAAGGAGCAAAATCCTTCCTTGTAAAAAGGAAAATGCAGTTTAATTCAGTTTATCTAATTGTCATTGAGATCTTGCTGAGGTTCTTTCATCCCTCTTGTTTCAAACATTTTTAATATTATTATGTTTGGGATATTATTATTAATTTATCCCACAAAGTACTATTTGGGCATTACATTAGTGATTTTTCATACTTTGAGTCTAAAGCATGAGATTTCAAATGCGTGTTTGTCAAAATCATTTTTGGGTTTAAATGAGATCATCATATTAAGTTCTAAGATGTCTTATCCTTTCTACTTTTCTTTCATATTGCAAAGTCATAGCTGATTATGGATTCATATTATTTAAAAGAAAAGAAAAATATTTGTTGAAAGAAAACTCAAAACCCTGTAGATTACAATCTCTGCAGACATATTTATTTATTCTTCTTGAATGAGATGATGTGCTTGATGAGTACATCTATATATAATATTTTGAACATTTGTATATAATATCTTGTACATCTATATATATATGAGTTGTGTGGAATATTTGTTGGGGTTTTCTATTGCATACATCTAAAATTAGAAGAAGAATATTTCATAGGTTAAAAAAGAGGATTTCCACTTCTATAAAAATGTAGGAGCATTTATCCTCATGATGTTATATTAAAGATCTTAAAACAATCTTTTAGATCAATATTTTTGGAAACCATATTGGGGAACTATTTGTTTTCAAAAAATATGATACTTTTTTGGATCAGATATTATTGGAAAACTAGAAGTTGTCTGGTTGAAGTTTTGAAAAAATCTTTGGAAGATTGATTTAAGATGAATTGGGTTCTTGAAAACCTAATTCAAGAAACATCGGTTGATCGTGAATATATGTTATTAGAGTTCCAAACACAATTAATCTATGCCAACTTCTATAAAACTAAAGAACCATCCAAGATTTGAGAGGATAATCTCCTTGGTGACTCCATCATTAAAAATCCATATTTTGAAGAAATATTCCTTGGAGATTCGACTAAAAAGATTCCAGAATTACAAGAATATATATATGATGACTCCATAGAAGGGTTCCTTGCATGTTGTGATGATATTTTTCCTTCCCCACCAAACCCAACAAAATTTGTTCAAGTTACAGTAAAGGGAGAAGGTACCCAAAGAAAGAAATAGTTGCATACATGTCCCCTCAATTTGCAAAGAGAGGTTCATCCCATACCAAATATTTTTATGGACAAGTTTCCCATGTTCTTCATAAATACTTCAGAGGATGGAGAGAAATATTTGGCTAAGTTTGAATATTCTTGTGATATTTATAATGTGGTTGAAGATGATGTTGCATGTCGACTGTTTATCTTAACTCTAAAAGGAAATGCTAGTCAATGGTTTTATTCATTTATTCTTGGAACCATCACTAGGTGGGACATATTAGTAGGATTTTGTTAATAAATATTTCCCAAGAAAAGAGACATTCTCTCTTTTCTTGAAGTTGGTTGAAATCCAAATGAGTGAGGAAGAGATAGTCAAATATTTCACTTTCAAACTTATGAAATTCCTTCATAAGATCCCTCAAGAAATGTTCCCAAATGATCAAAAAAATATCATTTTTAGCTATTATGAAAATGTTTTTCCCGTGAATCTAATATTTTTATTGAAGCAAGAAGGAAACTGCAACTAGAAAGAGTTTATGCAGTAAGCTTAAGTCATTGAAGAAAATATCCATGAAAGTGGCATTGATCTCTTAAACTTTCCAATGTTGTTTCAAAACAATCAAGAAAAGGATTTAGAGGAGAAATCCTATCAAAGATGTGAAAATCTATTTACATCAGATTATGTTCTTAATATTGAAAATGGGAACCCTATTGTTTCAATTCAAAAAGAATAGAGTATGCCACATGCCCCATGGGAGGGAAATTGTAACCTTTCATATACTCAATATGAGAGTAACATTGACAATGAGTTTAAGGATGGATTTCAAGAACCTCCACTAGATGTACATGAATATCTCATTCAATTTGGTCATGGTGAAAATGTTGGAGTAGGTTCTCAATGGTCACAACCGGTTTATACAAAGCCTAAAGAGGAATGTCATCAAGGGATCAACAAAAGTGATGATAAAATTTATCACTTCACATTAAAACATAAAGATATTAATTTATCATATGGAGAAAAGATTAATGAAGAAGAGATCTTCAAAGCATCAAAAGAAGAAGTCCATTTGCAACAAGAGGTTCCATGGGTGGTATATTTTATTTTTGAAGACAATGAGATTGTTGGTGAACAAAAAAGACTGTAACACCACTTTTTCAGTTAACAAACGTCGCGGAAATATAACACCCACTCTGGATTATAAAACAACATGCATTTAAGCAAATGAAACACATTTAACTCAGAGTAAATCATATAAATTATTTCTATCATAATTTTAAGAATGGCATTAACCATAATTCATCTGCACAACAGAATACATGATAAAATATAAGCATCACAGGCATGCAAAACATAACATTTAACATAAGCTGATACTTATCTTGAAACTGAGGTAATTCCACCAACCAGCTTCAGGCCTTCCATGAACCTCCTAGCCTTAGACTGCACTACTCATTAGCTCAGCAGTTGGTCACCCTCGAGCTAGGACTAAGCTCCACCACAAGGCAAGGAATCCTAGGCTAGGCTGAGGTTACAAGGAAAACACATAGTCACGAGGAAGAAATTCTCTCCCAGGAACCACTCATGCTCACTGCCCACAGACTCTCCTTCCCCACATGCCTGTTCCACCCCAGGAGTATGCACCTTCTCTATCACCTAGACAGACCTTCGACTGCTAACCTCCCTTGCCTTGGGTTACTGGACCAGAAGTCTCCAAGCTCTGTGGTAGCTATAGGGTTCCTTCTAGGAGTTCTCTGCTTCCTCTATGCACTCTCTCACCTGGAGAGAGTCGCTCACAGGCCAAGCAACCTGTTCTTACAATTCAACCACCTCTCTCTCCTGGAGAGAGTGTTGCACAAACTGGCCAACAAGCCCCACGCAGTCCAGCACTGCATGGCCACAACAGTTGGCGGAAAAATAGACACGGACTTTCCAACTGGTTCAACAATGGTGAATGGACTCATGGATATGGCTTCGAACAAGACTCCACGCATAGGCTCGATACTCAGACAGAGGATGTTTCGGCTTTTTAGAATCAACACACAGGCTTCTGGATCAGTGGATGTATGGGGTATCTCTTGCAGAGGTCGGATGGGATGTCTGGTTCAAAAAATTGGGAAGAATGGAGAGAAGAACCCCTCTCACAGCTCATCTTGGTCGTTTATTCGCATGCACCATGGTTGACACTTATCACCCTTGGAACTGCATGCGTTCCATCAACATGCATCCGCTTTGCACGTTTTCCCCTTGCCAGGAACTTAGGATAAACAACATAAAATGCACATGTTCTTTGGAATAATAATAAAATATTATTCCCAAGGCTTAAGCCCCCTAGGCTTAACACTTAGCCCCTTTTCCCACCTTCCATCCCCTAATCCCTTGCCTTCTCTATGGATGCTCAGTCCCCCATCACTCATTCATCGTGTCGGCCTGCACGCGGTGGTGTTTATATTTTATTATTGTGTTGTATACATATAAGTACAAAATCAAGTCCATGGCCTACAACCCTTAGGCTCTCTCTTTGGCCTAATAATCACATAAGCCCATCGGATTATACAAACTTGGCTCACCAACCTATAACATATATTTACAATTCATTTCATACATCAGACTTACAAAGGGCTCAGCCTTGGGGACACTACAATTCCCCTCCCCTTATTTATGCATTGTCCTCAATGAAACCTTACACTGTCTCTGCAAGCTTTTTCCAAAATTTTCAAAAAGATGCGGCTACTCTACCCGCATAACCTCTTCATGCTCCCATGTCGCATCCTCATAACTGTACCAGGTCCACTGGACCTTTACAAGCTCTATGGCTCGATTCTGGAGCTGTTTGTTTTTCCTGTCCAATATGCGCACAGGATGCACTTGCAGGATGCCTTCTGGTTCCACCTGAATCACATCCCAATCGATAACATGATTAGCATCAGGTATATATCTCTTAAGCAGTGAAACATGAAACACATTATGTACAGTCATATATGCAGGTAATGCAAACATGTATGCAACTGGTCCAATCCTTTCCAGGATCTCAAATGGCCCACAAAATCTTGCTGCCAACTTGGTGCAACTTCCCAACTTTAGAGTACTCCTGTTAGTTTTTACTTTCAGGAAAACATGATCACCCACTCTGAACTCTCAATGGGTTCTGTTACTATCAGTGTAAATTTTTTTCCTATCCTGGGCAGCTTTTAGATTCTATTTAATCCTTATCATTTGGTCTTCCATCTCTTTGAGCAGCTTAGGCCCAATCACTGCTCTGTCAGCTGGATTATCCCAGCTTACTGGTGTGTTGCACTTTCTTCCATAAAATGCTTCGAATGGGCTCATCTTCAACGATGTATGATACCCATTATTGTAGGCAAATTCTACTAAATGCAGCTAGTCTTCCCACCTTGATGGTTTATCCATAACATACATTCTCAGTATGTCTTCTATTACTCTGTTCACCCTTTCTGTCTGACCATCAGACTCAGGATGATACGTTGTACTAAAGTTCAGATTCATTCTGAATCCCTTGAACAGTCCTTTCCAGAAATTTGAGGTGAATTTCGGGTCCCTATCAGACACAATTGTCTTAGGAATTCCGTGCAAGTGTGCCACTTCTTTTAAGAAGATATCATCAACATCTGCTGCCTTGTGAGTGGTTTTCAGTGGAATAAAATGGGCATTTTTTGTAAGCTTTTCCACCACCACCATGATTGAATCATGTTGCTTCCTTGTTTTGGGCAATCCTGTGATAAAATCCATTGTCACCACTTCCCATTTCCACTCATGAATGGGTAAAGGTTGTAGCAACCCTGTTGGGTGCCTATGCTCGGCCTTAACTTTCTGGCACTCCATACATCTGGCGATGTATTCAGCAATTTCTTTATTCATACCCGGCCAAAAATAATGACTTTTGACTGCTACCACAGTCTTTTGATATCCAGGATGTCCAGCATAAGCCACGTTATGCATTTTTTTTAGAATTTCCAGCTTCAATTCTTGGACATTGGGTACATACACTTTGTTTTTATATAGAAGTAAGCCATCAATTCCCAAGATGTAACTTTCCTGGGTCTGTGGTTTCTCATGCTACTGTAGCTTTGCTACCCAACCTCTGTACTGCAAATCAACATTTGCAGCTTCCAAAATTCTATCCTTGATCTCGGTCTTGTACATGCTAATGGCTGTAGCATGTAATTTGTGCACTTTTCTGCTAAGTGCGTCAGCCACCTTATTTTCTTTCCCTTAGATATGCTTGATATCAAAGTCATATTCACACAGAAACTCCACCCATCTAGTTTTCCTGGCATTTAAAGTCGGTTGATCAAATAAATACTTCAGACCGTTGTGGTCTATTCTCAGTTCGAATCTCCTTCCCATGAGGTAATGTCTCCATTTCCTCAATGTGTGGATGATTGCTGCCATCTCTAAATCATGAGTGGCATAATTCCTTTCATGCTCTTTCAGCTTTCGGGACTCATAACAAATTACAAATCCCTCTTGGCTGAGAACTCCTCCTAGCCCCTCCTTACATGCATCTGTGCACACCACGAAATTCATATTTGGATCTACAATCTTCAGGATTGGAGCGCTGGTTAGCAGTTGCTTCAATCGCTGGAAACTGCTCTCACACTCTTCAGTCCACTAAAACTTCTTCTCCTTCCTTTGCAAGGAAGTGATAGGGTGAGCTATCTTTGAGAATTCGGCTATAAACATTCTGTAGTAGCCTGCTAGACCCATAAAAGATCTAACTTCTGCCACATTCCTTGGCGTTGACCATTCTCGGATGGCCTCAACCTTTTCAGGATCCACAATGATCCCCTTTTCTGAAATAATATGTCCCAAGTAATGGATCTACCTTTGATAAAATGAGCATTTGCTTAGCTTGGCGTACAGTTGGTGTTCTCTCAACACTTGCAGCACCATTCTCAGGTGTTGCTCATGCTCTTCCTCTGACTTGGAATACACCAAGATGTCATCCAAGAAGACTATGACAAACTTATCTAAATAGTCCCTGAATACACCATTCATTAAGCACATGAAAACAGTAGGTGCATTTGTCAGTCCAAATGGCACCACTGTGAATTCATAATGACTGTACCTTGTTCTAAAGGCGGTCCTGCTGATGTCCTCATCATTTATTCTCATTTGGTGATATCCTGATCGAAGATCTATTTTTGAAAATATTTTCGCATCCTTCAACTAATCAAAAAGATCATTGATCCTTGGCAGAGGATACTTGTTCTTGAAAGTTACCTTATTCAACTGTCGAAAATCAATGCAAAACCTCAACGTCCCATCTTTCTTCTTCACGAATAGGACCGGGGCATGCCACGGTGATACACTGGGGCGAATGTATCCCTTATTTAGTAGCTCTTCGAGCTGTAATTACAACTCTTTTAGCTCTGGCGTACTCATTCTATAAGGATCTTTCAAAACTAGAGTTGCTCCAGGAATCAAATTTATAGAAAAATCAATGTCCCTTTTCGGAGGTAGTCTAGGTACCTCCTGAAATACATCCTTGAACTCTTTGAGTACCTCGTGGTATTCCAAATTCGAGACTACATCTAGGGATGCTTCTTCCACCCGAGCTGCAAATAACTGACAGCCTTTCGTGTAACACTTCTTTAGCTGCATGGTTGAGATTTCTCTAACAGCCACGGCTCTGGGGATTCCTTGGACTGTTACCTGATTTCCCTCTTCATCCAGGCATGTGAACTTCTTGTTACGACAATCCAGAAGGGCATGGTGTTGGTCCAACCAGTCCATCCCAATTAAGCAATCATAAGAGACTAAAGGCAGAATATTCAATTCAGCCTTAGTGCTCAATCCTTTCATGTCCACTGAACAGGACTTAACCAATTCAGTGACCTTCATTTTGGTTCCTATGGCTAACTGCACTAGCTAAGACTTTTCATGTTTTCTCCTTGATAAATGCAAACTTTCCACCACCCTAGGATCTACATAACTATGGCTAGCCCCTGAATCAATTAAAATAACAAGTGGTCGGTTGTTGATCGTACCTTCCACTTCAATCATGTGCGATTGAAATTTTGCTTGTTTGTTGTCCAGGGCTAGGTAGATCCTCGTCATTCTGCTTCCCATATCCTCCACTGTTTTAGCTTGCTGAACAATATGGACAGTTCTCGCTTTATCTTTTCTGTGGAGGAAGTCTCTGTACCTATGATTCCCTTTACAGCCCCAACACTCCATAGGTGGCGGTCTTGGCATTTTCTCACCCCCTTCAACCTTCCTGGGCTCTCTAAAGGATGGTTTTCTGTGGGGATTGTTTCTGAAAAAAGGAGGCTTGTTTCCCTTCTGCCTCTACTATTTCCTGAACTTCTTCTGATCATCCCAAGCCTTCCGAAAAGTAGGCCTTTCTCTTTGTTGTTCATACAAGTATTTTTCCCTTCTTATCATTTCTTCCATGGTCTTAGGATCATCATACTGAATCTTATCACCGATGGAAGGTGGCAGTCCACTCAGATACCTCTGAATCTTGACAGTCTCATCTTTGATGAATGGAACATATTTCAGCAATTCCAAGAAACTTCGTTCGTACTCATCAATGGTCATGCTACCTAGATTGAGTTCGAAGAACTCCTTCATCTTTCTGTCATAATATCTTTTGGTCAGGTATTTCTTTTCGAAATGCCTCTTAAAATCCTTCCAGGTGATATCTTTCTCTTTGATGTGTTGCACTTGCACCAACTGATCCCACCACATGGATGCTTTTCCTTTTAGTTGATACATCGCAATTCTTCCTTCTGCATGAGCGGAGTAGTTTTGTAGTTGGAAATATTTCTTCATGCCAAGCAACCATGTTTTGACATCTTCCTCCTTCTTATGTTCTCCAGCACTCATTCATAAATCAACGTGAGTGAGAAAACGTTCTAAATTCACAAAGTTTTATGAGCTCTGACAGTTCTGCAATTTTGGGACTTCGGGACTTCTGGCTTCAGGGTTTTGGTTCACCAGGCTCTCACACTCGCTTTCAGGTTTCGGGTCTTCGATACCCGGGATTTCATAATGAAGTGACTCCCAACTTCTTGTCGCTACAATCCCCAAAATTCGATAAACAATTTCTTGTACGGGATCCAACGATCCTCGATGAGTTGGGTTTAACGGTCCAAATTTTTTCAGAATTTCGTGAATCAGAAGTTCACGATGCAGCGAATCCTAATCTTTGTCGCCTCAATTCCCAAATTTTGAAAATTTGGTTTCCTTGCTCTCTGGGACCACAACACAGTTGTCGCCCTTAAAATCTTCTACGGTTCTTCCGTCACAGAAGACTTCGGGACTTCGGGACTTCGGGTTTCGGGATTTCGATTCTTGAGACCTTCAAACTCGCTTTCCTTCCCAACCCCCGACTTCTGAATTCCGATTCACTTTATCCTTCGGGCCCACAGCACAGTTGTCGCCCTTCAACATAGTGGCGCGCGGTACATTCAGGAGGGTCCACGTCACCTTCGGTGATGTCATCGGGTCCCACCACTCTCACCTGTCTTCTCAACTCACTGGCACGTGGTACACATTCATGCGCCCACGTCCATTCCAAGCAAAATCCCACGGTTAGACTCCTTCCTCAGATCTACGACGCAGATATTTTCGGTGTTCCGGGGTTTTGGGCATCGAGAGTTCATGCATCCCACATATTGAACTTCCATCTGTCAAAATCCCAAAATTACGGTTTACTCCTTCGTTGAATCGGATGGTCAACTCCCTTCCTACGATCTACGGTGTAGATCGTTTCGGGATTTCGGGTTTCGGGTTTCAGAGGTATTCACCTTCTTCACTTCCCATCTCCCGACTTTGCGAAATTCGAAAGGTTTTCATGACTAACTCGATTGCGACTCCGCCAGATATAACGGTCGAGCCTTCCTCCCAGATCTAC
>SNQJ01S0007309.1:249693-272169 GCA_010110895.2 Picea sitchensis | reverse complement strand
GCATTTCTAATTTGTGGGTATATATGTTACACAGGTACAAATGAAATATGAAGTATTGTCCTAGATAACATACATGCAAACGCAATATAACATAAAAACGCAAAAACGACTGTAAAATACCTCCAAATTTCTCCCGCGACCACTCGAAACTGCTCACGCGACCGCGACCACTGCTCCCGTGACACAGACCTCGGCGACACAGCTCTTGGTGACACAGACCTCGGCGACACAGCTCTTGGAGACACAGACCTCGGCGACACAGACTCTCGCAAAGANACAATCTTTCGGCCGAACAATAGTTCGGCCGAAACACTATTGCCGGAAAAAAAATATCCGACCGACCAAATTTCTACACGCAAATCGAGGGCCCGGTTATGGCTCCGTTCGATTTGACGTTTATGTTGTTCGGCCGAAAATAATATCTTTCGGCCGAAAAAGTTATTTAGTTCGACAGAAAATTTGTTTTTCGAAAATTTGGAGACCCGATTGTCACGAAAGTTTAACCCACCTTCGTTATTTCACCCAATAATATCTTAATTGAAAATGAAAATTGGTCGAGTATGGTTGACCATGACCATGGTTTACTTTTGTAGATCTTGGTTGACTTTGGGAATGAAAGGTTGGCTATGGTTGACCATGGTTGTCCTTCATCATGGTTGAGTGAGGTTGATCATGACCATGGTTGACTATGGTTGATAAGAGTTTATTATGGTTGAACATGCCCATGGTTGACCTTCATTGACCATGTGGATCTCATTATGTTCGACCATATTGATTATGTTCACCGTAGTTTACTATGGCACTACTGCATTACAATGTTGATAATATTTTGTTCGTCAAATTGTGACATCATGGTTTGTTCGTCACATGTCGACATCAATTTTTATTCATCACATTGTGAAATCAACTTTTGTTCATCACATGTCGACATAAGGTTTTGTTCATCACAATGTGACATTAGATTTTTTTCGTCACTTGACATTGTAAGGTTATGGTCATCATATTACGACGAAGGTTTATGTTTCTCATGATATGGCATTGCGATAGGTTTGTCATAGTTCGATAGTGGGTTATGTTCGTCACATTGCAACATCGGAAAATGTTTGTCACATCAACACATTGGGTTGTGTACATCAAACTGCGACAATTGGTTGTGTTTGTCCCATTGTGATGTTTGGAAATGTCTATCACATTGCATTTGTCCCATTACAACGCCAGTTTATGTTCATCTGATTGCGATGTTCGTAATTGTTCATCACAATGTGATATCCATATAAAATCGTTGCATTGCGGTGTTACTATGTTTGGTAGATTGCATTGTTACTATGTTCGACAAATTACGAAGTTTGGAAATGTTTGTCACATTGGGGTGTCTGTATATGTTCGTCACATTGTGATGTTACTATGCATGGTAGATGGAAACATTACTATGTTCGACACATTACAATGTTTGGAAATGTTTGTCACATTGCGACAATACGATGTTTGGTAGATTGCAAGTTTACTATGTTCGACACATTACGATGTTTGGAAGTGTTTGTCACATTGCGATGTCAGGATATGTGCGTCACATTGCAACGTGAAGAAATGTTTTCCATATTGTGACAACAGGGTGATGTGGGACACATTGTGACATGTATTTATGTTCATCACATTGTGACATATATTTATGTTTGACACATTGCGACACTACTATCCCCATTGCGACGACGTGCCTATTTTTGTCAAATCGCGACGTTACTATGTTTCATAGATTGCAATGTTATTATGTTCATAACATTACGACGTTACTATGTTCGTCATATTGCAACACTATATTTTCATCACATTGCAATGTTATGTGTTCGTCACAGTGCAACTTTACTATGTTTGGTAGATTTCAACGTTACTATGTTCAACACATTGCGACGATAAGATGATGTGCGACATAATGCGACAGCATGCCTATCCACATCCATATATGTTTGACACATCGTGACATTTGGAAATGTCTGTCACATTACGATGTCTGTATATCTTCGTCACACTGCGACAATTGTAAGTGTTTGTCACATTGTGACGTCAAGATATGTACATCACATTGCAATGTGAGGAAATGTTCATCATATTGCAATGACAGGGCAATGTGGGATACATTGAAACCTCTGTTTATGTTCGTTACATTGTGATGTTACTATCCACATTGCGACGACATGCCTATGTTGGTCACATTGCAAAATTACTATGTTTGGTAGATTGCAATGTTACTATGTTTGTCACATTGCGACTTTAATATGTTCATCACATTGCAACGTTATATGTTCATCACATTGTGTCATTATATGTTTCGTAGATAGAAAAGTTAATTTGTTCGACGCATTGTGATGTTTGGAATTGTTTGTCACATTACGATGTCAGGATATGTGCGTCACATTGCAATGCGAGGAAATGTTTTCCATATTGCGACGATAGGGTGATGTGGGACAGATTGCGACATGTATATGTGTTCATCACATTGTGACATATATTTATGTTTGTCACGTTGCGACACTACTATCCACATTGCGACAACATACCTATTTTCGTCACATTGCGACAACATACCTATTTTCGTCACATTGCGACGTTACTATGTTTCGTAGATTGTAATGTTACTATGTTCATAACATTGCAACATTACTGTGTTTGTCATATTACAAGACTATTTTCATCACATTGCAATGCTATGTGTTCGTCATAGTGCGACTTTACTGTGTTTGGTAGATTTCAACGTTACTATGTTCAACATATTGCAACATTTGAATAAGTGTGTCACATTACGACGTTGGAATAAGTGTGTCACAATGCAACATAACGAAATGTTCATCACATTGTGACGATAAGATGATGTGTGACATAGTGCGACAACATGCCTATCCACATCCATATATGTTTGACACATTGTGATGTCAAGATATGTACATCACATTACAATGTGAGGAAATGTTCATCATATTGCAATGACAGGGTGATTTGGGATACATTGCAACCTATGTTTATGTTCGTTACATTGTGACGTTACTATCCACATTGCGATGATATGTCTATGTTCGTCACATTGCGACATTACTATGTTTTGTAGATTGTAATGTTACTATGTTCGTCACATTGCGACTTTAATATGTTTATCATATTGCAATGTTATATGTTCATCAGATTGTGTTGTTAATATGTTTAGTAGATTGAAAGGTTAATTTGTTCGACACATTGCGATGTTTGGAATTGTTTGTCACATTGCAATGTTTGGAATTGTTTGTCACATTGCGACGTTAGAATAAGTGAGTCACATGAGGAAATGTTCATCACATTGCAATGACAAGATGATGTGTACTAGAGTGCAATGTCTATTTATGTTACGATGACATGCCTATGTTCATCACATTACGACATCAATTTATGTTCATCACATTACGACATCAATTTATGTTCATCACATTACGACATCAATTTATGTTCATCACATTGAAACATTCTTATGTTTGTTAGATTGCAACGTTATTATGTTCGTCATTGTCCAACGTTAGTATACTCGACACAACGCAACATTACTATGTTCGTCACATTGTAACGTGTTGTTTTGTTCTTCATATTGTAATGTTGATGTCATACATTACAGGCGTCCCTCCTATTGGAATTGATGGTTTAATTAATCTTTTAATTACAAATTCCAATCTTATGGTTAACAATTAAAGATTCTGTCATAATCTTCGTCTTACACTCAAATCAATGAATGAGATTTAATGTTGATAACTTCCTTGCGTTTATAAAGGCATCTGTGCGTCCCTCCTATTGGAATTGATGGTTTAATTAATCTTTTAATTACAAAATCCAATCTTATGGTTAACAATTAAAGATTATGTCATAATCTTTGTTTTACACTCAAATCAATGAATGAGATTTAATGTTGATAACTTCGTTGCGTTTATAAAGGCATCCGTTAACCTGTTTACTTTTTCACATTTACTTTTTAGGATTACGAAATTACAAAGTCAAGTTTTCAATTGCCACCAAGTATACTTATACAAATACAACCAAGATTACTTAACTTTTAAAATTTACATGTTAATTAAATTTTTACTCAGTTCCATCTGATTGCCACGTTTGAGTGAATAGTTGCCATTACATTACTGGTCATGCCTTATTATGATACAACTCTAATATTGGGACAAATGTTTCATTTGGATTAAATATGAATGTGAAGCGTGTCTATAGTGTCTATCGTTTCAATTAAGAGTATGCATTTCAATTATATGGATGTGAAGCGTGTCTACCATTTCTATCGTGAAGCGTGTCTACCATTTCTATGTGAATGTGAAGCGTTGCTACTGTGTCTACAATTCTACCGTGAAGCATGTCTACCATTTCTATGTGAATGTGAAGCGTTTCCATTGTGTCTACCATTTCAATTAAGAGTATGCATTTTAATTATATGAATGGTGCATTATGGAAGGATGAATGATGGTGCCTTAGCTTCCTCTACCCATGACTCGACATACATTACATTCCTTCTACTTCCTCTACCCACGACTCGACATACATTACGTTCCCTCTGTCTAATGTCTTAGAAGGGATGATGAATGTAGATAATCTGACCTCAGATCTTTTGAGCCCAATGACTTGAATGAATATAGTATGTTTTTGTATTCAAATATCATAATATGATATATGGAATTGAAACAACATGAACAACCCGTGACAAATCCCTTCCTGCTACGCTGCTCCTTCCCATGCCTTTTCATCACCGTCTTGTAAAGGTAAGCTTGTAGTTCAAAGTATTATTTAAATCCAAGATTTATAAATTCAATGGCTTTGCTCATGCGTGGAATTGATATATGATGTTGAAACAACTAGAATAAATCTCGATCTTACATTCGATGCACTGTTTTCTATGATTGATTCAATCTGGCGTCGGATCAAACAGTAATGGAGGGTTTAAAATTCAGATTGGACCAGACAAATGGAACCACAAGAAGTACCAATTTGGACTCCCCTTGTTCTATAGGAATCCCTCCTCAACCATTTGGACCCAATGAACCAACGACTGGTATGGAGATTGATAGGGAGCAACAATGACCAAACCTAATTTTTTTAGCATGCTCCTTTTTGGTGTTCTGATAGGGGTTTATTATATAAGGTCTTCACCTTCAAATTTTGTGACCATGTACACTGGTATTTTTTTAGACAAAATTGAAATCTCAAAAAAAAATTAAGTACGACACCATGAGAAACTAGATAGCTCATTTATATGTACTAAGGTTTTAACCGTCTTTATGCACATGTGAACATTTTTATAAATTAAATTTCCCCATTTCTGGAAAAACAAAATTTGCATTTGCTGGACTTTGAGCTACTTCAAATCAAATGCCCAGATTATTATAATTAGGGTATTAGTATGTATACAATGATATATACTAATTACAAACTAAGTTCAAATTCGTATTTAGTGATTAAATTTGTTGTTTGAAGTTGAGTTCTAGGCTGTAGAATTAATTTCCAGGGCAAGCTCCTCCAAGACATTGTGCACAATGCTTTATAGAGTGGTCTTCTTTTGTTTGATTGGAAAATATTTCGTCTTTTGTTGGATTATATATTAAATTGTGCGCAATGCTTCATAGAGTGGTATCCCATTCTGTTTGATTAGAAAAGATTCAAATTTGTATTTAGTAATTAAATTTGTTGTTTGAAGTTGAATTTTGTTGTGAGGTATTTGTATCTGGGCCATAGATTTGATTTCTAGGACAAGATGCTCCAAGACAATTGTGCACAATGATTCATAGAGTGGTCTTCCATTTTATTTGATTAGAAAATATTTTGTCTTTTTGTTGCATTATTTTTTAATATATCTTTGTTTTTTTGTTAATAAAGGATGGATGTAAGTATTTTGATAATATAAAACCACCATCATCTTCCATTATCATATAGGCACTTGGATCATTTGGCACCCCATCCTTCGACAAACCATTACCTGGTTGGTTCCCTTGCAACATAAAATTCATCACCTCATATTCATTATTTACACACATTTTCTCTAGCTAGAGTAAGAAAGAATTTAATGGCCATCAGTTTGGTAAAGTTGTTTGATCCCTACCCAACCCTAATTTAAATTTTAATACATGAGTATCCTTCATATATAATAAACCCCCATGTCCTTTAATTTATTAAAATTGTTTAGAATATTAATCCCTTAGGAGACATACTGTAGTGGAGGAATGTGCTAAAAGAGGCTAGCATTCTTGGCAATCCAAATTCTCCATGCTATAGTCACAGGTAAAGCCTTGTACTCTTTTAACATTCATATTTTCACACCATGCCTTTAAACCCTCCTCAATAGTATGGCCACTCCAAACATTCTTGATCACAATTATGTTTTCCACTTCCTTCTAAACCTACATAGAATAAGAACAAGTCATGATTTTGTTTCTTCTTCACTACATACCTTTGATGGACATTTGAACTTCCACACTTTCTTCCACCACCACATTTTGGATCCCCTATACATGATATCCCAATTTTAGATTGCACTTACCATAACTTAATATTCCTCGTTGGGTTATTGCATTTGCTCTTAATAACGAAGAGGAAGGAAAAGTCTTGAGCCAAAACATTATGCCTTTATTATTTTCATCAAGTGTTTAGGGCACGCTTGCTTAATTGGGAAAGGTGGTTATCGATTGGATTTGATTCCCTCAAACTTGTACTTCATCTAGATTTCATTCTTGTGCTTAGTTTCCTTCTCATGTTGTGATCTAGTAAAAATGTTATTAGATTATGGAAGTCATGCATGGGCTCTTAAACACTTTGAGCTTTTATACATCTCTTTTAGTTTAAGAGAGGCGAGAACAAATGTTGGGCTAGTGTTCGGTTTTTTCATTTTCTCCAAAAACAATGGTTTAAAATGTTTAGAGCTCCAAAAATAGAAGTTTGGAATTGTAGGCATTTTCTTATTTATATGCAAAACAACCAACGCTTATTTAAGTGAACATGCCTCCTTTTACCAATTTCACGATGTTGGTTAGAAAATTCTTTTAGACACATTCCAAGTAGTAACAACTCATCCAAACATTACTAGGGTTTAAATGGAAAATGCAGCTTTTATTTTTGAATGATATGGCACATAATTGACATCCAATTATCCATGTGAGTTTGTTTATTTACCTAAATAGAGGGTTAATAGATTTGGTACTTTAGTCTATGCTTATGATTTTCTATTGATTGGTGATAGGGGTCCATTGAACGTTATTTTCAAATGACTTCTCAAATTGCAGATATACATTGATGAATTATGTCATTATAGATACAGTTATGTGGTTTAATGATTTGTTTTACCTTTAATTAACTTAAATATATGAACTTGAATTATTAGGTGTTGTCAATTAAATGATGGATGGAATGTTGATATTCATTCGAATGTTTTTGGTGGATTGTTCTAGCATTTAGATGACTTGGTGAATATTCACTACTAGTGATATTTGGACATTCTTGGTAGATTATTATTGTTTGTGATTTGGTAATTGAATACTTAAGTGAATAATGATTATCTACAATGGTATTTGGATGTTCTTGGTGGATAGTTATTATTTGTGTTTTGGCATTTGAATAATTGGTGTATACATGATTAGAACTTGGACGATCGATAAATGTGTCCTTGGAGTGATGTTTTGGTGACACATGAATGTTTAATAGATGCAAAAATGATTTATGATGATGATATTTCAATTAAAGGTTGGTCTTCAATTGTTATTAACCATTGGATTATGTTTTTGAATCTTGAATGATTGAAAGTGACACTTGTTTGCCTCATTAAAGAAATCTATTAATGCCCACTTCCTTGAGGTTTGCATTGTTTGATGGTATACTTGAATGACTGTGAATTTGATGAACTAGTCACATGATGGTTAATAATTTTGACTGTTGATTTTTGAGTGGGTTTTCAAAATATGTGTGATGAAATGTGTTGGTTCATTAATAAGATTTGAAAATTATTTTGATTAATATGACATTGTTATTATTTAATTCAACAACCCCTAGTTGTTGTAGGTACCATAGGCCTACCAAAGGTGTGCACACCATCACCAAGGGAGAATTCTTTTCCCTCGTCACATACCTTGCAAGGTGTTCATTGTTGCACTAAAAGCTTCTTCTAGTAATCACATCGCTATAACATTGGCTTGGTTTCCATTGAGATTTGTTTGGAACCCTATGGATTTGGTCTTGAGCTTGAAATCCTAACGCAAACGACTCCACCAACATCACTAACCATATGTTGGTTGGAAGGAAAAGCACTCACGAACGCATACTCCCCAATAGCTAGCTACCCAACTATAGAAAGTGTGGTATGTGCCACACAATAAACAAAATGATGAACAAAGCTAAAAAGAGTTTACAATGTGGAAAAATTAATATGGAAGACAATTATGCAACATGTAATGTCCTGAAAGTAGCCATATTGCCATAGAAAACATTTGTTACAAATAGAATTGGATTTCTTATTTGCAATCTTTGTTGCTAATGGTATTAATTGGTATAATCTTTTTCAACTCACAAGATCATTAAAAATTACTAATAACTATCCTCATTAACAAAAAGGCCTCACAATATTCTCCAATATTATGGAGAAAATGACAAGAATGCTTCTACTAATCATTAGCTCAAGTAATCTAAATATTATACGCTTCTACTAGTCATTAGCTCGAGTAATCTAAATATTATACAAGTAGAAATAATAAATGATAGCATAATTAGATGATGTCGGAGGAATTAAACCTCTAAGTTTTAACTAAATTATTTTAATAGTTTGATTGACCCCAATTATCGAAGTAAGAAGGCCAAACATTCTATGATTTTACCTTTCCTAGCTTGCCATCACCGGAATTCAGCCATAAAATCTCTACTAACATTGTAAATCTTGAATTGTTAGAATTGATGTTTTTATGTAAAAATGAATTTAACACCCTCAAATCTCTATTGCAACCTGATTTTGCAATGTTAACAATTAATATAAGCAATTCCATCAATCCAAAATGATTCCTAGCAGATTTTTCACAAAAATTGTCAATTTTCTTACCAAATTCAGTGAAATTCATAATACATGTAAACTACACCATACCAAAGAAGGTACTAATGAAGACGCAAAGTTTCCAACCACCCAAAGAGCCCCACTATAAATTCCTTCAACATTCATCTATTGGATGAATAGGCAAACAATCATTTTGATATCCCAATAAAACACCCAAATTAAACTGAAAGATGAAACAATCTCTTCTATGGAAAAGGTGAACCATATTGCCAACCAGATTTCCAAAACTCATAGGTTCATTCATTGTTCTTAGACCTACTCCTTCAATTATCAAAGTTAAAATCATTTATTGTAGAGTAAAAGCAATCTCTTCTATGGAAAAGGTGAACCATATTGCCAACCAGATTTCCAAAGCTCATAGGTTCATTCATTGTTCTTAGACCTAGTCCTTCAATTATCAAAGTTAAAATCATTTATGGTAGAGTAAAAGCTATAGGATCTTCTCTTTTCTATGGTCAAAGTAAAAAGAAAAATAAGGAATCCACAAGCTAGTGCCTTGTACAACAATGTGTGCCCTTAAAGAGGCTAGGGGCTTTCACCATAGAAGGCCCACTATGATGCCAACTTGTAAAAGGGCAAACGAGGTTTCATATCTCTTAACAATAAAAGGCCCACTATGACGCCTACTAGTAAAAGGGGCAAACGAGGCTTCAAATCTCATAACAATTTTCTATGGTCCAAGTAAAAGCTATGGATCTCTTTCATCTTTTCTCTGGTACAAGTAAAAGCTACACAGGGAATCCACAAGCTAGTGACTTGGACAAAATAGCATGTGCCCCTAACGAAGTCAAAAGATTCACCATAAAAGGTCCACTATGGCTCTTAATGGTAAAAGGAGCAAACAAGGTTTTAGATCTCTTAACATTATCTCTTGACAATAGAATGTGCTAGAGGCTTGAGTGTGAAAAACCATGACACCTAATGGTAAAGGTAACAATGAAATTTGCATAACTCTTTTTGAACACAATAATAATGTAAAGTGGCCAAACACCCTTTCAATGCCTCGCCCATTTAATCTATTTCCAAGGCATTGAAGATAAATAGATTGTATTTCTGCATTTCAATGAAAGTTGTGGAGATAAATAGCTTCTATTTCTAGGGCACTGAAATGAAAGCTTATGAAGATAGTTTGGACCAAGTTCATCTCAAACTACTTTATTCCAAGACAAATAGACTAGTTTGGATTAGAAGAATCGAACTACTCTAGTCCAAGACAAAATAGACTAGTTTGGATTAGATGAGTCAATTAGATAGGTTTGTTTGATTTAGAAGAGTCAATTAGATAGGTTTGTTTATAGAAAATCATGGATAGAAAACAAGCAATTTGAAGCATTTAATAAATATAAACAAGATCATGGCCTATAAGTGGAAAATGTTTTCTAGTTAAGAGTATTCAAACAGATCGAACACATTACAGATGGCATCATTCCCTTCAACTTTTTTGAGAAGGATAATATCTTTACTTCTACCAAGATCTCACATGGGGGATGGGGTTTTTGACTTCACATAGGGGGTTTTCGATGAATAGGGAAACATGTTATCTTTAATAGAAGAACACACAAATTTCTTTTACGAAGGATTGGGTGCTCTATTAGATAACAAACATTCCAAGTTCAATGGGTGTTTAAATTAGATGATAAAAATTCCAAGCTCAATGTGGGTCTTTCAGCCAAGGAAAAATATTTCATAAAAATCCTTATAATTGAGGGTTTAAAAATGAAAATATATTGCAGTGTTTAACCAATATAAATTATAGTTTTTGAAATACTAAAATCCCACTTAAAAGTGTTTCTAAGAAAATAGATCCCAAAAAAAGAATGGAATTATACCTTAAAAAAATTAATGGAACATATCATCTCATATGAAAGCATAACACATTCTCACTCAGAAAATAGCTCATAAAGCTATGATTACAGTATCCATGTGGTGATTTAGAAGATAAGCTAAACCACATTTTGTATTATTTACATATATACATATATTTCTTTGAAGAAAGATAAAATCATATAAAAAATCCAACATAAACATATATATAAAGAGGGAATAAAAATATTAAGAAGAGCATTCATTTATCGTATCAACAGTATTCATTCATCATCTCATATGATAGCGAAAAAGAACATTTCTCATCTAAAAAAATATAGTTCACAAGTCTCGAACCAACATCTCTAAAATTTAGTGAAAAAGAACATTTCTCATCTAAAAAAATATAGTTCACAAGTCACAAACCAACATCTCTAAAATTTGGAGGGCAGACTCTCATACATTTCTAGGGTTTACAAATACATATATTTGCTTATATTTGCTTGAAGAAACATAAACCACATAAAGAAATCCAATAAATATATATATATATATGAAAAAGGAATCAAAAGATCAAGAACACCCATTCCTCGTCACTAATCATTTCAAATCAAAGCAAAAGAGTATACTCTCACCTAGAGAACAGTTTAATTAAGACAGGTCTGAAATTTAGAGGGTAAGCTAGACCACACATTTCTAGGGTTTACATATACATTTATTCCTTGAAGGATCCAAGTTGTAAAAATCAAAGAGCATATCTACAAAAACTTAACTTTGGTAAAGGGTTTTCATTCACAATTTTGACGGTGATCAGAGTGTTCTAGTTTCTACACAGCGGGGCCAGGTATATAACCTTTAAGATTAAATCACTATACATCTCACAGTTGAAAGAATACCGTGATTTTCATTTCAACCCTTACTCCCTGAAGATCAGCGAAAATAATTTAAGAGAACAGGCAAGTATTGTTAAATATGGAGATAATGACGTTCATGTACATTCCCAACATTTCCATGTAGACTCCCACCAACCAGAGCCTGCTAGATTGAAGCAATGAAAACTAAGTCGAGCATGAAGTAACCGCCTCCCTCGTCAACACGAGACCACGTATCAAACAAATAAGTAGAGGATAACAATTCTATTGGGATGGGCCATACCTATAAGGATTAAAGCCCCAACAAATTTGGATCCCGTAAGTTGTCATGACATTCCTATAAGGATCAAAGCCCCAACAAATTTGGATCCCGTAAGTTGCCATGACATTACAAGTTTAGCAAGGAGAATAACCCTATATAATGGAAGGAAGAGACAAGCAAAATAAAAATGCCTATGCCTACCGACACCTAGAGAAACACTATCAAAGTAAGATTGAGAGGAAAATTATGGAACAAAAATGAAAAAATTTCAAGACTTCCTAAATTTCACCAATTTTGTAGAGCTAGATTATTATAATGAAAACAGAGATAACCAAATGATACAGGTTAGGAGATCAGAGGACAAACACTATATTATGGCAATCTACATTGCTCTCAAAAAGAGATATCACATCATAAAATTTAAGTTTACGAATGCCAAAAGCACATTCAATTGGATCCCGCCCTACGGTATACAAACAACTTTGACAAGGGTCAACAACCAAGCCTCAGTACCTACTATGAAGACTTAAATAATCGTCTAGCATGTGTATATAGCAGTTTGTTACGAATGTTTTAACTAGAGCGAGTATAATTAGATAAATAATGCATTGTACAAAGGTGTCTGATATGGTTCAACTCTGTTTATCATCTAGAATCATTTTGTTCCATCTCCATACTTTTCCTTTTTAGAATAATAAAAGAACCTTTCGCCAGAAGAATTAAAACAGAGGAATCTTTTTAAATAAAAGGAGACCTTCGAAACAAACTGAAACAAAACCTTTCTTGGGTAATATTTATAATTTATTTTTTAAATAAATATTTGATTGACTATCACTGGTATCGATATTTGACCTGAGGTATCCAGCGAGCATTGACACGCTTACCAGACACCTTTCCCATCAATAGAAATTGAGAACTGCTTTTTTTTTTAAAGCAATTTATATCCCACTTCATCTACTGACTCATTTTTCTTCAAAAAGATTCACTTTGCTGCAAGCATGGCAGAGTATGAGCATTGCTGCCATACCAAGGATCAATATTATTTAGCACAGATGAAAAATATATTATTATTTAGAGAGATAAATCACGGCTGTGTCAATTGATAAATGAAGACTACAAGTGTCACAAATGAGCCAATAACGAACCAATCAACTTCTGAGAAAATTTTAATAGGCTTTTTTCTATTTAATGTTAACTATACAACACATGCCTTCCCTAAACCACCTTAAGCCAGCCAATAAAGTGTTAAAAAACTCGGAAGAAAAGGAAAAAAAGGATTTCAAGTCGAGTGAACACTCTTTTCGCATCTATCATTCGGAATAGTGAGATTCCCGGGCACAGATTAATGGAAAGCATTAACCAGTATTAATTCTATTACTTACATAATGTATTCCACATCTTAAGAAAAAGAAAGAAAAAAACGGAACCAACCCTTGATAACAGGCCCATCAATGGCAGAAAGTGTTCGACTCCAGAGCCAACAGAAACTAGTGGCTAGCATTGCAGCAGCGCTGCAATTTAAATTGTCAAAGTCAGTTTTCCACTAAGCAGTTTTCTGCTCAACTAAAGAAAGTCCGCAATACATTTCATCGATTTTCAAACACATTGAATGCCTAAAAGGCACCTGCCTGAAATACTGTTGTGAAAATATGCCACTTCCGCTACAAAAAGATAATCTGCCTTTTATGTTTACTATATCACATTTTATTTCAGCAAAAAAGCCACCTGTTTTGGATCTCTGATAAGGTAGCTTGTTGGCATGAAGGCAACTATGTAGGTCCTTCGATAATGCTTTGAAATTCACAAAATGAGGACCTGAAAAATCCTCCCAAACTAGTGTAAAGCGATATTGCTCCATGATTTCACTGTCTCAGTGTGACCAAGAGTGAATTATGCTGATAACATCCAGAATCCCACATCTTCCTTACATTAAAAAATACCACCTGATATCACTCGAAGAGTTATTACATAACTGTAGTGCCAGGAGAGCTCCTGGCTCAGCTCTATGTAAAAGTTTAATCTTCCGGCACATCAACCAACTCATACTCAACAAGTGAAAGATTGTTGTCTTCCTTCACAACGAAATCTGCAGGCTCAGTTGCCTCAATCCTGCCCCACTTATTAACAGCAAGTCTCATTGAACCCCTAAACATATCAATCTTTGCATTACGCAAGATAACTGTAGTTTCTTGCTTCATGATATCAACTGCAGGTCCATTCAACAAGCAAATGAAAACAAGTGTACTTAAAAAAAATATAGCATTCCTAATTAAATCAGTATAAAAATATGACAAATAAACGAATTGAGGGGAATTCATTAGAGCATGAACAACTGTTGAAGGAAGGTTCCAGTAACTTGGGTCACAATAAATTAGTGTGAATTCAGAAGTTTTTTAGCCCATAGTTTTTAAAGACTATGGACAAATTTGGATTACAGAATAGAATTGGATAATATACAGGGAGAAACCTTTGCAACGACCTCACCCCTTTTTAGTTCCGGTTCTAAATAGTTGTATCCGGTAAGACAAAAAGGATAATTTAGTCAGACAYTGAGAATCATTCGTTTTAGGAATCAACAAAACCAATCAAAATGGCAATAAGAAAACAAAATGCTGTAGTAGTTCTCTAATAAAACAATCMTTTCATTTAGACATGTATACAAGATTTCCTCAATCATAACATGGACTCCAAAGWAACCACTGAAAATTTGAAAAGTTAATGAGCACCGGAATATTCGAGCAAATTTCAGAACCCAAGAAATCTAAAAATTGACCATTATGAAATTCCAGAATATTCATATTCTGAATAAGATGATTATGGGCTCTTAACAGTGAAATTGTCATAACCATTAATTTAATTACCAATCACTGCAGCAAGTTTTGATGAGGGAGGCGGTTACTTCATGCCAGCAGGAAAAGAAGAAGTGTTCAAAAATAAAATCATTATATAACGAAAAGAACAAATGTGTTGAGGGGCAACTCCAGACCACCAAAAATGGAATAAAAACATGTTACTCAGACATGTGCGGGATTATCATAAACCCCTTTTACAAAACTAGATTTCCATAAGGTCGTAAAGCAAATGTTAGAAACTTTGAAATATCAGCCAACTGAAAATCTTCTTAAAGGTAGGCTACATAGCAATACCATGAATTATAGCAATTGAAGGGGAAAAAAAATCTTTGATATGCATCCATTTTCAACTAATGCATGTTAATGCTATCTTCTTCTATTTATGCAGCTGTATGCAACAGACCTACAAAATGTTTACTGCAATGATTTAGAAAGATAGGTTTTAAAACATTAAAAGGAAGGTGTCTTCGGTTGTTCATCAAAGGTATATGTTAAGGCCAAAGACATCAACTAAATCTTCAACTTTCAAGAAAAAGGGGAGAAAAACCCCATAAAGAAATCAGCAAAGATGGTCGGCAAGTGCAAAAACTGAAATAATAAAACCGCAATTACCTTGATCATTTCTTGCAGTGAAGAGAATCGTCCCAGTTTCATCTCCTACCAGGCACTCTGCAATACGCATCTGACGAATTGGAGCATCAGGTCGGCCTTTTTCAAGAACAAGTTGTGCGCTCAGCACTTTCACAACCAGATTGTGCCCAGATGACCCAGGTGTCAGTTGGTCAACCTTTGTGAAAACAGGCTTTCTGAGACTTGCATTTGTAGAAGCCATTTTACTTTGAAGTTATACACAATGCAATACACGTCTGCAGCAACATCAGAATCCACCTGTCATTAATAACAGACCTAGACTTTATAGATCTATGCCTAGAAATTACCATAACCTAATATTATTAAACAAGCAACCTAATATTATTAAACAAGCACAGATCCATTTTAGCCTCGGATCTTAAGCTTTTGGAGTTTAAACATGGATTTTTTTAATCTGCAAAAAGTTTGCACATGGTTTTTTATCCCTCTATGTGTCTGTCTGTGTTTAATAGATATAGGGTTAATATAGATAACACGTAGATTGAAGGTTAAGATAGATTTATGATATTGATACACTGATAACATCCTCCCTCACTCAGATACTAGATACTACAGAGATACTAGATACTACAGGTTGATGTGATAATTCCACATGGTTAACAATTGTGAAACACACTCAGATACTACAGGTTGATGTGATAATTCCACATGGTTAACAATTGTTGTGAGACACAGATACTACAGGTTGATGTGATAATTCCACATGGCTAACAATTGTGAGACACGGTTGATTTGTGAGACATTCTACAGGTTGATGTGATAATTCCACATGGCTAACAATTATGAGACACGGTTGGTTTGTGAGACATTCATTGCAACAAAAGCAAAGCTTTGTCAACGCAAAAGTTGGCTTGAGGTTTAACGTTCAAATCACCACATCGTCAACAATGGTTTTGATGTCAACAATGGTTTTGATGTCATGCCTTGTAGGCCTATTGGGATTGTAACTGCTAATTATGTGATGGCTGGAATTAAAAACCATTACTATAGTGGCATATCCCTCCTCCCCTCCTCTCATTGCATGGATGCAAGCAGATCCCAAAAGTATTTAAAGCAACGAAAATAAACTTTAATAAGAAAAACTCCTTTTGCATATCCTTCCAATAAAAATATTCTCCCGTGTCAATTATTGTAGAGATTTCCTTAATAAACCAAAAAGAAAGGGCAATTCACGATACAAGTCAGGGCAATTCACGATACAAGTCAGGGCAATTCACAATACAAGTTATTAGCAGAGCTCGGCGTCCCGAAAACATGCGCACATACAGCACAGGGTTATCTTATCGTATTCCCTTCAAATAAGAGATTTTAGGCGTATAGTAGTCATTATTTTAGGCTTCGCTTGAAGAACACCCCACAATATCGGACAAAATCCAATTTTCAACATCGCCAAGGAATAAATAGCAGAACGGCTTGAAAAAACCACATCTTCGAAGGCCCATCCAACAAAATTCGCACGGTAAAAAATTATTTTACTAAAAAATAGGAATCGACAGCCATGTCGGGTAAATAGAGAGCTAAATAGGAATAAACCCTAAAATTTATGTGTAATCATCCTAATTTAGGTTTACATGTAATAATCTCAATTTAATTCAGAGAAAAAGAAAAATCCCAATTCAGTCATATAACTGGGTTTTAAAGAATATGAAAAGCCCTAAACCATCTAGATGGCAAAACCCTTTAAAAAAAAATCCAGAAACCTCAAACTTACGCACAGAAGTTAAAATTTAAGGACCGGCTGACAGAACTGGAACTAAAAAGGGGCTTGTAAGCAAACAACAGACAAGTCATACCATCAAAAGCTAAATTTATCATAAAAAAACCCAAAAGCGAGCGCCAGAATACAAGAAAAGCCTCGAAATAAACTCAAAAGAAAGGGCAATTTAATATACGAGTCATTAGCAGCGCACAGCGTTCCGAAAGCATGCGCGCATACAACACTGCGGGCTATTCTGTCGTATTCACTTCAAATAATAAATTTTATGCGTACATTGGTAATTTATCTTACGTTTTCCTTGAAGAACATCCCATAATATAGGATAAAAATCCAATGTTCAATATCGCCTAAGTAAAAAACCTCCGTTTTTACTATAAATAGCCGATAGATAGCAGAACAGCCTGAAAAACCCTCACCTTCGAAGGCTATCTAACAAAGTGTGCACGGTAAAGACTTAATTTACCCGAACAAAAACAAATCAGCGAGCATGTCAGCGTAAACAGACCCTAAAATTTATATATAAACATCTTAATTTAGGTCAAAGGCAAAGAAAAATTCCCAATTCACAAGAATATAACTAGGTTTTAAAGAATTCAAAAACACGGGAGCCCTCTACACGGTTAAATCTTTGCAAACTTTTTAAGGTCAAATTTCCTACGCAAGTTAAAATTTAAGGACCGGCCGACAGAACGGGAAGTAAAAAGAACTGCGAGCAAATACTCGGACAATTCAGCCCATCAAAAACCTAATTTATCATTAAAAAACCCAATATGAACGCCAGAAACCAAAAAAATCCTCAAAATCGACGGAGATTTTCATAAAATATAAAATAATTCTTACCTGAAAGGATGGCCGTTAACTCGAATAAAAATTCGCGAGACTTTGACTGGAATTAAAGCAATCTGATCGAATCCGCTCTCCTATCAAGGCATTGAGAAGCGAAAACGCTAAATGGTTTCCCTCGNAATATAAAATAATTCTTACCTGAAAGGATGGCCGTTAACTCGAATAAAAATTCGCGAGACTTTGACTGGAATTAAAGCAATCTGATCGAATCCGCTCTCCTATCAAGGCATTGAGAAGCGAAAACGCTAAATGGTTTCCCTCGGCTTTCGTCTGCCGCCTTTTATATTTGCCGACAATGCATAGAACGGGCAGCGGGTAGCTCGGGCAGTAGAATTCCATTCCACACTTAGTATTGTAGTTTGACGATGGACGAGGACAAGCAGTTGGCCACGTGTCTGTTTTATTTTTCTTTTCTTTATCGAAACCCTTCACTTTTGGCTTCGTTAAGTCGAATTCGATGTAATGTGTTGTGCCGGGGCCGGGCACTTTTAGGTAGAATGGTTGAGAATCAAATTTTATTCAATTTATAATAAATTGCAAGTTCAAATTTAGAGGGGATAGGGTATGTATACTTTCGTAGATTTTATTAGTCAAATCGTTGCGCGGAGGGGGGTTCCTTGTCCCACAAACAAGGGGGTCTCATACACTAATTTGGTGTGTTGGCTTGGCATGACCTTAAAAATAGATTATTATTATTATTATTATATGATGTAATGTATTAGTGCGGGGCATTTTTAAGTTTAAAAATTATAATAAATTATATTTTTATAATTAACTTATTAAAATAATTTTTACTTTTAACACGTGGATCAGNTGACCTTAAAAATAGATTATTATTATTATTATTATATGATGTAATGTATTAGTGCGGGGCATTTTTAAGTTTAAAAATTATAATAAATTATATTTTTATAATTAACTTATTAAAATAATTTTTACTTTTAACACGTGGATCAGGTGACGGGGAGGCACGTCATGACAAGGCAAGGGCCTTGAGACTCACCCTTACCTAGCAGTATATCGATACCCCAGTATGTCCTGCCACACCCACCTACATTGCTCCACATCAATGCATAGTCTTCTATGATCATTCCCTTGTGTGCCACTACCCTCGCCTCACATTGTTCTCATTCACTTCATCTGGGTGATGGGTCGTTGGAATCCTCCGCACTCAAACCTAGTTATGGAGTCGCATGACACCAACTTGGTTCATTCATGGCGATACTCTCCCCCCATTGTCTATTTCATTCTTCCTCCCATCGATTTACCTGTTGTTCGCCCCTGATTTTCATCTTGTCTTGTCCCCGCCTAGGCTCTAGTCTGCCCTCAGTTTCCTTCCACAGGAGCCCTCCCTATTCTTTTCATTCCCCATCCCGTATCTGTAACCTACTCCCTCGGCCCTACAATGCCTCGTGGCTCTCATCGCGACAGCGAGCTCGAAGCCAGAGAGACGACTCCCTAGCTCGTCAAACCCA
Organism: Picea sitchensis; assembly: GCA_010110895.2. Taxonomy (NCBI): domain Eukaryota; kingdom Viridiplantae; phylum Streptophyta; class Pinopsida; order Pinales; family Pinaceae; genus Picea; species Picea sitchensis. The sequence goes on along the minus strand of SNQJ01S0007309.1, from coordinate 252,597 downwards.
AGTTGTTGTTGCTCAGGCCACTAAAGTTTATGAAGCCCACACTCTACCGGAAGTTCAAGCCGAACTGGATTTGGCTAAAGCAGACGCTCGAGTTCTCATGCACTTCATTAACAACAAGGCGATCGATGAGAACATAGGTTCTTGGATCCTTTATCTATGTTCCTACCAAGCCAGGGCCACTCTCTATTAAAAAATGGTGGATATACACTGGATACTCAAGACACTCATGGGTAAGGTCCTTGTGGAAATGAATGAGGCCCATCAATAAATCCTCTTGCAACTGGATGATGTTCAAAGTCAATTGTGGGAAATGTACCAAAAGATTGACAAGATTGTTGGCAAAGAAGAAGAAATGGTTGGAGACGGCATGGTGCATCCCCAACAACAGGTGCCTCCTTCAGTGGCACTCTTTGGTTCGCCCCACTAATTTCTCATGTTACCTTTACTTGTTTTTTGGTTTTACAATTACAGAGGTTTGAAGGCTTTTGCCCCACCTCTTAGTAGTTATTAGGATAATTGTAGATATAAATTAGGCATCTAAAATGCTAGCATAGTTTTCAAACAATGTAATTCACTGTTTTTTGTGCTCTTAAGATTCAAAGAAAAAAAAATTGTTATTAATTTAATTTCCTAAATGACAAACCAACAACACATTTTTGTAAATTTCTTCACTTTCAAAAATAAAATGATTTTTGTAAATTTCTTCACTTTCAATAATAAAATGATGCAAAATAACTTAAAAAATAATTAGTATTTTATTTTATATTTATTACTTTACATGATAGCTTAAAAGAATACTACTTTTAAATTATTTTATTATATATATATATATATATTTATATTTATATTTATATCATAAGTCAAAATAACTTTAAAAAAATAATTATTATTTGATTTTATATTTATTACTTTACATGATAACTTAAAAAATATTATTTTTAAATTATTTTATTATTATTATTATATATAATTTTATATCATAAGTCAAAAGAATTATATAAAGTTTATCTTTCGCTATCTAAATGTATTTTTATAATTGATATAAATGTTGTTATATTTAAGTGAATGAGTTGCTTTTTAATCCATTTCTTGGTTTTTATTCAAAGTGATAATATACTATGTTCTTGTATTGTAGTTGATTGGATATGTTAACCATGGAATTGAGCTTTTTCTTTAAATTTTTTAGATTTATATATGATTAAAAAAATTGAATTGGTATGGGAAATGTTTTTTCTTCTCGTTGCTAATTTTAACGTCACATTAGTATAGAAGAAGAGAAATTTGAACATTACATTTCTCTTAAAAAAAATATTCTATCGAAAATAGAAAAAGAGAAATTTGAACATTATACTTTAAAAAAAAAAAAAAATACTTTATCTGAAAATAGAAAAAGAGAAATTTGAACATTACACTTTTAAAAAAAAAAATATTTTACCCAAAAATAATGGAATAATATCTTCCATATGATTGGTTTGGTATTATATGTGTTTAATGGTTCTTTTATAATTCAGTGGAAAAATAGGATAGAGTGTGGAGAAGGATTGTCTCCCTTTCTCTTTGTCATCACCTATGTCAAACTTTTGTAGGGTTTTATCTGTAGAACGTAGGTGAATGCATGAAAGTTGTTGAGTATAAGAAGGAGAAGTGCGGAGTTGAAACATCTCTAGGGGAATATGTTTAAGGGTTTTGACGATGGCTTAGTATGATGAGGGTGATATATCTTTGTATCCCTCGTTGTTGGTGATGATGCCCCTTAGGGTGTTGCCTCTTATTATCACTACTTCTACTTATGGAAACAAGGTTGTTGGGCCATGTTCCTAGTTCATGGTTGATGGTTGAGCTCTTATATGGTGACTTGATCTAATTTTCATGGTATGGTTGATGCCTAGTCCTTGCTGAAGGGCTTGCATTATATGGGGCTTAGGGCCTTTGGTATGTTTTCCCGTGATTTTTTTATAGGGTAGTCACTTTCGCCCGAAGGTTGGTATTACATGGCACACAATGGCTAGATTTGTTAGGTTCGTCTCATTGGCCAAATCCAACAACATTTGTTTTTCAACTTGCTAGATGCTTTTGGTAGTTAGGCGTGTTTTGGATCTAGTGTTCCTCATGGTTGAGATAATGGGAATTGTAGTGGTCAAAGCTATTGCTTCAGACCTAGCATCCTCTATTAGCTTCTTCTTCAGTGATGAGAGCTCCTTCTGCAATTTGGTAGCGAAAAGTTTGGCTAGTGCATTGGCTATTCATGGCAGCTTTATCTTTTGATTATTAAACTAGTTATGTGTTGCCTCCTTACATGTTAAACTAAGGTAGTGTAAAGGCTGGATACTTTGATGTGGCCTCGAGAGTGTGCATTTCTCACACAATCTATCTATAACTCATGGCACTATTACATTTGGGGTTGAAAAACGATGTTTATTTTGAAATATAGGTTTTTTGTCGTTTTGGGTGTCAAAGCTCATTGTATTTCTATTTTTTTTCTCGAATTTATTTACAAATGTCACTTTATTGACATTAAAGTAAACATTGTATTATCATGTTGGATTTCTTTTTGAATTTATTAAGTGTTTCTATGTGTTCTTCTTACCTTGGTTAATGTTGATATATTAACATTAAAAATGTCAATATTCCGATGTTTTATATTTGAAATTGAAAAATAATATTTACAATATTGCAAAGATCTCATCAAGATCTTTCCAATGATATATCATGTACCTAAATTAAAATGTGTACATGAAATTTATAGCCTACGAAGTGGGCATCAAATTCATCTTATTGGGAACCATACATTTTTCTCTTAATAATAAAAAGTCATAAAAAAAACTATGGGGAAATAATGATAAAAATTCCTAATTCAACGACTTAATACATTCACATATCACAACATTAAAATTAATCTAAATC